>CALNVZ010000674.1:23970514-24034431 GCA_940671915.1 Paracentrotus lividus
CAAAGGATGAAAGGAAATAGAAGAGAGAGAGAGAGAGAGAAGAAAGAGAGAGAGAGAGAGAGAGAGAGAGAGAGATAAGAGAGAGAGAGAGGAGAGAGAGAGAAGGAGGGAAAGGAGAGAAAGGGGAAAAGGTGGGGGGGGGGTGGGTAAGAAGACAAAGAGGAAAAGGGGGGCAAAAGACAAAGAACAAAAAAAAAAAAAAAAAAAAAGGAGGAGAGAAAAAGAACCGGATAGGGAAAGAGAGAGAGAGAGAAGTAATTAAAAAAAAAAATTATTAAGAAAAAAAAAAAAAAAAAAAGGGGGGGGCCTGAGCCCGATTTTGTGCTCCACAAAACTGAAATAACATGAGAGCAAAGTTTTGAGGCTAAATGAACATAATCTTGCAGTGGCGTAGACAGGTTCCTCGAATAGGTGGGGGGATGATTCGTGGTTCAGAAGACCTCACATTGCCTAAAATTTGAGATAAACGAAAGGTGTTTTTTGTATCTATATACAAAGGAAGGGGCAAAAATTGTCCGCTGGGGGTTGCGCTGAATTTCCTCAGGAAATATACAATTCCGGGCGAGCGCGAAGTGCGAGCGAAAAATTTTTGAGGTAAACGAGACGCCTGTTAATTTTTCTTTGTATCTATACACACAAAGAAGGGGTAGAGAAAAGGCGAGTTTTGGGGGGTTGCATGTCGAAGTTCAGCAATATATACAATTCCATAGGCGAGCGCGAAGCCGCGAGCGGAAAATTTTGAAGGTAAACAAGAGGTTTTTTTTTTTTTGTATATAAACACACAAGGAAGGGGGAAAAGGCCGATTTAGGGGGTTGCGCGCCGAATTTTCTTAGCAATATAACAAGTCTTGCATAATAAAAATAAGAAATTAAATAAAAATGCCGTACCAGAAGGGTTATGAGCCAACTTTTTATTTCTCTCAGCGAGCGCGAAGCGCGAGCTAAAAAAAAAAGAAAAAAAAGAAGCAATTTAGGGGCCTGAGCCCGATTTCGTATCCACAAAGGGGTTATTCTGCAAAATATACCGAGAGGCTTCATAGGCCTACACCTCTAATACACATCTGCAAATATTATATATTAAAATACAATTATAAGTATGGATACAATTAAAATAACCATAGAGTGCCTAGGGTAAATAAGACATAGAGCTCTAGGAAGAAAAACAAAATATATTCCCTGAAATAATAAAATAAGTATAGGCCTAAATATAAATAATATATATAATAGATGTAGAAATAATTAATCTGGATTTAATAATGATGATAATAATAATAATAATAATAACAATAATATAATAATAATAATAACAATAATAATGATAATAATAATAAATAATAATAATTATAATATTAATGATAATATATGATAATAATTAATAATAATAATAATAACATAATAATATAATAATAATAATGATAATAATAATAATTAATGATAATTAATGATAATAATAATATATGCGAGCGCGAAGCGCGAGCGAAAATTTTTTGAGCTCGGTTGAAGAAAAAGGGAGTGTGCAAAGCCTATTGCAACCCTTAAAAAAATACTATCACCCGTGAAAAGTGGGGGGATGATTGTACATGCCATCCCCCCCACCTTTTGAGTTGGGGGGATGCAATCCCCCCATCCCCCGCTGTCTACGCCCCTGTAATCTTGTATAATTTGCAAAAAATTATATTCCTGACGAAGAGCGCAGGTCCGTCGAATAATTGACATGAAATAATAAAGAAATTGGCGTTAATGCATTATCCCGACTATTTGTTTTTGTTTGATGAATGCCAATAGGCGAAACGCTGTGTTGTTTAAAAATATAATAGATAATATAAATAATTACATCTGGATTTTAATAATATAATAATAATAATAAATAAAATAAATAAATAATAAGCCGCGAGCGAAAATTGTTAGAGTTCCATGGAAGAAAAAGGAGTGTGGAAAGCCCATTTCAGCTTTAAAAAAATAAATATCACCCGCGAAAGTTGGGGGGGGGGGTGAATTTTACATGCCACCCCATCCATTTTGAATTGAGGGATGCCCCCCCCCCTGGGTGTCTACGCCCTTGTTTGGGGTTCCTGAAGTTATGATCTCTCAAATTCGAGATTAGATTTGAATGTAAATCATTTGATAAGGATGTAATTAGGATTTCTCAAGGATGTAAATCTTTATTTTTCATGCAAAACCAAAGAACTGCAATCTTTAAAAATGTATCCGCAACTATAGTGGTATCTCATTTCGGAGATGGATTTGAGACGGAATTGGGACAAACTTTTAAACATGTTAGACGAGTTGTGAGAAGGTTTTGAAACTTGTCGCGGGGACATCTCCGATATTTTTTTTTTCGTCGCGGAGAAGCCTCCTGTAAATTTTTTTGTTGTTATTGTCGCGGCGACGTCTCTGAGACGCAGTGGCTGATCCGGGGGGGGGGGAGGGGACGCGACCCCCTATAATTTAAAAACCACTCATTGACCGTAAATGTTAAAAACCCAAAAATTTTGTGGCGCCCCCCCCCCCACCCAAATATCCTGTAATCCTGGACCCGCCACTGCTGAGAAGAATTAGGGAAGACTTTAGACATAGTCCCAAATCAGTCTGAAACCGTCTCGCCGAAATGAGATGCCACCATTATTCCCCATGCTATTGCCTATTGTATTAACCACAACTAAATTATTTATGTAGTATAATTCAGCTTACAATGACGATACACTTTTCAAGATGTTTCATCGATGTTGAAAAACATCCTGATAGAGAAAATATGGTAATGAGAAAATACTCGGCCTCGTGGACGAGTCTCGTGGGAAAATATTGGCCTCGTGGGACCGAGACTCGTGGGATCGAGGACTCGTGGGAACTGAGGACTCGTGGGACCGAGGACTCGTGGACCCTCCCGATTGTATAGCTCATTTTCATTAAAGCGCTATATACTACCACCGTTAAACAAGGGGGATGGGGCGGGGGGGGTCATCGGTCCCTCAAATGCTCTTGAATTGAGATGAGGGGAGGGGGGGTCAAAATTGCTGATTGACCGTTTGACAAATGATTAACAATATTTTGCTAGGGGTATGATTTATGTTGCGACTGTTTGGCGTCTTTGCAGCCCCCCCCCCCTATACAACCCAGTTTCGAGAAATTTGCCTTTGTTCTTTCATACGCAAGATTGCATCAAGACGAAAAATAGATGAGGAAGCCAACCATTTATAAATCAATAGCATGGTGCGTATTGTTACCACTTGTACAATGAAACCAATCAATACAGATAGAACCGGAAAAACACAGAGGAAAACACAAGCATGGCCGGAATTCTTCGTGAGTGCTAACTGAAGACCATTTTTGATTTGGCTGGAGTCTTCTTGAGAAAACAGACGACCAAAGTTTGGCAACAAAGTCACAGGAATATTTTCCCGAATATTTTAAGCCTTTTGAAACATTAATTATAGCAATCAGGCGATTTCGTTAATGACCTATATTCGGATGTCCCACGTTCCCAATTTCTCAGATTTCGAATTAATTCTAAATGTATGCCAGACAAAAGAAGTCATCTGTCTGAACTCGAGAGTTGACATATTATACTGATTATCTAATTTTCTGGGGAGGATTCTTATAAATGGGTCTGTGAGGACATGCCTTTGTAGAATCAGATCTGACAAGATATAGCACTGTGAATATTTTGTGGTATATTTTGAAATCATAGGGTTGCCATTCGTTCTGTGGCCCCCATCCCACTATTTTCTCAAATGGTTCCTGCCTGCGCCCACCTGTGCCCCCTTTTAATCGTCAAAATACTGGCATCGCGCTTCTGAGAGATCGAGGAATGCGGGAAACTGGGAAGATTTTTTCCCATTCTTGAAAGGGGGAAAAATCTCTCGGAACCTCGTGCGAATCTGCCCCTCAATAAATTGAAATACAGATATGTCTCGCCCTCTCCTAATGAGGGAGCCATTTAGCCTATCAAGAAAAAAAAAACAAAAAAAAAAAAAAAAAAAAAAACTTAATTCCTCCACAAATCTCCCCCACACTTGAACTAGCTGCCACTCGGTGCTTGGTTATGATCAAATAGCTCAAATATTTGGTTTCAACATTACGAATTCAACATGAAAACTCGTCGGCTTATATACCTATAATTGGCCATCAAATACTGAATTTCAACAAACGCACCTATAGTGTACAATAGAATAACACTTATACTTTTTTTGGGGGGGGGTGAGCATGCGAAAAAAAGCAAAATTTTACAATCAAAAATGGGTTAACTAAATGCATAAACCTGGGGCATTTCATCAGAAGGACTTGTCGCACATTTAATTCCGACAAAATGTGCTATCGCCAATCAGATGCAAGCATTTCAGTAGCTTATGACAAAAGTTTGTCGGATAAAACGTCGACAAGTCTTCATGAAAACGCCCTACTGCTCCTTGGTAACAAATTTAATGCGAAAAATGATGTAGTATGTATGGTAACACTGGTGACGACAAAATCTCAAATAGCGCTGCTATGAATTGAGCCCCCCCCCCCCTGTGGAAATTCTGGAATACCAACACCATTAATGGTGGCAACAGTATTTTGCGATGATTAAATCATGCCATAATTAAAGTTTCGAGTAAATCCTACAACATTTGCTTTAGATTAATATCGCGATAAATATAAAAAAGGGCTGCTTTCACCAGCTTAAACCAATTCGACGCAAAGCACACAGTCTGATCAAGTACCGGTCGATGTTTCATTTTCGGTGCTACATTCACGGCTTTCAAGAGTTCAGGTGTGCGAGTGCGCCTATTTCAAAAGAGACACTCACCTGGTATAATTTTGATCAATTGTGAAGGCTCATCCTTTGTAAGCGGCAGACTGGTACAAATCCCAGGCTTAGAATTGCCTTTTCAGGCAACGGTTACTCTATTAAAACAATACGTTTCAACCACTTAACGAATTTTCCTTAAGTTCTTAAATCGAAGTATATCACACGTTAATAATATTTATGTTGTTGTTTTGAGTCACGCGTATGGTGTAAGCTCATAAATTTTTTAAATAGCTTAATCACATTTTTCGATTTGGTAATGGCTTGCAGCTTGCAGTGAGTTTTATTAAGTTCTGTATGTAATCTTCAAGAAGTACAACGGTTGCAAATATTGATACCGACATAATTGAATACTTGTGGACCATTTCATATTCGTGAGATCTTTGAACGATGATGTGTAAATCTTTGACGTGCTTCTTCATGAATGGTTTGCAAGCGTTCAATTCTGTATAGGACCAACAGTTTGACTGATCCCATTAAGCGTTTCTCATCACCATAATGTGTACTTAAGAGCTGTGATATGCAACAGACACGCTCAAGAAATCTCTCACGTTTCTTATACGGCAAGGATACACCCCTCAGACGGAAGCATCCAAAGTTACCGCCAATCAAAGAAGGCGCGAACAGCGAACAGGGTATCACCAACCAAACTAAACGACGCCTCTCTGAAAAGTTTTCTCTTCTGCAATGATCGTCTCCCAAACAGGTAGGTTCTACCCTGGGTGCCGAAGAGGACGATCTGGACCAGACTGCCGTTACTGCAAGGAGTTCATACAAAACCCAAGCTCAAGCGGTTAGGGGTACATGGGAGGATGCTAAGAACGGAGTTGAGTTCGGTCGCGGCTCGCGGTCACCGAGTCTCAGGCGGTGTGTCGGGAGCTGACCCTTGTCGGGTTTCCGAAGCTCGAGCGCAATGTACCCGCGCTCTACAAGGACATCAAACACAAACATAACTCAGACGTCAGTATCTCGTCCGAACAGGTGTCCGACAGGTGATCGACATCGCGACGCCGTCTTAAATCGGGCATCACGTGGGCGAAGATTCGTAGCGTTTCTTCGTGGTATCTTCGTCGTTATGGTTCGAGTGCATGCAAGGGGAAGGAATTCTTCGTCATAGTAATAACAGTGGCCTCTGAGAGATACGTCCAAACCAAAGTTGTCAGTGGGTTGACAAAGAGGGGGCCTGGTAATTTTTGTTTTTTGTTTTTGTCCCTTTACTTCAATTTGATTAATAAAATATTTTAATCTCTCTTTCTCTCGCCCCTCCCCCCCTCCTCTCCCCCTCTCTCATCCCTCACATCCCTCTCTCTCTCCCTCCCTTTTTCTCTCTCTCCTCCTTCCTCCCTCATAATTTCTAACGGCCTCTCCACTCCCCTCTCTCCCTTCCCTCTCTCTAATAAACATGTTGATATGTAATCGAAAGATTGAATAATCTATTTGAGTTTTATTAATGTTGACAGTTGGGTTTGTATGTGCAAAATATAAACCAATCATTCGTTGACATAGTTGAAAGAAGTCGTGTCCTAAAGCTGTATATACAACATAATTCAAGAAAAAGAAAAATATTTACTAACATAACATGTATTTTAATATTTCCTTTAGGGGGCCCCCCCGGTTGGTGTCATGAATTGGGTGCAAAATGCGTTACATTCCCCAAACATTTAGTAAAAATGAACATTGCCAAAACAAACATCTCTATTATTATGTAGTCAATTGTATAATATAAAAGTATAGATATTGAAAGCTGAGATGGTGAGAAGATAATAACATATTATTTTTGCCTGTACAGGGTTAAATGTCATTAAGGTATACAAAGGTGCTACAATAAAAATGGTTTTTTAAAATGTTTTCATAATTCCAAGGGCAAACTAATTCTTTTGTTGCATTAAAATTAAATAATCAACTTACGAACTGTGTTCTAAGACCCTATGCTTCTAAAAAAATATAAACTTGTAAATACAAAAATTATCTTTCCAACGAAGCTACAGAGTGTATACAAAAAAGAAAAAAAATTGTTTAAAAAACTGGAGAAAATCCGTCTTTTGCATTTGAAATTAACAACTTCAAACAAAGTTTATTACAAAAAATATGTTTCCACTCAATGTGTAATCACGTGCATGCAAAGAAAATGGTGAAAAAAACAACAATTATTGCTATAAAATTGGGCATGTTTGCAATTTTTGATGCCTGCATATTGCATTGTCTATTGAAGCCCGTGCATGCATGAAGTTTGTTTTAATTGAATTAAATTAATTGATAAAGAGACTTTTGAAAAATCTAGATCCACATTTATTAAACACAGTAAATTCCAAAGAGAATGATATATCACTCACCTATCAAGACCGAATTTGGATAACATAATATATAACGCAACAAAGAATAAAAAAGTAAAAAAGGGAATTCCCTATGCTATAACAATGCCTCCACCACCGTAGGATCCCTCCACCGTAGATCCTCCCCTCCCTACCTTACTCCCACTCAATTATCTTTGTATTAAAAACTATGAGCAGACAAAGCTGAAACTTCACAGACATGTAGCCTATAAATTATCTACAATTTGAGACATGGTACAGCTCATGACTGTACTTTTGTTTTCGATGTATGCGAAAAAATGGTTGAACGATTTCCTCCAAAAATGTAACGCCTCAACACCTTTTTATCTAACCCTCCAATATATGACCAATGACCTTGAGGCCTATATTGAACTTGTATCTTTGGGTTGTGGACATATATTTTTCTTTTTGTTTGTTTTGTTTTGCTTTCTTGTTTTTTGTTTTTAAGAGGGAGGGGTGGTAGGTAGAGGGCTCCAATAATCATTTGGAATAAGACCAATTATAATCAAAATCTTTGCAGTGTACCCCCAGTTTTCAAAAACCGCACATAAAACGAACGAGTTTCCTAATGCTTTCTATCTTAGATATTATATTAAGAGATTTTTCTATATAGTCCTACTATATATAAATCCAATGCCTATTTATCGAAAATTGCAATACGTAAATTATTTTTGTTTGCATCAATACGTTTAGAGCCCTAGTTAAATTTACAAGAATGGCAGAAAAGCACCATTTTCGAGGGGGGGGTGTGATGGGTAGTCCCGAAGAAAATAGTGATATTCTTAGATGAAAAATGACCACAAAAGATCAATTAGAATATGCTTTAGAATGACAAAATTAATTAGTGTCAAAAAGAAAACTTTGCCTTTCAAAAAGACATTGTCATGGGAAATTGGAGTAGTTCAAGCTAATTGCCAAAGTTTGGAAATAGATACAATATGTTATGACACATTGGGTGATTATACGCTAATACTGCTGCCATAAACAATAACGTGGTAAAAAGTAAAACGGCAGACCAACAATTTTTTTGTGTCTTAGGCAGTAATAAGTGAGGAAACATACAAGATTGAGATCAAGTCACAGCTTCCTATAATCATTTAAGTCGGCTATTCTATGAAAAAGGCACTAAACCTTAAAAAAGAATACCCTTTATTTATAATCTAAGGGATGAAACTGTATGATTGTAATAATTGGAATTAATTCATTAATAATTGTAAAGAGATTTACATTAATATTTAATCAAGGGCTATAAAAAAAAACAGAACAAACAGGATTATAATGTTGCAAAAGAATAACATAGAGAAAGGACCAATGCACTTCAACAAGGTAGGGAGACCACGGGTATTGGAAGTTACACGGTCAGTTGTACAGGTTCTCATGTGTGCTAAGTTGGACCAAGAGAGTTCGTGCTAACGTGAGGTTTCTCCGTTGTTTAATAAAAAGTAAATCAACAAAAACCATTTTTTTACAGTTCCAAGTGAATTTTTGACAAAAATTAAAATTGTAATAGTTCTTACAACTGAAGGCACATGATGAAGTCTGGTATTCTGATTAGTAACATGTATGTCACTTAATATACCCTGACCATGCCGCCCTGCATTTCTGCCTAATGGCTTTGCTACCAGTTGAAATTTTATGTGTAAAATACACATGGGTTAGGTTTACAAAACCAACCTACCATGTCGATGTAAGCAACATACCTCCAATTACATTACCACATGTAAAGTAATTTGTCTCCAAATTTCAGGTGCTATAATGTGTTGATATTCTATGTATTATACTTAGTCTATTGCTAGAGCTCTACTTATCTACCATCTGTTAACGAAATACAACAAGAACACGGATAGTTGAAACAAGTTGGTATTAAGAGATTTACAACATTGTGAGACAATATCCCGTATGTTAGCAGAATAGTAACAATTTTACGCCGCGTATTGGTGTAACAACCTACACACCGTATAAATCGAGGTAGGTTGTTACAAAAAAATGTCTTCATTTAATTAAGCTGTAAGTTAATTAGTGTTTACCATGTTTCAAGTTTTAATGTGCCTCAGGTTTTAGCCAACGATAATAGGCTAACAACAGACCCAAAATGGAGTGTAGGTGAGTACTTCATTAGAATAATCTGGCCCGAATTGAATTTTTGTACGTCATAACCCTGACCGGTCTTCCCTACTATAGACAATAAAATTTGGGAAAAAGGGGGTGGGTTAACGATTTGGGAAAATAAACAGAAAAAAAAAGGAAAAATGTTAAAAAGGTTGGTGAAAAATAAAAAGAAATCCACTCACAGTCTGGTTTCGTATTTTTTTTTTAGTGGCGTGAACATAATTCAGCTTTGCAAAATCAGCAAAAATGACTGTAAATGATAAACAAAACTGTTTATAGAAGACCGGTTATAAAGGAAAAAAGTGACACCACTTTACTGACGTACTTTATAGAAAAGGTATATTTTCCACTGGTGCCCTGGGTCGGGATCACATGTCAATTGCATATTCAGTTTGCTCTCAAGATATCCTTAATTTCGTGGACCACTATACGGTAAACAAAGATTTTGCCACACCCCACGCACCGCCCCCCCCCGCCATCTAAAAAAAAAAAAAAAAAAAAACACAAACAACAAAATATTGTGAGAGCAATGTTTTCATCGAAAATGTGCAACAACAAAAAAAAAAAAAAAAAAAAAAAAAAAAAAAAAGATTTCATTATGTATGACGCTACTCATTAAACAGGGGGCGCTCTAAACCGACTGGGTTATGGAAAACCAATGTCCGATGTTTCCCCCGAAACCCGTTAACTTTTTACTAACTCGGGTGGTCAAAAGCTATAAAAACCTGGCCATAAATCGAAAGGATACCTCTAAGAAACTGAAGTGCTAATGTTATGGCTCGTGAATAGTGGCGCACTTGAAAGTGCCATATTATCAGCACCTGAAGTGCTAATTTTAGCACTCGCCCAAAGTGATAATTTTATTAACAAAATTGTTCAATTGTCGGTATGGAATTCGAACTGGGGTCAACCGAGACATGAAGAGTACCGCTGACGTTACCAATAGGCCAGCGGAGATCTCTCTAGACTTGCTTTAATAACATGACAGCAAAGTAGATGATTATGGCAAACTTTTGAAGAAAGTTCATCATGCAACAATAATGATTTGCTAGCAATCGTGAGAAGTTAATTGTCTAAACGTCTTCGTCAGCGCTTTTTCAATCAGGGGACCCAGGTTTTGAATCTCCAACGAGAGTCACGTCATTTTGCTGAAAGTTCAGCCTCGCCGTGAAAAGTGCTAAACAGCACTTTGAGTATACAGTTTATGCAATCTCTTAAAAAGCGTCGATTTCAGCCTCTGAAGTGCTAAAAAAAAGCACTTCAGGTTTTTAGAGTGTAGAAACAACCTATAGGGGTTTATGCGAGGGATCGCGGTGTAAAATTTTTTTTAATTATTTTTAGTTCATATTAGCAGTATTGAGACACGTTGTAGTCTCATGCAGTTGCTCCATGAATGTGAACAAAAATCTCATCGGCGGCCTAATTATTGCACAGCATTTGATTTTGATTATAATCAAAAAGATAAGTATGATTGCCATTTGCGATTAACACTCGTCGAGCGTTATTAAACTTTTATTTCTCTCAACTTCATAGCGTGGAATTAAATGTGCATAACCATGCCTACAGACATAACGGAGAAAATAAACAATATATTTTGCCTCAATCATTGACGGGCAATTAATGAAATAATTGCAAATTTGCTTGTTTACGTTGAAATTTCATGTCTGGGGATTGCAAGATAGTTTTTATTTTAAAGATATAAATAGCACTTACTGACAAAATGCGCGAAGGAATTCATAGTTGCAAATTAACTGTGAAATTCCATGACTATATAGTCGTCTCTGTATAATTTTATACATTTGTAAGCAATTTCTTTTTTTTTTGGTCGATAGAAAACCTCTGGCTATTAATGGTAATAATTAGGAATATAGACAAGTTAAATTTTTTTTTTATCTACGTGTTAATAAAGAAACAATGGAATATATTTATAACTTTAATTGGTTCTCATCTCTCTCTATCTCCCCCTTCTCATCTTCCTCTCTCTCTCTCTCTGCTCTCTCATCTCTCTCTCTCTCTCTCTCGTCTCTCGTCTCTCTCGTCTCTCTGCTCTTATTCCTCATGTGTGGCTGAATTCTCTTTATATGTCAAATATCTTAGTTAATGTCCTTATAATTTGGTCTATGTAGCTTAATGTTAGGTCATGACTCTAGATTTGTTTGGTTACTTTTTCAGCATCATCCATTAGCATCATCAATCATCATTATCATTCTAACATCCATCACCATCGACCAATCATTCAACATCATTATTCAACCATCACGCATCCTCATCATCATTCATCATTCATCATCATGCATAACCATTCATCATCATCATCATCATCATAACATTCATCACAAAACCAATCATCACCATCGTCATCATCATCATCATATCACCATCAATCATCATCATCATCATCATCATCATCAACATCATCATAATACAATGCACCAGTCATCACCAGTCATATCATCATCATCATCATCAAGATCATCATCATCACCACCAATACATCATAACAACATCCATCAATCATCATCCATCATCCATCATCAACCATCATCATCTCATTACCATATGCATCATCATCAATCATCACACCATCACCACCATTATCATCATCATCATCATCATCATCATCATCATTCATCATCATCATCACAACATTATCGCCATTTAATTTTGTCTTGATTCTTTTACACCATAATCCTCATAAGTATTCTGCATTTTTCTTCTTTCATGGAAAATTTACGATCCCTGCTTACAGGCTTATAGCTCTTTCCAACTGCCGGAAATGCAATTGAAAAAATGGGGGAGTAATATCTTTCGACACACAACCTTCCATCTCCATAACGTCACCACTTATTAAACTTCTTCTTACCTACGAAGAAGTTTAGTTTGAAGCTGGAAAATCCTAAGTGAAATAGTGAATGGACAACGCACCCTGTTTAAATTTCCGTTGGCCTTGCATTGCGCGTTGAATTAGACAATACGCGTGTTTGAGCCTCGTTTGTAATTCAAATCAACCTTCTGTAACTCCAAGCAAACTACTAACATGACTAGTAATTTTTAAAACAATAATTTTTGTCCCGGGGGTGGGGCGTGAATGGGGTACGAGCCCCAAATTTGCCGATTATAGGTAATTTCTTTCTCTTTTTTGCCCCCTGATTGGGACTGCTACTTGTAAAAATAATTAGAAATAATCTCTAAATAAAATAATAATACTATTGAATTGGTCACTACGATTCATGTTAAATGAAAAAAGGGGAATGTGATTATTCCCTATTATCATGGCTCCTAAAACCGTCAAATAGTCACGGTGAAGCTTTTGTAAAGACAGAATTGATTATAAATGCCAATTTATCAATGTCTCGTTGCAAATTGGGCATTCCCAGAAATACATTATTAACCTTTAATTTTTCCCTCACAAACATACGTCACCGTAACAAAGAACCTAGCAATCAAATTGCACATTTTTTAATTTTGTTGTGAGAATGATTTGGTAACCATGAAAACAGCTACATGACCGTTAAGTGACTGTAAGTGTTACATTGAATCTAGTATAGTCGATGGCCAATATTATTTATGATTCGTATAAAGTTTCAATTTTCAAGTTTTAAGTTTTATTCCACTCATAAAAACGATAACGCGGTATAAAACAGATTATATCATACATGTTATGTACATGTATATATCAATGTATCGCTTTATAGATTAATAATTTTGTATCATGGAAATATATTTTACAGTCTGCCATTGTATGCTTTAGTTATTTGGAAAAGAAATTAATAAAGTAATAAGTAAAATGATTATATAGTATAGCATGTAAGTAGTAGTAGTAAGTATAGTAGTAGTAGTAAGTAGTAAGTAGTAAGTATAGTAGTAGTAGTAAGTAGTAGTATTAGAAGTAGTAGTAGTAGTAGTAGTAGTAGTAGTAGTAGTAGTAGTAGTAGTAGTAGTAGTAGTAGTAGTAGAAGTAAATAGTTAGTAGTAAGAAGAAGTAGTTAGTAGTAGGACCTAGTAGTAGTAAGAGTAAGTAGTAGTTAGTAGTATAGTATAAGTAGTAGTAGAGTAGTAGTAGTACTATAATATGTAAATAGTAGTAGTAGGCATAGAAAGTATTAGCAGTTTAAGTCCCCTTTTAATGATGTCAGGGTATTGAGACATTCCGGTGTGTACAAAAATCATATTCCATATTTTTTTGTTTTGAATTGCTTATTGTCAGTGAGTATAGTATCTCACAACACACATAAATTGTATTTTGCTCTGTTCGCGATGGAATGTAACAAATCAGGATATGAGTCACATGTCGAATAATACAAGTATAAAAAAGATTGAAAATACGATGACCTGCGGATGAATAAAAGACTGAAATAACCACAAAGTCTCTATTGATTTTTAAACGGACCTCTGCAACCCCGAGATCATGAGACGCATAATAATGAATTTGCAATTGCTTTTTCCGTATGAAAAAGTGAGTCGTTCATTGGTGGGTATCTCATCCTGCCATCAACCTGTCCACAGGTTGAGACCTAGTTTTGCGACTTGCGAAACTCTAGGTGTTCGGACCACATCTACGCGAAGTCTCATGAGATTCAAATAAGATTTTCCTTGTCTCGGAGGACGTCGCTTGGAGACGGTCTGCTCAGGTTCACCACTTTAGAATCATGGGAAATTTGCAGCTAATGGTGGTTCTCACTTGCAATGAGACACGTTTTTGAACTGTAGCTTTGGGACGGGTTTAAGAAACGGAATTTGAGAACGTTTGAGACTAGTCGCGAAGACGTATTAGAGATGTCCTTTCTAGGTCTCCACGACGTTTCAATGAGTCTTGTGTGACATATTAGGTCGCGGGGAAAATCAGAAGCTGCTTCAAAAGCGTTTTATTTTCGCGTCGTAGACCCTGGAATAGCAAGATGACTGTCTAAAAGACGTCCTTAAACTGGTCAATAGCTGGTCAAGCTCGTCATAACCGTCGTAAACACGACGTCTTCAAACGATTAATAGAATCTGATATTTAAATTATCTTTACATGTTTCTATGCGATGTGATTATGTCTTCCTTGGTAATGACTTTCCAAAGACGTTAATTTTCTAATTTTTGAGCAAAAAATTATGACAGTAAATATGACGTCTTATGATGTCCTATTACGACGTTCTATAAGACCACTTCTGGTCATTTTTTGACCAAAAATACGACATCTTTAAGACGTCTTTTAAAACGTCTAATAAGACAACTTTTTGATGTCTTAACGCGACGTCGTATAAGAACCACTTTTCTTGTCATTTTTGACCAAAAATCGACATCTTTAAGACGTCCTCTTTAAAAATCGTGCCTTATAAGACAACTATTTTTTGTCTATTTTAACCCAAATATGATATCTTTAAAGAACGTCTTTACGAGCGTTTATAAGATCACTTTCCTTGTCATTTTTTGACCAAAAATACGACATCTTTAAGAAACGTCTTTTAAAACGTCTATAAGAACAACTTTTGAATGTCTTAACGGACGTTAATAAGACCACTTTTCTTGTCATTTTTTTTTTGCCAAAAATTACGACATCTTTAAGACGTCTTAAAACGTCTATAAGACAACTTTTTGGCTTTATTTTGACCAAAAATACAATGTTTCTGTTGGTCATGAATATTCATAAGCATATTCCTGAGATATTGAAAAAGGGGAAAATGAATAGAAATAGTGCAGATTTAAGCCATGTAACCCGGCAATTTGGCTTTATTGAGCATATTCAAAAATTGTTTTAAAATTATTATCATATTTATGTAATATCACAAATTTCAAGGTGCTTCATATGAACAATTCTTCATATTTCATTAACAAAAGTGTAATTCATAATAATAACTGTCTTTCTTCAAGACATTTGTCTGTAGCACTTTATTAATGCAGGACCTGGACACATCTGCCAGTATAATAGGGCCCTTCGTGTAGGAGCGACAGCATAAGGTTAAATATTATGATAGGTTAGGATAGGATAGGATCAGTTTAATTGTACAATCACTGATAGCAACAGTGACGTCTTAAAAGAGTCAAGAAAAAAAATTTTAAATGACGTAAAGTTTGCAACCCGCGTTTGATCGTCTTAACAGACGTCCGTATTTTTACTGTCATAAAGATGGACCAGTTAAGAACGTATATAAATACGTAAAAATACTCGATGTCTTTAAACGTCAAACGTGGGTGCAAATTTAACGTCATAAAGATGTCTTTCCTGACGTCTTTTAGAGCGTCTTTAAGACGTTCACTTCTGCTATCAGGGGAGATGTCTCGAGACTCCTCCCAAGACGTCCCCGCGACGGAAAAAAATTACTGGAACCGTTTCCGAGACTATTTTGTATTTGAAAAAATAACAGTAAAAAAATTTCTCGTATCCTATAGCACTGATGTGGCTTATTCATGTTATTTTGGTTCCCTACATTCTGTTAGGTTTGGAAATTTTTCAAATATCATATTTCGTGTATTTTGTTATATTGCGTTTTATTAATTAAACCAAAAGTCATTCTTCCTTTTTACTACTTATACAATTCGAATAACATTGTTTCTAAGAACGAATAATGATACAATTGAGAATTCAGCGGTTTAGGAATTTATTGAAGATAATATTTCTGCTACTTTCCGATGCGGTTTTGATTCTGGTTTTTTAAAATGTATTCAGTAAACATACTCGCAAAGACTTCATGCGTGAATGTAAAAATAGAGGGCAGTTTTTCGATTGTATCTGGGGAGAATTGAATTTATAAGTTAGTCTGAAAGGTTTTTACCGTTATCATTTGCATCTAGCATTCAGGGTCGGGGCCCTTGGGGTGTTCCTTTATATTCATACTTTGAAGAAAGAGAAAAATCCTGTTGGCCGTAAGTTTTATGTGAAAAATGGTTCAATAAACGTTTTAAATTCTTAAGTATGAAGACACTTTGTGTGTTTTTTTTTTAACGAGACACCTGTTAAATTATGAAAAACATACATACATGTTATCATAGATGTGGTATACGATATTCCCTCCTTTTGGTTCCTTTTTTTGAAAATTTATAGCGGCGGTGATCCAGGATTTATAAAAGAGCCGGATGGCCAGCGGCAAATTTGAAAAATTGGGGAAGAAAGGGGGGGGGGGGGTGTTCGGGGGGGGGGGTAGTGCAGGCAAAAATTTCACCAGATCGATGTACTGCCTGAACTGATTATCTGAATATTTTTTCTGTTCGCATTTATATGTCTATTTGTACTTTTTTTCATATTTTCTTTTTTTTCAGAACGGATCTCTTGCGGACTTTTTCGACGAAAAAAGAAAAAAAACCCGACCCTTCCCCCCTGGAAAAAAAATTTGGGTCCTGGCTCTGACGTTTGGGGGGTCTTCCTCGGCTCTAATCACTGCTTGGTTATTCCGGCGCTCCTATCCTTTCATCATGGAGACTCCGAAAAATTGAAATCTAGGCTAAAAGAGAAGAAGAATATTTGGACCAAAGACTCGAAGAAGGAGTGGTAAAGTTGTGATCATCTCGATTGTAAGCGTATAACTTTTCCATGAACTGAAGAGGCAGGGAGATTTATACATGAAGGAATAAACAGACGTGGTACTGGAAATTGAATTTTAGGCTTTATTTTTTTTTTTGGGGGGGGGGAGGAAAGACTCGAAAAAGGAGTGGAATGAAATGACGAATTATAGGCGTATAACTTTGCATGACTGAAAGAGGCAGGCAGGATTCGACATGAAGGAATATAACCCAGCCATAATTAAGATGCATGGGACCAGAAATATATGAAAAATCTTAGGCGTAAAGTTTTGGTGGTAAGAACTTGAAAACGGAGCCTAAATTTGTGATAAACGGAGCCCCTTTTCCCCTATCTGGGGCCAGTGCCCCGTGGGTCCCCCTCAGAGTAGCATGATGCTACTCAAGTATAAATCATAATATTGCTCCTATTTACCAATGCTGCAGCAAACCAAGGCCCTTTGTATTAATCACAACTTACGAGATCATGAATTTAGTATTCATTTGAGACTTTTCCATCATAAATCAGAAAATACTCGGCCTCGTGGGACCGAGGACTCGTGGGACCGAGTACTCGTGGGATCGAGGACTCGTGGGACCGAGTACTCGTGGGACCGAGGACTCGTGGGAAAAATATTCGGCCTCGTGGGACCGAGGTCTCGTGGGACAGAGGACTCGTGGGAAAATACTCGGCCTCGTGGGATCGAGGACTCGTGGGACCGAGGACTCGTGGGAAGACCCCATACAATCATAGAGATTTGGTTCATAACTTCTTAATTTGTGCTATATTTATTTTTCTTTTCCGAATTTCAAGATCATCTCAAACGTGTCAAAATGGTCCCTATCAGCATGTGCTTAAAGGACATAGGGGGGGGGGGGGGGCTTCTTTTTTTTTAATGGATCAATCGACGATAACACTCCAGCAAAGTATTTTGTCAGGATGGTGCATGCATCCACACTTAATACATGAATTTGCAAAATTGAATACTTCAGCCCCTCCTTACAAAATATCAAGAAAGGAAGAAATGCGAGTAGTAAAACATTATATCATTATTAAGAATAAGAAAAACAAACATACAAAACGAGAAGAAAATATATCAATTAAAAACAAAACAATTTTAATTCGTTCTTCGACTTACCACCCATCTTCCATTCTATGGTCTTTGTTACGTAATGCATATTGTCTGAGTAGTGGTTCTGTAGACGGTTGACCCTGGTTAGAAACGACAGTTCTTGAAGGTCACGGAGTCGAATCTCCTCCTCAATCTTGGCAGCCACCTTATTATACAAGCAAAGGATCGCGGAACAAATAGGGTTTCTGACTCGATACGGGATCCGATATTTATCCCGCCAAAATTTGTTCAGGACTTTATTTCGTTAAAGGGTTTTCTTGACTTGAGATTGACTTTTAGATGAAGTTTAGAGGTTAGGGTTGGTGGTAACACAATCGAACAAAAACGTGCGTTTTAGAACGATATTTTGGTTTCAAGTATTTAAAGCGATCCTCATTACATATTATAATTAGATTATGTGTGATTAAATAAATATTGTAAGGTATATTATGAGTATAATACAAATTTTATAACTTGTTCATTAAGCAGGACAATAATTTTAACTTTCACACTGTCCTAGTTTAGTTCCTATCGCACGGGCGTAAATCCCGGGGGGATGGGGGGGATACATCCCCCCCCCCCCCCCCCCCCCAGTTTTCAAGAAAGAAATGAAGAAAAAAAATTACACTAGATAATTGTGTTATTGGTTAAAATAGCGCTCTGAAGACTCAAAAATGCCTTTTTTTTAACTCCCAAAACCCCAAAATTTTCTGCTCGGTCGCTATGCGACCTCGCACCAAGTAACAAACAGTAACCTAAGTATGAAAAGGTTGGATCCAATATATCTGATTGATACACGTCTGTCAAAACCCAATGCACCCCCTCTCCTCATCTGGGGACAAACCTTAGGAAAGGGTGTTGTTGACAATCAAAAACATTAATGTAGTTGTGTGCGTGCTATGTTGGTGGAGGGCTTAATTGGGGCCTGCAGCCCACAGAATTATCATAGCAAAGATTCGTTTTCTATCGCTGTTTTTTAACAAAGCATGTAAAATGTATCTTCTTATTGGATACTAAATTATTTTCTGCTCGCGCTTCGCTCTTGCTGATACGTTCTAAAAAGGTTTTATAATCTCCAATTTTTAGCTTACTTTTTCCATTACTAAAATGAACAGAAATCGAGGCTGCCATAATATGATTCTTGAAAGCATACATTCAAAGACAAATTTTCTTCGTACCCCCTCCCTCTTCGAATACATTTCTCTTTAGGTCTATATATGCCTCTGATCTAAAGCCACTGAACCCACTTTCAAATCCGCCTCTACTGTGTGTTTTTTTTTTATCTGTTTCGTTCTTTTTTCGCGCTCGCGGATACTATACAGGACCTTTAATGCACAAATATATTCAATTTAAGCTTAAAATTTTCGGCTCGCGCTTCGCGCTCGCTGATAGTAAATAGGAACCACAATGCGCAAATATCTCAAACCTTTCCCTTAAAATTTCGGCTTGCGCTTCGCGCTAGCATTACTTTTTCAATAACTAAAATAAACTGGAATCAAGGCAGCCATTACGATTCTAAAGCATACATTCAAAGACAAATTTTCTTCGTATCTCCTCGCTCTCCGAATAAATTTCTCTTTAGGTATATGCCTCTGATCTAAAGTGTCCAGCTTTTCAGAAAAAAATGCCCTTTTTATCGAGACCCCACTTTCAAATCCATTCTGCCTCTACTATATATTTTTGTTTTTCGTTTTTATTTTATTTTTTCGCGCTCGCAGATACTATATAGGACCTTTAATGCACAAAAATATCCAATTTCAGCATAAAATTTTCGGCTCGCGCTTCGCGCTCGCAGGTACTAAATAGGAAACATAATGCACAAATATCTCCAAATTTTAGCTTAAATTTTCGGCTCGTGCTTCGTTCTCGCATTATTTTTTCCATTACTAAAATAAACAGTAATCAAGGCAGCCATAAGCTAGAAGCATACATTCAATTGTTATATGGGTATTACTAACGTTCCTTATGTCACTATACATGTAGTCTATAGTGCTTGTGAATGTGTGTATGCCAAATAAGATCGCGACAAGTTGGCAAATTATTTCGCTCATCCCCCCCCCCCCCCCACCCCACCTCCTCGACACGGATTTACGCCGCTGTCCTATCGTTATGTTCCTAAATGAATTGTGACGTGCCTATAAAGCATGATTCTTTAAGTTCAGTTTCTCTCGAAGGATTTATCATATAGGGTAGTGCACTTTAAAGTATGTTAGTTTAAAAGCCCGAAAAGTGAGAGAATTATATACGTCAGTGAGATTTTCAAGAAAATACAACGAAGAATAACAAAGTTATACATTTTCAAAGAACTCATTTTGACAAGATCTTTAATGTCACTTGCGAGGTGCTCTGTAATTTTATCAAAATCAACTTCCTTTTTTTTAAAGGTAGACTTTCCCCTTAAAGGGATGAATTAACATTAAACGAGAATTTAAATCGTAAATTATTGAAATAGCTAATTTTGCCAACATGATTATTACCATATAAGTCAGTCTGGAATCCCTTGAAATTTACAAGCCAATTGCTTGGTTTACTATCCAGATATCTACGATTTTATCAAGATTTTGAAAACCGTTACCGTAACGCTTTTCAGAAGTATCCTTCCGCCGCGGCTCACAACTTCTGGCGTAATTTTTTTATTATGATATACCTCCCTCCAAAAAACTAACTTGTTAATCAAAATAGCTGATTGTTCAACATTTAAAGAAGTCCCCTTCGCAATTTTGGCGCCTTTGAAGCTCCTCATAAATCATGACGTCGGTCATACTTACTTACCTTGACGTATGCAGGCTGTCTCCTGAACGAAGCTCGTTTGAGGAGGGAGATGTAGCTGGGACTGCTCGGTGGCTCCCCCGTAGGACTAGGCGGGATGATGTGGCCCATGACTGGTGGGCGTGAGAGCGATCGAAACTCTCAGACGAAGGAATCGATGGTTGAATCTATTTGAAGAGTTTCATTCCAAAAGGGACTAAATCCACTTTTATAACTTCAGAGAAAATGACATTTGCTAACCAGATTTTGTACAGCCGTCTATGGAAATGGGAGATTACAAAATGTATTTTCTTAAAGTTGCAATCAGCTATTAAGAAAATTCTTCTGTTCAAATACGGGTACAAACCTGAACAATGGCCCAATATCAATGACTCAATTTTCATCAAAAGTGGATTTGGAATGAAATTGAATAATAAAATTGGATAAAAATCCAATGTTCTTCAAATTTGGAATAACTTTGTACATACATTCAGCCTACGTGCTACCTTTCAGTGACAAACATGACAAAGGTTAAGGGGGAAATGAAGAAAACTCACAAACTTATCGTTCCAATAACCCCAAAATATCAACGCTGTATTACTGACATAGTTTAATATTCATTGTGGTAGGATTGATCAACTAAGTTTTTGAGAAAATTTTAAATTTACATTATCTTCTTCATCATCATCATCTGGTGCCTCATCTACAATTTCAAAACATAAACGACCATTCAATATGCCAACTGTAATTAATAAATTCTAAAGTTGACGACTTACATTATCTGTCTTCACCTCGCTCTATAGTCCCTCTGTCTTTCGTTAAAGTCAGTCTTTTGATTCCTGTTTTTTTAGAGACAATGTCCCATAAACTTGAGGTGATGATTTCTGCATGGAGTTTCATTTCTGTGTGTGTGCCCTTATCAAGACATCCTCATTTGCCTGTCCAACTCATTCTCAATATTCTTCTGAAAACCACATCCCTGATGATTTTTTTTTTCTTCTTCTTGTTGGATTGTCCAACTTTCACTAAAACACTATCTCAATATTGGTAATAAATAAGATTAAAAAACTCTTGTTCTTGTTGTCATAGTGATCTTTGGATTACACAACACACCTACCTAAAAAAAATATATGCATTTCGCAATTCGCAATAGCAATTATTCTTGTAATCTCTGTCTCACATCTACAATCTGAGATAATCTAGCATCCCAAGTAATTAAATTGGTCCATTTGATTGATTTTTGCGCTATGTACCCAGATACCAATAATTAAATAGCATCTTCAAAATCATGTCAAGACAACATATAACAGATTAACATTCATATTCCAACGGAGTAAGTATCTAAAGATGATCTAAGGTGGTTATTGAGATGATGGTGATGGGGGAAACAAAAAAGTTCGTGTGGAGGTCGTGTCTTTTTTTGGGGGGTGGGCAATGGAAATTTTATTTGTTTTACCCATGATGCTAAACGATAAATATCTTGTGAACCCCTTCATCGTTAAAAAAAAGTACTTACTGAAGATGATAAGTTTACCTTGACTTGGTCTGCTACTATGTCAGTGATCCCTGATCGCTGGTTGGTTGAATCCCTCTAGAAAACTCTGCAAACAACACACCGTCTTAGAAGATGCAAGCAACACTCACGAAGCAGGAACTTCTGCATCTTGTGTTTGCAGAGTTCAAGAACCCGGTCACACCACCAAAACTAGCACAAATTAACAAGTCGACGACTTTACCATTCGAGGCAAGGTCAGTTTTCGTTCCGTACACTGTCCGTGTGTTGTCGGTTATGTCGATGTATATAATTGGGTCCGAGTCGAATTCGGCTCCATGCAAGGTGGTCGAAGGGTGACAAAAACATTAGTTCATAAAGCGGCGATGCACACTGAAAAATAGGTAGGGTGTAGACATAACTTGATTTTTTTTTTTTTTTTTTTTTTTTTTTTTTAAATAATAATTAAAACGTATTTTCAATGCGCGGTCTTTTTTTTTTAATGGTGGGGTGCATGTCTCTATGCCCCTTGGATCCGCCAGTGTCAAGTTTACTAGTTCATTTCTGACTATCAACAAAAGACATTACTGTATCAGCATGTTGGTATACGTACATGTATAGAGCTCCAATGAAGGACTATAGACACTTTTAAGTGTCAATGCATCTAAACGTTTCTTTTACAATGTTTTAACGCCTTTATTTGATAGTTCAGTCACACTACAATAACAGACCCCTAATTACTTACTAACTTGTTATTCGTTCAATGTAATATTTTATTCAGTATGGAGTCGCGGCCTCTCCGGTGTGACCTGTGATATCACACCAAACCTTGGCACCTAAAGAGTGAACAATATAATCAAGGTCTAGAACAATAGTGTAACACATCCATAGACAGTTCTGGCTCCGGTCACACCAGCACCAAACTAGCACTAAACCGATCGACATACTATAGTACAGCAACTAACAAGACAGTAATAAGTTTGAAGTCAGCTCCAAGATTTGTGACTGTAGAATATATGACGTAATTATTTTTCTTACGTGTATGGTTCATTGTCTTATTGTTATGTCCTACATCCTTCACAGGGGTACGTACTGTGAGACAATTTTTTTAATTGACCATCTTACCAAGTTTATGACGGAGAATCTTAATTAAGTTACCTATCATTCCAGACTTTAATGATTTAGTTTGTCTCTATTTTCTTGTTTAAATTTGATTTAAATTGGATGAACAGCTGTAAGCATAGCATTACATTGAAAACCAAAACAAAAAAACTTCATAACGAAATATGAAAGTATGTCAATTACCACCACTCGGAAGCAATAAAACTATACAAATAATCATTAAAACGGGATACTCAATTGCAAATTTAGAGCAAAGTCCAATGCCACAAGAGCAGTATCGATATATCTGAGGTAAAAAGAAGGATAAAGAAAATATGGAAAGAAATAAAAGTAGATATAATATAAACAGTATGATGAGCAGAGATAGAGATAGACAGAGAGTAATGGAGAAAGAGAGAGAGAAAAAGATAAATAATAATAACTGCAGAGCGAGAGAGACGGACATTTGGGGAGAAGAGAGTGGAAATATAAGGAGTGAAGGAGAAAGAAAAAAGAAATGAAAAAGATAAGAACGTCAGAAAAGTATATACATAGAGAGAGAGAGAGAGAGAGAGAGAGAGAGAGAAAGAGAGAGAGAGAAGTGAGAGAGAGAAGAGAGAGAGATCAAATCAATAATATAAGATCGAGTACTGTAATAGTACAGTACAAATTGAAATACCTTAGGTGCGAAGATATACCGTGAGAATTTGACCAAATGGCAGACTATATAAATTAGGGCGTGTTATAAACTAGGGCAAACATGCCAAACGGTTCGAAATCCTTGAGCATTTTCAAGTAAATACACAATACATCAGACAATACGCAAATATGAACCTTTTGTGAGCATTAGGTGATTATAAAAATACAGTTCGTTACGATATAATTTTGGACCTCGATTTTGAGGGTCGATTAAAACCAACAAATAAGCCTATATTTCGGTCTCTGACAATTTCGGGGGGGGGGTGTTGGTTACACAATGTGGGGGATATAGTAGGCTGTTACCTTCAAAGAAATTTTAGTACCTTTAATAAAACCGATTATCTATTAGTATATGCACCATTTAAATTCTCTTATTGGCATCAACAGGCCTAATACTCTTACTAAACACAACACAAAAAGAAAGTTCCCCCTTATTTAAGATATCAATCATTTTTTAACCTTGAGAAGTTGAACAAATCTCATTATACATCCATGTAGGGAATTTAATTAGCTTCCATGGGAGCTAAATTTAGGAAAAATCGTTAAGTCATACTTCAGTGAGCAATGGTTGAATGCGAAAATGTCATATTTTTTTAAAGTTTACAAGATATCGGACCCATTTTCAGATTTTAAACATTTTACACGTCAGAATGTACGCAAAACGTGCTTCCCAAAAATAATACGGAGAGGAAATTTGCGTGAAATTTCACGGTTGAGTGAGCATGCAGCAAAAATTGCCCAAACTGCGATTTTTACTTCTTTGCCATGGTATATTCAATCAATTCCTGTTTGGAAGTGTATGCAACCAATATCCCTTCATTCACGGTTGAATGAACCCATCAAACACGCCAAAAATAGGCCATTTTAGAACTACGAAGAGGTATTGCAGTAATTTTATGCACTAGAAATCATCTCAATAATATTTTTTTGGTTGTGTTTATATTCTTTGGGCACGTGTCAGTGATCCTATGGCATTTATTAACAAATTCATGCTTCAGTGAGCACGTGAAACAGGGAAGGCCCTTTTTCATTTATGGACTAAAATTCAAATTCTTACTTTGATTGAATATAATAATTCTTTTCGGGGAGTACTTCTAATTTTATTTTCACAGAAATCCAGATGTTTCACGGCCTCAGTGGGCACAAGATACAAGAAAATCATGAAAATGAGAAGAAAGTTCAGTGACTTTTCGAATACGGAATTTGAATAATGATCATGTTCGTTTGAGACCAGTTGAAGCTGTACCAGACTCATCTCACATCCTACTCAGGATCACGCTTTATTTCTCACTATTGTTTTTACTTCTCCCTTTTTTTTTTCATTCATTGCTCTTATTCTCTCTCTCTCTCTCTCTCTCTCTCTCTCTCTCTCTCTCTCTCTCTCTCTCTCTCTCTCTCTCTCTCTCCTAACCTCTTGAGTCTTTCAAAATTTTCTCTATTCTCCACGTCCATTTTTGCTCTCTCAACTGTCTGTTTCTCTCATCCATTACGTTGTTTTTTTTTTTTAACTCTCCTCATCTACATTGATTGTTACATTGATGGCAACTGCAAACAACGAAATTCAAAAGTTATACACATGGTTCTGCTGTAATAAGTTGTTATTGAATGTACAGAAAACAAAATGTGTCATCTTTCGCTCCAGGGGTAAAATTATTCCAAATGGTGTTGGCCTCCTGAATGTTGGAGGGACTGCTATAATTTGTAGTGAGCAAGTGAAATTCCTAGGTTTTATTTTGGACGATCATTTGACCTGGAAATCGCATGTACAAAGTGTTTGCACTAAAGTTTCTCGAAGTATCGGTATTATATGTAGATTACGTTATATTTTACCTCAAAAGGTCTTAATTACCTTTTGTATAATAGCATGGGTACTCCCATACTGAGTATTTAAGTTGCAGGGGTAACACTTTCAGAACACATACTTGAACATTAAAAATTCTGCAAAAGAAAGTACTGAGGCTTATAACGAAATCAAACTTCAGGTCTCCAAGCAAACCTTTATTCCTTAGACTGAAGTTGCTTCCTTTTGATGAACTCATATCATTCAATAGTTTGATTTTTATGTTTAAACATTCAGTTGGGTCCTCAAACCTCTTTATTGAAAGATCTGTTTGCCTCAAATTCGCAGATACATAATTATAATATCGACAAAGAAATCTCATACACCGCCCTCATGTTAGAAACTCATGTCTCCTTAAACTCCTTTCGATTTTTGTTATAAAAGAATGGAATAGGCTACCGCTGATATTTAAACAGTACAACATTCTCAAGGTTTAAAATCCTTGTAAATCATTATTATTTCAAAGAATGATAAATGTTAAATTCAAACTAATTTATTTGACTATACAGCCAACTGATCGTATGCCTGCTGTTGTGTTGCTTTGTGTTTTTGATGTTGTTTGGGTGTGGTGGTGTCTGTTGTACCAGACATTGTAAATACGTTCTCATATTATTCCTGATATGTATTCTGTACATTATATAACGATATATCTCAGGTATTTAAGTGGGGCCCCTCTCACAAGCCTAGCTTCTCTGGGTCCTAAAACCACTCATGTTGTTATTCAAAACTCCTGTAAATGTATTTTAACTGTAATCAATGTATGATATGTTTGGTTTTGAATAAATTCATTCATTCATTCATTCATTCATGCTTTTCTAGCTCTCTGCTCTCAGAGCTCGAATACCTTTCTCTGAATAACATGGACTAGTCCCGGTTACTAGTAATGAAATTTCATCATTTTAAATGCTAGCCTTTACTTTCCCACCATTCTCTAAATTGTGTATCTATCATTCTAGCTTTATGTTCAACTCGTAACCATACACAGGTACAATTTAGCATAGGGTGACCTACATTTAAGTATCAGGGGAGCATTTCATGAAACAAATATTCACTGATTCTCACTGGCAGCTTTTATAAGCTACTGAAAGGCTTGCATCTGATTAGCTGAGAGCAAATTTGTCGGATAAAACATCTCACAAGTCCTTTCATGACACGCCCCCACATATATAAGCATTCAACTCAACACTAATGACTATTTACAATAAAAAACAATTTATGCAAAATATTCATAATTATTGCATTACATAGTTTAATAATGACGATAATAATAATCACATCATAATGAGCATTCATGTAAAATATCCTAATCGTATTATCATCCCAACAATACATTTTTTGGTTGACTGACTGGCAAGTAGCTAATTTTACCTAATGGCTAAGAAAGCAATTAAATAATCAACCAAAAGGAACTATAACTTTGAGTCCCATCCAAAGGGCCTAGAATTGAAATTTAATCATTTTCCCCAATAGCCATTAAAGCATCAACTTTGTATCAGAGCCAAGGCGTCCAGTTTTCAAGACCACTGCTCTTCAGACTGAGCTATCAATTCCATTCACATAGAAGGCATTGGCTTACATTTTGTCTGTAATCACAAATCAGGGTTCCCACAGAAATTTGAAAACAGAATTCCATGACTTTTCCATGACTAAATTGCTGCTTTCCATGACTTCCTTTCTGGCACGGTTTCCAAAATCAGACACGTTATGATGGCCTCCACGTCCCCTCACAGCCATCCCAGGGTTCCCACAGAAATTTGAAAAACAGAATTCCATGACTTTTCCATGACTTTACACAAATTTTCCAAATTCCCTGACTTTTCCCTGACTTTCCATGACCATAAATGTTTCCAGCATTTTCCAGCATTTTCCATGACTGTGGGAACCCTGCAAATTTAACCTTGAAGTTTATCTTTACCAAAATACAAAATATATTGTCTTGATTGAAGCGAAGGCTAGCTTCTCGGTGGATACGGGAGTTAGTCGAGGGGTAACATTCACTGTCAGCTATCTGCATTTGCCTGCAAACTGACACAAATCTGACCCAGTTTTGAATCAAAGTCATGTCTTCCGGATTGTGACATACATTAAAGGTCAGTCACAGATGTAAATAATCAAATCTGATTGCTTCCTTTGAAATTATATACATGTTACTTACATGTAAGTGTCTATCATCATGAAAAAAAAAGAGAAGTTCATTTCATAAAAGCTGCTCAAGGTCTAACTCTGAACTGACTTCTTGTCTTGGTCCCAAATGAGCATTCTGCTTTAATGGGTGTAGACTGTATAATAGACACAGCACTATACACAGTCTATTTCAAGGAAATCAATACCAAGTTATCTTTAATGTTGTTAAATGTCATCTACAAAATGTTCACCAGTAATAAAAGTCCTCTTCTAAGATGATCAGGTAGGCGAAAGGTCATCTTAAAAATGTTGAGTTAGGCTAAAGGTCATATTCAAAGATGGTCAGCTGTGTTAAAGGTCATCTTACAGATGTTGAGTAAGGTTAAAGGTCATCTCCAAAGATGGTCAAGCAGGCTAAATGTCATGTTAAAGATGTTGAGTGAGGTTAAAGGTCATCTTAAAGATGGTCAGCTGGGCGAAAGGTCATCTCCAAATTCAGATGCTCAACTGGGCGAAAGGTCATCTTAAAAATGTTGAGTAAGGCTAAAGGTCATATCCAAAGATGGTAATTGGGGCTAAAGGTCATCTCAAAGATGATAAGTGAGTCTAAAGATCATCTCCAAAGATAGTCAGCTGTGCTAAAACTCATCTCCAAAGATGGTCATTGGGGCTAAAGGTCATGTTAAAGATGTTGAGCGAGGTTAAAGGTCATCTCCCAAACTGGTAATTGGGGCTGAAGGTCACCTTAAAGATGTTGAGTAAAGCTAACGGTCATCTCCAAAGATGGTTATTGGGGCTAAAGGTCGTCTCAAATATGTTAAGTGAGGCTAAAGGTCATCTTAAAAGTGTTGAGTAAAGCTAACGATCATCTCCAAAGATTGACTGCTCGCTTAAGGTCACATTAAAGAAGGTCACTGGGGGCTAAAGGTCACCTTCCGAGATGATCAAGAGCTATCTCTAGTCTCCTCACAGTTTCATCACGTCCTAGGATCTCCATCATCTCAGCAACAGAAGGTCCTTGCTGTAAATACACATAGAAACATGGATAAAATAAACATTTATTGCAAATTACATTAGCTGTTGAGGTGTCTCAGTTTCCAGGTGACCCCATTGACTAACTATCTTCTGGAATTCTAGCCAGACTAATTTTATATTTTTTTAAATACTAATCTAATAACATGTGATGCTTGCATCCTACAAGGTAATTTCCATTCAAGGAATTAGATATCACAACTACAAAATACACGAATAATGCATGACATTTCAGACCGTATACTACAGATTACTATCAGTGCGACACCATTTTGCTCAGGAAAATAATTATGAGATCTCCCCAGGGAGGGCAAAGTCCTATCAAACATCAAATCTCAAAGGCATCCATGCTTATGTCCAGTAATAGTACAATCCTACTTATTGTGCAAATGAAACCCCTACTACAGTCAAACCTGTCTATAGTGGCCACCCCAAGGGAGACATAAAAAGTGATCACTGTAGGTGGTGACCTCTATAGACAGGTTCTAAAGCACACATTTCTATCTAGAGGGAATTAATATAGGTGACCACTGAACTTGAAGACAGGTGACCACTATAGACAGTGGCCACTAGAGACAGGTTTTACTGTATTTTAATTTTGAACAATGTGTTTGGATAAATACATACTACATGTATATTACGTCAATAAATTTTTATGAACTTATGTCTTATATGAAATGCACAGTCTAAAACAGAATTTTTTTACTTCATAAAAGATGTACATGTAAGAACACATGAGTAATGAGAACATCATTTAAGAAATTAAATAGATTTTACACCAAAATTTTAATTTTCCAGTGTTTTCTACATAAATTATGTGTAAAAAAGAAAGAATCATGACTGAAATCTCAGTGGTTGCTCCATAATCATTGTTTTAATTTTGGTAATTTCTAAGTGAAACAATCATATTTACCACAGAAAGCCAGATTGAATTGCATGACCATGACACACTGCCTCCCAAAATTGGTTTTCTCACTTATTGTTTCATAATTTAGCTGGTGTACATGAAACTCAACAGTTTTTTTTATTGGAAACATGACATATTCATGCGCAGTAAACAGAAACACAAATGTCATGGGGTTAAGTTATCAAAATATGGCTTTGTGGAGTAAATGTGATCGCTCGATCGATTAAATTACCCAAATAAAAACAATCATTGTGGAGTAACCGCTGAGATTTCAGTCATGATTCTTTCTTTTTTACACATAATTTATGTAGAAAACACTGGAAAATGAAAATTTTGGTGTATAATGTATGAAATTTATTAAATGATGTTCTCATTACTTGTGTGTTCTTACATCATTTATGAATTTAAAAAATTCTGTTTTAGATTGTGCATTTCATATACTGAAATCTCAGTGGTTGCTCCATAATGATTGTTTTAATTTTGGTAACTTCTAAGTGAAACAATCATATTTACCACAGAAAGCCAGATTGAATTGCATTAACATGACATCCTGCCTCCCAAAATTGGTTTACTTCTTACTTATTGCTTGATAATCTTGCTGGTGTACTTGAATCTCAATGTTTTTTTTTAAATTGTGAACATATAACATATTCATGCGCTGTAAACAGAAACACAAATGTCATGGGGTGAAGTTATCAATTATGGCTTTGTGGAGTAAATGTGATCGTTCAATCGATTAAATTACAGACATACAAACAATCATTGTGGAGTAACCGCTGAGAGTTACTTGATGAAGGAAATATTTTTACATTTTGATTTTTGGGTTAAACTCTTTCTGTAAATATAGAGGCATACATTCATATTATACGATATTTTCATCAAATATTTCTGAATGGATCAGTATGAACAATGAACTCTGTGATGTGCTTTTAATAGACTGGTTCAGTAAATTTCATGCATAATCTTTGAACAAAGGTTGTTCTTGACAACCCAATGCTTGCCCGACAACAACAACTACATGTATGTATGTATGCAAACTGGATTCCAAATATCATTGAATTACAAGATGTTTGAATAGCTTGTAACTATTTCCCAAGGAAAGAAACATTCACAAATCATTAAAACTGAATGAACCGGTCTATTGATGAACATAAAGAGCATGTATGAGAATAAGTGGGGGAAAAAATTTAAGAATTCTAGAAACTGACCTTTAGACCACTCATGGCCACTCTAAGGACCTTCATGCAGTGAGCGTACTTGGGTCCTTCTGGAATTGAAGTGCAACATTGCTTTAGGATGGGGCTCAATACTTCCTTGGTGAAAGTCTCTACAGGACGAAGGTGATTGATGGCTGGAGATAATACTGCATCTGTTAAATGAAAATAAAAATGACTTTGACTTTCCTGATTCAACATGTGTCAATAGAAGTAGCAGGTCCCTAGATTTGTTGATTAGCAAATCACATGCTTTTATTGAAATTCACTCAACAGCAAGTCTACAACATTACTACAACAAAGTAAAACAAGAAATTTGTGAATATTTTAAACTACATGTCTGTGACAAATACACTATTTTTGAATAATTTTATTCACAAAATTATTGTAAAAATTATGGTAAAATATACATGGATAAAAATGTCCACAGATAATGTAACTGATGGTCCTCTGTTAGTCCTGACATCAACTAATAAACCAAATTACTATGTTGTAAAGTGGAAGTTTACAGTAATAAGTTTTCAAATTGAAAACTTCAACCTTCCAGGAAAATCCTTATTTTGTACCAGTAAAGATGAAGGATACAAAATAGAAAAGCTATGATGAACACAAAAATGAAAGTTAGAAGTCTGACCATACCTGAGTGATGTGTTATAGAAGAAAAATCTGTCTCGGTCAAATCGGGACAGAGCCATAAGAATGCATAGTCAGGAGCGGTCAAGTCCTGTAGCCTTCCAATGTGATCCTGTAAAATATAAACGATGTTAAAAGACTAACAGAAATCTATCTTGGACAAGTCGGGACAGAGCCACAAAAATGCATTGTCAGGCATTTCATGTCTTGTAGCCTTCCAATGTCACGTGATCCTTTAAAAGATAAACAATATTAAAAGATAACTTTCGAGAAGTATGTCTTGTTCATATTTGATTACAGCTACATTGTACATATACTTGCATAAAGAGAAGCATGATGTTGCAAATAAAAAAATATAACATGCCATTTTATTTATACTGTTTTGTCAAAACATGACATGATATAACTAAGTTATATTTTTTTAATGACATGCTGATACTTACTATCCTGGCTGCTAGTACCCTCTTTAGATAGCCATCATCCATTTCATGAAGAGTTGTATTTGTTCTGGAAAATGGAAAACAAATAATCCAAGAGATGACAAAATAAACAAATATCTGAACACAATGAATTTAATTTTGCTGCTTCATAATATGGCATTTGACACCAGGAATTAAGCAAAAATAAAATTGAGCTTTAAAATCTTTTAATTGACAATGTTTTGTAAAGTCTCAACTCAGTTTTTCTTCATGCAAATAGGCATACGTTTTATGTCTTTATTGCACATACACAAACGTTTTGGTTTAAAGTATGAAACAATGAAAGAAAATACCAGTATTCCAAATGAAATAAGCAGAAAAGCCACCGTGCACCTCAATTAGAAAGTGGCAAATCACACAGGATGCAAATATATATTTGGGGCCAACTACTGGAACCATACATTTTGCAAGAAGATGATAGAGGAATGATCTTCTCATATGATTCATGGTCCTGGACGTGAAGTCATCACTCACTTTGTGAAAAATATTCCAGTCCCCAATCATTTCATCACAAAATTAAACATTCCAATGAATGGACCTCAGATTATAATTGCACCATCCTGCCAGGCAAACAAAAAGCAAATAATGAGAAATGAATTACCTTCCTCCTAGTGCCTGCTTTACTGTCTCTCTGAGGTCATTCAGCAATCTCTCTTGACCTTTGTTTGACCCCATTAATCGGGTCATATGACCTCTGTTGACCCCATCTAATAGATCCATGTCCAGCATGGCGGAATGGGTAGTGACTTTATCTAAGGAGAACTACAGAGAGGAAGAAAAGTGTGAGCATGTTCAATTTGATCTGTTCATCTTTTTTTTTCTGTAATCGTATAATTTGCAATTGCACAGAGTAAAGGCATGGTTGTAGAAGTGTCATAGTCTAGTGGTCATCTCACTGGGGAGGCAAAGTCACAAGTTAAATTCCCAGCACCGGCACTTACGTCCTTGGGAAAGGCACTTTATCTGCATTTGCTTCACTCACCCACGTGTAAATGGGTACCTGGAGGACTTAACTCCATATTGGCGCCTGTAAATGTATGGCAGCCGGAATTTAAAGGGATGCAGTAACATTGAATGATATTCAAATCACAATTTCTTGATTTAGTTCATTTTGTCAACATAATTATAAACTTATAGGTCAGTCTAGTATCTCTTCAAAATTACAAGTTAATTGCTTGCTTTACTTTCGAGATATCAATGATTTCATACTCAAATTTAGTAAACCATCTCGTGGTGGAAACCAAATTGCCATGTGCTTTTCAAGACACCCCACTTCCTGTCGTGTTCCCCCCGACCCCAGCGGGCTGGAGGGTTTGCTGCAAAGGGGTTGAAAATTCACTCGCGTTTGGCTGTTACACTGTTTTGTGGTAGTAAATGACTTCCATTTGATCTGAAATTTTCAGTAGTTTGTTTTTACTATTAGAGCAATATAATTTTATTCATCTTGATCTAATTGCTCTTGTTTTTGAAAGTTACTGTTTCCCTTTAATCCAATGAACGGGGTAATAATAAACTGTAAAAGCGCTTTGAGCCTATGGTGAAAGCACAATATGAATAATAGAATTATTACTATTATTATTCAAACTTACACTTATTTAGAGCCAATGTAAAATGCAAGAATCAACATAAATACAAAACTCTGATCAGTACAGGTTCGAAGATCTTCATCCATGGCTTTATTTTGTGTGATATTTCTTTTTTGTCGTACTAACCACCTCTTCATTTGCAAATACATTATTTCCATTTTTATAACAAAGTACTTAATTGTATACAAAAGGATAGAGAAACATGGATCTGGTGCTGCTCAGTGGCTGCCGGGCCCAACATCAATTGGGCAATGGGAATTTCTGTTTCACATTTGTTTTGGACAATAAAATTTAAATCTGAAGCTGGAGCTTTGGACCAGTGTCATGTATGTCAAGAAATCAATAAATCAAAATAACAAAATTTTTGAGATGTAGGCTGACTATATGCTCAAATCCCAATTTAAGACGTGAATAAAGTTTTGTAGAGAAAATTCAATGAAAATTATGTTATTCTGAATAAGTGTTTGTAATTGATAAAACTAGAAATATTTCAATAAAGCTCATTAATGCTGTTATTTAAACCATATCAAAAGAATTTAATAATCAAAAGATATCTTACATCTGCGACTAACTCATCCAAATTTCTGATCTTTCTATTGTCCTCAAATCCTGATCCACAGAAGGTGATGAAGTTCAGTAATGCCTCTGGCAAGTAACCTTGATTCTGTAATAAGAAAGGTAACAATAGAAATAATAATATTCTGAATATTCAAACTGCCTCGTATAAGGCTCCACATACTTTGAATATTGGTGTGGGACTGGTCAAAAGTAAGCCAGTTTTGGCCCATCACTCACGAAATGAAAATTTTGGGTGATGCAAAATTTGTTCCAGCAATAATAGCATCAGGCTTTATTTCATCTAAGATGTAGGGTTAGGGTTAGGGTTGCAGTAGGGTTTTATGTTAGGCTTATGGTTAATTTTAGAGTAGTTTATAGAAATAACTCGAAATTTAAAGTTAGTCATTTGATTAGAGTACAGAATTTACAGCAGAGCTATTGATGGTGAAGCATGTGTCATGGAATCAAATCTTTGATGCCAGTTACGGTGATAGTACTTTTGTGTTTTTGATCAGTAAAATGTGGTGAAGTAACCTTGATTCTTGATGAGCTTTTAAAAGGGGATTATCTTTATTATACAGTTCGTCCCAGAAAAAAGTATACCCAACTTTGAGAGCCTCATATTAAAATATTATAGTTTGTGTGACCTTGAAATATATATCATGATAAAGAGCAACTTGTATTCTTTTCAATGATACCAAACTTATACCTGTGTGGCGACGGATGATTAAGCAGTTGGGCTTTAAAAAACAAGCGTAAAAAGTGCCCTGTCTCAAGTTTGAGCAAAAGCAGCCCTTGCATTTCAATAGATCAAGCAATCCTTTGTGCCTAATGAATGGACTCAGGAAGGCTGACCTCAAACAAACAATGAATGATCAGAAGGCCAGGGCTGCTTCTCAGATAATTTGGTACAGATCACTTTTGACCAATGTCTTTAAGCACTCGGGTGTTCAGTCATCCATGACAGTATCGGTATGATTTTGGTATCATTAGATAGAATATGAATTAAACTTTGTCATGAAATTAAAATTAAATACACATAAGTTATACAATTTTAATATGAGGCTCTCAAAGTTGGGTATACTTTTATCTGGGACGCACCGTATGCACACTGTATAGCACCTCTTTCTTACATTTACAAAGCATGAGAAAAGAGTGAAAAACATTGAGAGGTGATAGAAAATAAGAGGAACAAGCCGATTCTACAGAACCATACAAATGAAATTTGGTTAATAATCCTTACCTTGAAATTTTCAACAAAGATACCGCCTTGTCTCTTCGACAGTTTAGTCCCATCCCTGTTGGAATAAAAAAAAATTAATAATGGTCATTTACTACCAGCACAGTTAGGGCATATTTTAATTTGGGTTAAAAGTTGTTATAAACACACTTCTTTTAAAGACGATAATTCAAGTGGAATTTTGTAACCTTAAGTAAAAGTATAAAATCTTACTTGTTCATTAGGAGAGGAAGGTGTGCAAACTGAGGGGGCTGCCATCCAAATGCTTGATATAGAGAGAGATGTTTTGATACCGAGGCCAACCATTCCTACAGAAATGAAAGATTGAAAGATTAGGATCTGTTTCATGCCCAACTCTGAGTAATGTAGCTTAGCTTCATCAACTGACTATCTACAACATACACAAAGTGACTTGGTGAACATGTTTAGGGAACTGACGTAGATTCGTGCAAGGATCTAATCAACTGAAATGTAACAAAATGTAGTGAAATGGCTAATCTTCAAACTTTGTCTAGACTAGACTTGTTCAAGGATCTACCTATCCTCTGAGCATGTGGCTCATTTTTATCAAGTGATCATCTATACAACATTCGCAAAGTAGTTGATTGGGTGTCCTATTTAGGTAACTAAGTTTTGTGCTAGGATATAGAGACCTGGTTTAGATTAGACTAGTTTTAGGATCTGTTCCTACCTATGCTCTAAGATCGTGGCTGATTTCCATCAAATGATTGTCTAAAACATTGGCAAAGTGGTTGATTAGGTGAACCAACTTAGGTACTGATCTAGATTCGTACTAGGATCTGATCATCTGTAATGCCACAAATGTAGAGAGATGACCCATCTTTAGACCTGGACTTGACTAGACTAGTTCTAGGAACTATATTAACCTGTCCTCTAAGAACATGGCAGATTTCCATCAAAGGATTGTCTATAACATTGGAAAAGTTTGTGCTAGGATCTGATCATCTGTAATGTAACCAAATGAAGTGAGATGGGCCATATATGAGTTCCTGGTCTAGATTGGACCAGTCCAGGACCAGTCCTAGGATCTATTCTTACCTGTCCTCTAAGAACATGGCTGATTTCCATCAAATGATCGTCTACAACGTTGGCAAAGTGATACGTTGGGTAGCCATCACTCTTCATCAACACCTATGAAACAAAGCAATACCTCATATGAATGAAGACTTGAAAAGGCTAGAGACATTCCACTTTTGGATCATTATCACAAATGAAATTAGATTTCAATACACTTCAGATAATCTGATGAACATATTGAAAAAAGACACTTAACAATACACAATGTTTCAATTCATTCTTGAAAAATGTCAAACTTTAAGTAAAGAACAAACAAATACTTTAACATCCTGTATAAAAATTCAGGAGGTATATGATTTATTTTTTAATCTTACTGACAGAGGGGAGGGGGGGGGGACATTTACGAAGAAGTTTAAGTATTCAGAGCACTTACAGGATCTCCTTCAACATGTCCAGCATCATTCAGCGTACGACCATAGACTAGGTCTGTGTTGGGTTCTAGTCCAGAGTCAAGCTGTGTATAAGAGAAAAATATAAATTTGATCTCAATTTCTTCATCATCAACTAATATTTTGAAAATGACTAATTACTTGTTTATCATAATCATGATTATAATTGTTATTAGTTATCACTATTATTTCTCTGGTTCCAAGTCACCCTCTCTTTTTTTCCTTTTCTTCTAGATAATTGTAATCACTACTGTCCTCACCATCATCATCATAATTATCATCATCATCTCCATCATTATCAATACAATCCCCATCCCCAAAACCACCATTACCAACATCATTTTCACCACTATTGTCATGACTATCACCATCACCACCACCACCATTTTGATCATTTCCATAATCACCATCATCACCACCTCCTTAATTATATAACCATCATTACCACTACCAATATCATCTTCATCACCACCATTATCATGATTATCACCACGAACACCATCATCATCACTACCATCTTCATCACCACCATAATCATCACCATCATCATCACCACCACCACCATCATCATCACTACCATCTTCATCACCACCATAATCATCACCACCATCATCATGACTATCATCATCACCACCACCACCATCATCATCACTACCATCTTCATCACCACCATAATCATCACCACCATCATCACCATCATCATCATCATCACTGTCACCACCACCACCATCATCGCCAACATTATTATCACTATCATCACCACCACCACCACCATCATCACCATAATCATCACTATCATCACCACCACCACCATCTGCACCACCATCTTCATCACAATCATCGTCCATTCAAGCTGTTCTAACTTCAGTCATCATCATACATGTTGGGCGCTGATTGAAAGTTAGTCTACCTTTTAATAAATACACTGTACCTCTAATCACCTTAAATCGTACGACAAAGCTCTTTCCTTCCGATGTTTGCTTGTCGACATCTTTCTGGGTCAGATGCCTGCACTTGTTGTCATACCTGGGGGTTTCCCCATTCCTGATTGCAGCCTTCCTCAATAACTCAAGACGTTGGGAGGAGCAGAAACACTTGTAGGCGGTGCCATTCTAGTGAGGGAAAATACATAGCTGCATCTTTAAAGGGAACATATCTATGGACTTGATAAGAGTAAGAATTCATTATCATTGTCAGAGCGATTCTCACAATGTTTCTATAACTACGGATGTCATGAACTTCAAGACGTTGCTCATTGATTAGCAGTGATCATCATGTTTGATATTATTATGGACAAATAGAATCTATGTGAATAAGAATGGACTGTCAATGATAAGTGGAAAATGGACTTAATATAAAACAAAATGGATTCGGTTCAAATGCAAATGTTTATCAATCAATACATCTGAAATATCTTCTTAATTTAAACGAAAGAAGAATAGCGCCATCTGTGGTGACAGACAATATAGGGTAGAACAGCAATCTAGATTAAATGGCCGAACACTATAAAGTAATATGAGCTTGTTTGTGAGCCTTTATAAGCCTCCGAACCTAAAACAAAACACCCTCTATGCAATACTAACCTCAAGTAGTGTCTGTATGTGTTGCTTGTAAAGATGCAACCTCTTTGACTGAACATATGGACCATGTTCTCCACCTGGTAAAGGTCCTGTCAGGAGAGAGATTGAACAGTGTTCAATAAATTATCACTCCATATATAATATAATTATGTTCGAGCAGCATTTCCTGACAATTAAAAACTTTTACCATATATTTAACCCTGGCGAACTGTTACACTAATCTTAATCTAAAGATGCATTATATCTTAACCCTTAATACCCTACGTAACAAAATATCTTAGACAAAATAAAGCCATAAACAAACAGTGGATCACCATTCCTAGGTGTCATAGGAGCACATAAGTCAGGACACGGTTTTAAAAATTGATTTAGTATCATTATAATTAGATTTCATTAAATTTACTGTTATTGTTTTGATGGATATTGTTATTATTATCATAAATCCTTTATATTCATTTATTCATCTATCTTTTTAATACCACATACCTTCATCTGGAACAAGGCCAGACCATTTCAGCATTGATTGAAGACTATCAAGAGCATCTGGAACAAGCCTTGTCTGAAAGAAAAGAACATGAAAAAAAAACTTCATGAATTATGAATGTACAGGGTGGAACATATTAATAAAATGTGGCAAGATCTACCAAGTATGCACAAATTTGATTCTTTCAAACCCTTATTTCAATTGGGTAAATGTGCATCAAAATCGACGCAGAAAAGAAAAGTCAGAAGACCAAACTGTAATGTCATCATCTGTAAGACACATAAAATCAGTTTTGATCAGAATCGATTCGAAGGTTGAGAAAAGAGAACTGATTGCAAGACCAAATCCAATCTCACATCTCCTAGAACTTTTATAACTAATGTTATTCTATTCTTATCAGTAGTGCTCATAAATGTTATGATTAGTATTATCATAAAGAGTTCTCAATACACCAGATTCTTTCCTTGGTATACAATTTTTTTTATGACCACCCGCCTCCAAAATCTACTCTGATTGCCTTCCTTTTAATGAACAAGATCCCCTGTATTACCTGGTCGGTATCTTCAATCCGTAAAATGAACTTTCCTCCCAGTGACTTGGCATAGATGAAGTTATAGAGGGCTGTCCTAAGACCACCAAGATGGAGGTACCCTGTTGGACTTGGAGCAAACCGCACCCTGACTGACTGCTGGGCAGATCCCGTGCTAAGGAGCCTCTGAACAGTGGTCCTAAGGAGACGTGCTTTATACCGCAGAACCATTTCAACCTTATGTCGGGTACAAATAAACAAGGCAAACAATAAATTATCAGTGAAAATATATAGCGAAAAAGCCCTCTAATTTTTATTTCCATCCACAGAATGCACGATTCGATTCGTTGAAGTTCCTATTCATAATTCTCTTCTTTATACTAAAAAGTATTGTAACAGTGGCTTTCTGTGGGAAGTCGAGTCTTGCAGTTTTTCTTGCAAAATGGTCCACGTTGGTTATGATTGACAGCACGCACGATAAAAGTGGTCTTTCGGGAACAGCTGGATCGCATTGTTCAGTTACAGTCAACGTACTTCAGTCATCACAACCAACACTCAGCTCAGCAGACCTGATAACATTCACTTACACTTATGCATTGTCAATTCATAATTGGATAACATTAAGAGTGGAGGAAGGATACTAGGGGATAGTGAGTGACTGAGAGAGAGCGAGAGAGAGACAGAGCTACACATTTCTCACATCAGCTGGCTGCATAATCATGATTTGGGTTTTAAAATGGGCTCTCAGAGCCTCCTTAACCCTGCCACACTCATCTGTAGGTCTCATCGTGAAGACAGTGAGATGTGGCCATCAAGGTATGTTTCAAGGTATGATAATCACTCAATTGAAATAGGCCTTTCAACAACACACACACCAATGTCAACCTATGGGACTGGGATAGAAAAAAAAAAACTTTCCAAATTCGAGTATAAACCAATAAAATTACCTTTCCAGAACTTCTTTAAATTCTTAAATTGATGCAGATACCTCTTTGCATCATATCCCAGCAGCTAAATAAATAAACATTCAAAGTTTCGCCAACACAAATATTAAAACAGCCAGTCAGGAGCCTCGACGTCAACTTCAAATTCAATATTAACACAAGTGATGACGCAATCGTGATAAAGAAGTTACAAAATTTCCTCTTCACTGGGCAGAAATACCGAGATTTAGGCCGAATATTGCAAGTTATAGGGCATACAAATGGTAAGATAAGTATCATACTCAACGGTTCATTGACAATGAATATATTTTATCGTAATCAAATGTCCTAAAAACTCACTTACAGTGACTTAGAGGTCTACTTTTTGGCCGAGGTTTTCAAATCTATTCTACCGGGAGACTCCCATGTGCCTAGACGGCTAGACTCCCGAGGATGCTAAACCAATTCTTGTGGCGTAGACTTATATATCCATGTGTTTGTGTGTAAAGCGTAGCTCACTCACGTCACCGTCTCTAATTATCTCAGATCATTTCTAATTTGTACTTTGTATTTTTTTTTGTTTTTGCAGGCTTCCTCTGTGATATTAGCTGGACTTGGTTTAGCTGCTGTAGGATATTTAGGTTTGTATTCTATAGAATCTAGATCTAGTCTAATAACTTAAAAGATTGAGTGTTCTTGGACTGATTGGAATTTTGGATATTGATTTGGACAATAGGTCTAGATCCTGAATTGTTTTAGTGTAGTGGTCGACCATTGAGTCGATTGTGAATGTGAGTGGTGAGATGAGCTGAGTGCGTGTCTGAAAAAAACTCCAAATTGAATGTCAGATTTAAAATTGACAATATTTTATAAAGTAGGCCCAATTTTAATAGACCAGCCGAAATCCGAACCCCGAGTCTAGAGTGTACTTTTTACCTTTACCTTACCCAAATTTCTGGAAAAGTGATGTAGTTACAGCAGCCGGGCTTCCAACACCATATTTTATTATTTGTTAACAATGAATAATACTGACCAGAAAAAGATACGAAGAAATGAGCAAATAAAATGGGCCTCTATCGTAATTCGAAAGCTGCATCACTCGTATTTATCCGGATATCCTTAACTATAAGTTGATATCCTGTTGGTTTTTGCCAGGTTTTAAAAACTTCTGGCCACTCAAGCATTGTAAAGTTAACAGGCTACGGGGACGGATTTCGACATTGGTTTGCCATAGCTCAGTTGGTATGGTAGAGTGCCTGTCCAGTAATCAGGTCTCGAGTTTGAATCCAGATGGAGTCCCTTTTTCTTTTCTCATTTTCATATAGATCTAGATCTACTTGTTACAAATGTCAAAATTATAGGCCTAGTAAAAAATATCATATTTATTGAAAAATTACTAACTGTATAAATGATTATGAATAGTTGATGTTGTTAAAATCTAATAGCTGAAGTTACAAAAGCTAGGGACAGGGTATAGATCTAGTTTTGCATTTTGGTAATTATAAATAACACAATTTATTTAAACTCTCATATTATTGCACTTTTGTTTCCATTTTTGTCCAGAGTCTAGATTTTAACAACTTTGCAAATAATCAATCTTTAATATGTCTTCTTCTTTTAGGAAGATTAGCTGTTCAGACGGGAAAGATTGTGCAGCAGAATGCGTCCAAAATGCCAAAAATCGTAAGTTATCCCTGATAGAGGCACTCCCATTAAAAAGCAAAAAAGCCCTAACAGTTTATTCTAATCTTGAATAACATCTCAATTTTCACCAAAAAAATAGTTAAAACTTGTAGGAAAAGACAAAACTTGTGAAAAAAGGGCAATAAAATTCAACTAGTATAATGTACTCAAAAGTATGTGGAAGTAATTTTTCCAAATGCTGTTTTTCATTTTTTAGAGTCTTGCTTTGTGACATTAATCAATTCTTTTACATTTTATGGTAGTTGAGTTTATAATGTCCCAATGCATTAGTGAAAAAGCATTTCTCTTTGCGTACTATGCAATGTTAACCAAACCATGCATTGAAATTTTGTGACATGTGGGACTGCACAATTCATGTTATTGAGGTTGCCTAACAGATACTTCTTATGCTCAAATTGTTTGAAATTCACTTCTTTACAAAAAAGTAATCAGCTTTTGGGGGTCCAGTCTATCTTATGATCTTTATTTATGTTTGTTTGTGAGCAGATTTTTTGCAGGTATGATTTTTTAGTTCGATTTCCTATTCTAAGATGAATTGGCCATTCATATTTATTATGGCTTCCATCTTGGAATAATTTTTAAAAATTGACAAATACAGGTTAGTAAACAATGACTGCCTTTTTATTTCATTTTTTTTTAGTTTTTTTTTATTAGTCCAGCTTGACAAGAAATTACAGTTTTCATGTTTATTTGCAAGGCCTAAGTTTAATTTTTCATCTCTCAATAGAACTTCAACACTTACTACAAAGGAGGATTTGAACCTAAGATGTCAAAGAGAGAAGCGAGTTTGATTCTCGGAGTAAGGTATGTGCACGAAAATCTAACTGAAAGATGTTTATTGATTTATTTATTAAAGGCAGTATCACCCCTGTAGGCCTAATACTGCACTTTGGGTGCTGAACTATACACAACTTTCCTTGAATGCAACATTTTAATCACATATCTTACGATATATTTCCACCCGAATTATTACAAATTCATCCCCTAATGTTTACAACAGTCGCACCATATTTTTACCAAGTAACGAAAGGAGTGAAATTGCAATTGTAATTCTCTTCCAAGTATTCTTGTTTTACAAAAAAAAAAACCAGTAGGCTATCAAAGGCTAATTTGACTAAAATTTTGATTAGCTTCAATACATAATAGTCTTGCTAAGCTACTATCCCCTCAAATATACAGGTTAGTAAAATAGAAAGTTGTGATCAATTGCAAATCAACATTAACCAAACAGGATCCTTGTTACATTAACTTCTTGCATGAAAATCTCACTGTGAACCAATCAAAATAGTTTTTTGTCCAATGTGCAAGTGATTTTAATTCTTTGTGTTCCGGTGCACTGTTGGAGGAATATTTTACATCCTTGTCGTGGTAATTGAAAAGTCATAATATTGACACTAATAGTGTTAAAATAAATGTGATGATCATTTCTTAAAATTATATAATATTTTCATTTTCAGTGCTTCAGCCACCAGAGGGAAAGTGAGGGATGCGCATAGGAAGATCATGCTACTCAACCATCCTGATAGAGGTAAGACAATGTAAGAGGTTTATATCCACTTGGTCCATCAGCAGTTGGCCCAGTTCTCTGATCGTCTAATATCACATGGTCTAAACCCATATCGTCTACTAACAGTTTGGTCTAACTCCCACTTTGTCTAATACATATTTGGTCTAATTTTCACGTGGTCTAATTGCCAATTCAACTAATAGCCAAATGGTCTAATTTCATTTTGGTCTAATGCCAAAATGAATATTTGGTTTGTTACCGGTTTGTTACTGAAAGTGAGCAAGTTTTGATAGACCAATTGGGCATAAGACAAAATGGAAATTAGACCAAATGGGAGTTAGACGGAATGGTTAATTGGCGAAGTGACAATTCAACCAAAAGGTAATTAGACAAACTGGTTGCAGACGAAAGGAAATTAGACCATAGGGGATGAGGCTAAGCGGGCATTAGTCAAAGTGGGTTTAGACGAAATGGCAATTTACCATGTAAGAGGTCATCATCAGAAATTGTCCAAACAGAGATCTAACACAGCTCTGAGAAGGAAATTTTTCAGCCTTAGGGTTATTGAATTGAATTGAATTATCTGCACCATCAATGAACTCTTTCAAATCCATCAAATCCTTTCATAATATAAATGCTCAAAATTTTATTGTCTGAAACAAAGTCATGAAAGGTGAAACAGAAATTTATTTTTCCTAATTAATCATGGACCCGGCAGCCACCGAGCAGCGCCAGATCGACATTGCTCTATCCCTTTCTTGTTGAACGCCAAACAGGGTAGCAGCAACTCCTATTTTTTAACGTCTTTTGGTATGAGGGGCTGGGGATCGAACCCATGACTTCCTGATGATAAGGCAGACGCTGCTAAGTATTTTTCGCCACTGATGTCCAGATGCATAACCCTACCTTCCACCCCATTCATGCCTCGTACCTGGCAAAACGAATAAGTTGTTTTAGGTTTTGATTTTCATAGAAAGGAAAGACCTGTGGTAGGTGGAAGGTCTCAATCGACGCGAGGTAGCTACCTATATATACCGGATAATTGGACTGGCGAGTAATGAATGATGTTGTTGTTTTCCGCTGCGGCAGGTGTGGCAAGGGATGTTTTATACTCCATATAATCTTATGAATGATTGTAATGATGACAAAGCACAAATAGGAATACGGATTGTCGCACAAGTTTGTTCCTGGAGATTTGACCTGGTCTTGTCTATTCATTCTCAATTGCTTTTGTGGTCCTCAAGAATAACTCTGAGTGCTCCAGCATTTTAAAACGCTGGTATTTTATACAATAACTGCTTTTGTATACCATAGTGCTTCATGTTTTAAAACAACTTTAGCTCACTAGAAAGTGAGAGATTAGAAGCATGATGGATATTTTAAGGCTATGAGATCTCCCGATTTGGGCTCTTCATTATTGTTCAATTTGAGTGTAAAAGCTCGTCATAAAAATCGAGCAAATGAACTAATAAAACGACCCGCAAGGTCTGTATTTGAAGGAACTTGCATCTATTATGCTGTCGGCATTGTCGACGTCGGATGGGTGACAACAGAATAAAAGGTTCAGCACGGAGGCTCGAACGTTTTTAGATTTTCCTCTGCCGTTTCTAAAGGGGGCACACAGCTGATTGACTTGTATAGTGTAATGGCAGGTAGTATCGTTATGATGAGGCTTTATGATGTGTATGCATAGTACATGCTAGACTTCCTCGTATTAAAGTTCACATTGGTGCTGGAAGGGTAGTTTAGAGTATTCTTCTTCACATCGTTCTGCATGAGAAGTGAGAGCAAATTTATCCAGACCACCCCCTCCCACCCACGCAGTAGGGTCAACCATACGCGGTATGCTTCGTTCCCCGCGATTTCTTTAAAGATTAGCCCACCTATCGTGCGGGAAGCCGTGTCAGGTTAGCCCAAGCATGCTTAGAGGCATTTGGGAACAGGGAAGTTGCAGCACCGAAAATTACCCTCCTAGTAACCATCAGGCTTTTGGGTAGGGGTAGGCCAGTAAAATTACCACCCTTGTTCTTCCCCCAGGTTTCTTGGGTACGCATATTTTGAGTGGAGTTTGTCCTCTTTCTTCAAAGAATTGTAAGAATAGTCCCCTAAGTTTTAAACAATAGGTCCAGGGGAAGTAATTGCTAAAAGAACGCCTATCTAAATGATTTCTCAGGGTGGTTTTGTCCTCCGAGCAACCCTAAATATAACTATATGCCCTTTCCATAGAGAATCCAGGGCACACGCATTACATTATGGTTTGACCGCCTGAGTGGGGTGGGTGGGGCGGGGATTTGTACTCTATTTCGACGTGAAGTAACTATATTCGTGACAGTAAGTAGTTTCAGGGTTAGCCCGCTTGATGGTTTCTGTGCCTAGGATTCGTAGTTTTGGTCGGTGGTTACATGTAGCGGTACCTATTCAGGAAGTTGCCTCCTGCAAGTCAGTCACAAATACTGTACAATTTAGTTAATTTTTCAGGATTTGACTTCATACTGCCTGGCGAATCCGATCGCACATTTATACTTTTTCTATCTTTTTGTGAAGTTATGGTTCCCTCATATATCTTGCTTAACAAGATCAACGAATGCAAAAGGACTGAACCCAGAGGTGAGGACACAGGGGAAGAAGGTTTATATCGGTCATCCTTACGTTAACCCTCGATGATCCTAGTTGTGTCAGACTTTTGGTAAAGGACTCTACCGTGCGTTGCCCGGTGACAAACCAGCATTATTTACGGGTGGTTGATTGTTATAGATGAGATATACATCAAGACTTACGACAGGAATGCAAGGATATGGCTATAAAGGCCTGGAGGACACCGTATGTAAAAATATTTATTGGCATATGGTGTCTTGTAGCTACTTGGTGAAATTGCCTCCAAGAAGTCCTCAGCTGAGCTATGACTATTTGGAGTAAAGGTGGAATGAGTATTTTAAGGTTTGTACCGGAATGCAATTTTTTGTATTCTCTCAACAGGTCATGGGCCGTCAGAATTTGCTCTTTAGCAAAGGTCGTCCATAGCTGTAGTCGACTAATAATATCATTGTTGTTCTTGGCTTGCATGGTAATAGTTAGTTCTTTTCCATTAAAGATCATGTTTTTGCGGAAGTGCCATATCTGTTGGCGCAGTATATTTGTAATCTTATGTTTTTGATATTGAGGGTGTATTTATTATTGTCTTATTTCCTCGCACCCATTATTCTAGAAACAATGATTTTTTTTTTCCTTTTCTTTTTTTTTTTTAACGTAAAGATTCGGTGTATGTGATTTTGAAATTCTCTTCGGAAAAGTGGCAGGTCCCATACAAGGAGGTATCCCCTCAACATTATGAAGCTGGAGCATAAACCACAACAACTATGATTCTGCATCTAATTGAAGACAGTCGTGTTTTCCTTGCGGCATGTGATTGGTAAAGTAGTTTTGCCGTCCGGGATGAATGTATGAAATAATTTGATCTATAGCGGCCCTTTTCTGCAATTTGTGAGGGTTGTCTGATTATTTTATACGTAGCTTGAATCAATTCAATTTACGAACAGAAATGTTTTATGAGGTTTATGGTCTTAAAATTAAATATTAAGTATTTGCATGTGCAATTCATTATCCTTGCTTTATTACTTATTTCTCCTTTCCAATGAAGTGGTTCTGTGACGACCGCAATTCTGAGAATTTGATGTTGATAACTACACCCATGTTGTTTATTAGCGGCAACAGTAGTCTTGGGAAGTCTAGATGTAAATGTGGAGTTAATTATGCACCATTAGATGGGTGGAAAAGATTGTTTCTGACGTAAGTTTTGTACTGTTCATGATAATTAGTGATAAGCCTTTTATGCAATATTTTTATTTTCCTAACTTTTTGACTGCAGTATGTGCGTCGGCTAATGAGTCACACCTAAGATCGTAGTAGCGAAATGAAAAATGGATTTAAGTGTTCCTGGCAAAATGTTCTTCACTTGTTTTTGTGATACATCGATAGATCAGAATATGACATTGATTGTTTACTGAAGTCTAAAATCTATGGAATATTGCTGTGAACAGGACTGTGTTTGTGTGTGCAATTAGCCAACTGGAATGTGGAAATGTGTTTGTTTTAATACTCAACATTTTAAGATAATGGTTTCCATTTTTTAATGGAGTCGTGTATGTTTTTATTTTCTTCTCGAATTTTTTTTTTTCAAAAACGGGAAATAGTATTTTGTTTTCAAAATCATATTTGTAGACAAAGTAGGGATTATGGACCGTGAGAGTCATCAGTGAGGTTATGGAATAGCTTCCTGCGCTGCTCACAGTATGAGCGCAGATGGACACATATTCCATTTCATAGCATTGATAGTGGAGGGGCTAGAGAGGGTGTGCTTGTTTGCATAGAGCAGCAATCCGACCTTGAAAGTGTATTGGAATATTTATTGATATCATTATTTCAGATGTCACATTTGCTGAAATTGGCGTTCCTTTGTCCAAGCATGAGTTTGGAGGCAATTAAAAAATAACTCCTCGTGGGTCACAGGTCAATAGAGGAATGTTATACAGCAAAATTAGTATATGTTTTTCCCTTTAGTGTTACCTACACGCCATCTACTCCTATTATATTTGGACCTTCTCCATCGATGCAATGGTTCTCGATCGTTTTATCAAGCATTAACCCTGAGTCTCGTAGTTTCAAACAATCAAGTGTAATTGGCTGATCCAAAGCCCCCTCACTGTAACAGCGAGTGAGACGTGTAATTACACTCCTTTCGTGTACTCATTTTAATCTGAGTCTTCTTCTTCTTTCTCGAGTCCGTTTGCTGCCGCTCTTCAATTTTGTTTATTGTGAACTTAGATTGATCTTCAATGACTACTTCCCCTGCCCATTAAGTATAATTACTTGAACGCAGGCGATCCCATTAGGCCGAAAGTGGTAGTAAGATCAGGCTGGGGAACAGGGGGAAGGCAGTAAGAAGGGGGCATTGTATAGGAGGTGACTCATGGGTCCCTGCTTCCGATTTGTCGCAATACTTGGCTTCCTTCCAGTGTTCGATGCCGGCTGTGCATTGATCCGATGGTTAGTGGTAATAGTGACATTTTATTGTTATGGACGCAATTATTGATGGGTTTTTACAATGGCGCATTGTTGAGATATCAGTTTTTGTATGGAGGTGTGGGTGCAGGTTGTGATGACGTGTTATCGTTTGTCTTGTTCTTAAAGCAATGGTGTTTAAGTCGGGAAATGAGAGTTTGGTTGGGTGTCTGAAATATGTGTGTGCTTTGTCGCCCGAACGTGATTAGGGGTCATTGGGGATGTGCATGGTGGGGGGTCGATGCGGTTCCTCGGCTTGACCTGCCGGATGGTTGGGCTGGTAGAGCTGGGGGAGGCGTTAGTGGGCCGGGAGGGGATGGGATATTGACGATATGCAAGAACGCATGAAGTATTGAGTGAGCAAAATAGGTAGTGTATAAAAATAAGTCATTCTTGTTATTGTCTGGAGTACTTGATTGTTTACTATTTTATTTTGATTACAGGTAGGGCCTAGAACCAAATCAAATTAATAATAAAGCCAGAGGACAGCTTAATAATTGGATAAAAAGCCGCTGTTGATCTCTTAACTATCTTTTGTACAAACAAGCATGGTGGTAGGAAGTCAGGTAGGTAAAAATTGTAATTATGTTTGGGATCGCACAGAATGGTTATATTAATGACTGGACATAGATAAACTAATACAACGTTAAAGTGTGGGCTGCTAAAAAACGAAAGTGGGTATGGCGCCCATATCGCTTGACTTTGCCATCTTGAGAGGAATGGTTTCTTCCTTGAAGATAGAGTGGTATATGGGTGAAATGATTTTATTGAGTTAGTTGTTCCAGTCCATTGGGCCCCTCAGATATAACTAATGAATACGGTCGTTACCTGGCCCTTCCTTAGTATTATTTTTCTCACATTACTTGTAGTTGAAGCCTAAAGTCCTTGTATGGCCTCGAAAACACAATATATAGTCTATAGTTCTTGGATCAATCAAATCCGATAGGGACACATTGTTAGAATAAAGCTACACGTTGCCAATGGGTGTCCATGACTTTAAGTATACTTGTTACGGAGATACGTCAACAGCTAGAAGAAAAAGCTTCAAGTCAGAGAGTGAAGAAAAAATAAGACTTATAAAAGGGGTAAATACCAGATGGAATATAATAGAAGGTGGCTGAAAAAACCTATGATTGACCTTTTGGTGAATATATTGACTGATAGCAAGTTAAATTAGGCCAGGTTGATTGTATTTTAAAATTATTCCCCTCCCGAATAGTACGTACCTTCGGTCTAAAATCATCGACATAGTAGCTTCTCTCTCTCATCTCTAGTTCATTCTCTCTCGCTCTCACTGTATCGGTGGTTCGATCTCCATGTTTCAACGCCTCATCCTCAAGTCACAATTCGTCCGTGCTCTCCTCTAGTACTCTTTCTCCGATTGACATCATTCCCTTCTTTCGAGGGTCCTGTCTCCTCTCTTCTCTCCATCTCATCTCTCTGATTCACCCTGCTATTGTATATAGGACTTGTACATCACAGATTACAAACAAATAAAGTCGCGACTCCGTATAGCAACTATGTTTTTGGAAAACACAGTGGCGGAGCTAGCCTGATTAGACACAATATGCTGTTAATTTTAAGGGGGGCAACATTAATGTGCACAAACCAAGCAGGTGCGCCATGGTTTGTGATATGTGACGACTGCGCTTGTAAAGTATTGTGGTCTATTCTTTGATTGTGCAATCATGCCCGTCCGCCCACGCCTGCCGGTTGTGCCCATAAGTAGATTGTGGTCTGAATTCAGTGCCAGCATTCTGCAATGAGTGGGGGCATGGCGGATGAGATAGCGGGTCGTATGTATTGTGCTTATGATCATTGATAGGTATACGGTCATAAAAAAAAAAAGATCGAAGCACAATAGTAAGCGTGTTTGCGTGTAGCAATTAAGTATGACTGCGAACAACAATAAACAGAACAGAAAATATTTGAGAACTGTGTGTGGTTATTTATGGAGCCATTGAGTGGGCCTATTGGGATAATTGTATAAGTAATTTGGAAAATGTATATAATTTACGCCTCGCTCATTGCCCCACAGTACATAGAATGTCTGAAATGAATGAAGAACTGTCTAGGTGGAGGAATAAGGTTGGGTGCCTACTTTGTTTGGACAAAATCATAATAGAAAGATTGTCTGATTCAGTTATGTTAGGCTGCGACGAGTACGGGGTTGGTTTGCCAAATGGACTGGAATCAACTTCGCTGTTGTAGGCATTCAAACTCGAAGATTTGACTTGTACATGACAAACATTGCTAGGCGGCCCTGGTACTAGGGAGGGGGGGGGGTCCGGCGTGTGCGAGGGAAAAAAGGATTTGGGGTGTGGGTCTTAGTTATGCTCGAATTCGGGGGTCGGGGGCGCCCTGGTTCTGTGCGTCGGGGGTGCTCCGGGGTTGTGTCTGAGGACGTTGTTGTCGCGTTGTTGAGTCCATGTTTCGCGTATCTCTATACCTTGGAAGGTAGACGTAAACATTAGAAAGAAGAAATACGTTAGTGTTGCCTCTCGGTATCCAACTGTCAAGCAGTAAAGAATGTTTAGCTTTAGCTTTTGGCCTATGTCTATGGATGGATGTGGCATGGGCAGTTTAATATTTCAGACCGGATTTTGAAATTGAAATTCCTCCTCTTCCCCGGCCTACCCCACCCTGCGCGCCTTGCCCCGCCCCCCACCCCTCTTATGAACGCAAGAAAATCCTGCATGATTCCCGCCAACTGTTTAATATTACCCGGCTGAGATAACTGGTGTGATCGCAGGCATCACACAATCATGACATGCGCTCGCTCTCATCGTTCCACAATTTTTCTTCCATTTTATTTCCCCTCCAAGCGTACCGATCAATATATTGGATTTGAGACCCCCGATCCACCGGGGGTAAATTGGTGATATTTGGACCGGCGATGTATTGTTTGCGTTAATTTTTAACCAGATTGTCGAGGTATATATGAGTACCGATTAGGTGACGTTTTGTTTAGAAACTGTGATATTTTATGAAAATTTTGACTTGTATTAATGTGAATTATGCTTTGTACAATGCCATTAAATTGATTATAGATTATCACCTAAAATTTAGCGTACATCCGGTAACATGTTCAGAAGATCTATACAATTCATAGCGAGCGCCGGCGCCCGACGCCCGCACTCACGGGTACGCGGTGTAGTGGCGCTGCTGCTTAGTTGTCTGGTGCGCTGAGTGCAACTGTGGCTGCCGTAGGACGACCAGGCAGGTAGACCTACAACTATTCTACCTCCATATTTCATAATCTATCTGTTTGTTGTAGCACGGATCGCTCGAATGATCGACTTTTAGTCATACTGAATATGACTATCCTTATCTAGTCTTTGTGCCTTCCAATGAACATTTAGTCTGTTATAAGAAGTTAGATTCTGTCGGCCGTGTATTTTTGGTAAGGTGTGGCCGTCATTTCTCTTTATACGGTTTCCCAAATGTGGCATCACCGGAAGAAGTGGCCTCCAATAAACTTGTAGGTAATGTTATTGCATGATGCTCGTATGATCACTGTCGGAATTGACCATATGAATACACTAAACCATTGTCGCTTCCAATGAACAATAGTCAGGATAAGATTGTAGATTTTGGTCATTATCATTTTTTTTGTAAGTCGCTCAATTGTCTTTATGCGTTGTTGAAATATTGTGGTGCTTATAGTTAAACCGTTTCCGATGCAGTGGATAAAATTCGTTGAAAGTTCCTTTTTTATATTCTACTTGGCTTTATTTGCTACTAAAAAATATTGAAAGAGTGGGGTCTACGAAGCCGTAATAACCCGTGTTTTTGAAGTCTGGGCGGGTCTTGAGTTTTTCTTGCAAAATTGTCTTCGTTTGTGGTAATTGATTTGACAGCTGGAGCACGAAGAGCTGAATCGCTTTCCCTTCTGGTATTCATTAACTTCCGGCGGACTAATCAGGTTGCGTGGTGGATGGTGCGGCGTCAATATCAATGGTGCGCATGGTATAAGTTGTTGGCGTAAGTGAATGTTGCGCTTATGCGCAATTTGATCTCACTGTATTGTGCGCTTCCTTGTGACGATGTTTGGCATTGTGGCGGTTTAAGTTTTGCGCACTGTTGGGTGGTATTGTATATTGACCTAGTCGCGTATGCGCTAGGTATGTTGGGGTGTGGTTGGTGGGTGTGACTGCGCTTAGCATGCATGACCAGATGTTTGGGATGTTGGGCGATCAGTGCATGGGTTTACATTGTGGATTTAAAGGGGTTTTGGCGCTAGTGTTGTTTTGAGTTGGGGGTCGCCGTGTGTGTCGGATAGTTATAGGATTCATAAGACTCCTGAGGATAATAAGAATAACATTCCTACCGGCAACGTGTGTGTGTGGTTGGGTGTGTGGTTTGGTGACTCGGGCGGGTTGTTGATGTTCGGTGGGTGTGCCGGCGACGGTGCACCGATTGAGGAATTCTTCCAAAAGCGACTTATGTCTGAAACAGATTAGAACTTCGCTGCATGCATTCATCACGCTCTATGAGCGAGATGCCGAGCTAGATGTGCCGTCCGGTTGGTGGTGATGTAGTAGTTTCTTGTGTGTCTAATGGTTTCGACGTTTTTGTGATGTGGTCCCTAGGCATGTGTTCTAACCTGGTGGTGTACAGGAGGTTTGTGTGTCACGACCGTAGCGTATTCGGAAACTTCGCTCACCGAAGCATCACTAACTACTCTGAGTTTCGGCGCTTTCAGGAATTTTGTAAAACATTTCCTCCGAGAGCCTCATCGAGCACGTGAACGCCAAGACCCTCTGCGAGTGTTTTGTGATAAGTCTACGCCCCCAGTTTTTGTTTCCCGTCCGTGTCTTGTTCAATGCAAACATATGTTTGTGTTGAATATACATGACGTGCGTGCGGCTTACATTGCCACGATTAGCCCTTAGCCATAGAGGAGACCGGCCAAACAATAAAAATCCATTGTTCTTCTTTTCTTGTAAAAGCGGAATCGGTAGAACTTTTTGTCCGTGTGGCCAGTTGGGGCGTAGTCCGACCGGATATCGTTGAAGTTCCTCTTTGTATATTTCTCCTTGTGTCTTTATTCTACAAAAATTTGAAAGGAGTGGGTCTTACCCTGCTTAACCTTAATTGTGAAGTCGAGTCTTTGCAGTTTTTTCATTGCGATAATGGGTCCCACTGGTTTGGTCTATGATTGACAGAGCTGCGCCACAAATGCGGTCTTTATCGGGTGGCGACTAGCTGGCAAGTGTCTTGCGGGTGTGTCATGATGTAGGTTGTACGTCATGGACTGCACTTCAGTGTCGGAGTTGCGCCGGAACGGCAGGGGAGTCGGTTGCGGAGCTTGCCTCGCTGGATGATGTCTGGACCTGGGGGGTAGCTATTCAGGGTTTAGGCGTGCCCGTGTCGCAAACACAGTTGTGTGGGGTGGGTGAATAAGTGCAGGGAGTTGTGGTTTCGTTGCGCGGTGTATTTCTGTAGGGAAGAAGCTGGTAGTGTAGACTGTTGGTTCGGTCATGCTAGCGGAGGTGGGTGGAATGTGTGAGCACGTTGGGTGCGGTAGAGTTGTGGTTCAATGGTGTTTTAACGATTGTCATTAAACTGTTACTCATTTTCGTTTAAGTCTGTGTGATATAATGGTTAGGATTTCGATGCCTAACGCCAAGTCACAGATTGAGTTGATCGTAAGATCCCATATTAAACAAAAAAACAGGGGGGGGAACCTATCCGTGCTCGATTCAACTGATTGTGAGTTGTGTTGTGCATTTACGGAGATGAGGGTGGGTGTGGCTGGGGTAGTTACGTGGTTCTGCCAGCGTGTTGGTGATAACTGGCAGAGCACAGTGACGAGCGCTGATGGGTTTAGGGATGAGTTTCAGGAGTTGGCCTGTAGGGGGAAGCGGGTGTGTCTATAGGTGGTCTTTGTGGGGTCGTAAGAGGCGGTTTTGGTCATTTGACATGTTGTTAACGTTTATAAGATTGAAATTCTTGGGCTTTTAGAGAAATAAAGTGTTTTTCTACGTAGTGGTAAGAGCCTCAGTCTTGTGAATATGACTATTTGTTTTTTGGACGTAAGTTTTTCAATCAGAAGTGGTAGTGGGGTGTTGTGTGTTAATAGGCGTTGTAGACTATCGTGTGAGCGTACGGGACCGTGGGGCTTTGCTAGACATCTAGGGTGGGGTGTGCCCTCAGTCCGCCACTTCCAAGTTCGAAGCGGTGGGCAAGGTTAAAAAAGATTGTGCTGTGTGAGATCATTCGCTCGGGGTGTTAAGAAGCAGTCTCCGCAATTGCGGCGGCGCGTTAAGCCGTGTGGGAGGTGTACCCCTCAAAAAGCTACTGTGCGCTCGCGGCGGTGCAATAGTATTTGTGGACAACAAATGGGGCGCTCTCGTCGCACAGGATGCTACATGTTACACGTAGTAAGTAGGGTTCTATCTTGCCTAAATATGCCCGGCATGCATAGAAAACTAGCACTCGTAGGATTGGAACGTCTTCGGTGACAGAAACTGCCGGTGATTTGAGGGTTTTTGAGCTCCAAATAGGGGTTAAAAAAAATCGGAGGAGGGATAATGTGCTAACAGGAGAACCTTGTGTTTTTTGGTCGACACTATCTGTATCTCAGGATCGCGGGGTGGCGTGAGAAATGGGGTGTTCAGCGTGAGATCGTGAGACGGGCCCCAATTGCGTGATTCTCACGCAAGATGCATGAGACTTGGCATGTATGGCTGTATGCCTACGTATTTTATTCATTTATTTATTATTTTTAATTTTACTAGGTGCTGTAAATGTTGAAGACAAGCTTCAGTCTTTGTCGACCTGAGGTGTGAAATCATCCCAAACTAGTTGATCGACTACTGCCAGACTATCTAGCTGCAAGTACAACAGCAACTAAGATGGCACTTGTGCCGAAGAAATGTGGAATAAGAGTTGACCCCCCGACTTTGATCGTGACCTACATTGATGAAAAGTCAGGTAAAAAAAGGCAGAGGTCATTGCCCCTTCGCAAATTTACGAAGCAATCAAACATCGACGATGCCATTGAAGATCTGAAATACAAACCCAAGCATCGAGAGCTCATCAATCAGATTAACCGTCGGCAGCTGGAGAAGCTCTTGAGGGTCATCCAGGAGCGCCAAGATGGCCGACGGCTCGATGATGCCATCAAGAAGGTTGAGAAGGAGATGGAGATCGTTATCGATCCCGAGGAAAACCTCAACAAGTTAGACGACGGTGCCCTCAGCGAGAAGAAAGCAATCATGGATGAGACTTTCGAGAAGAACCGCAAAAAGCCCGGTGATCCCGGATTCCAATATGAAGTGGAGATTGATTTTGAGAAGGAGGGTCCACCAATCGAATCGAGCGGATGGGATTCTGAAGAAGACTCGGATCCAATGTTTTAGAATCTAAGCTGAATTTCAAAGACTTCCTCAAAAAATTAAAAGTTCTTTAGCTTTTTCGCTATTTACAGAAATACATGTATGTGTATATGATCATTTAGTAATGATTTCTTTCTAAGAGTAGTTTAACTCAGATCTAAAATATGATATTATATATATTTTTTTTTTTATTTATTTATTTTTTTTTTTGCACTGTGGACCATTATTTGAGAATGCACCATGAAGATATATGGTGTTTGATTATAGTTTATACATTTGCTGATGCCATGGTTTGGGTTAATAAAAAAATGAGATTTATTTCTCAGGATCATTCTTTGGTGTAATGTTTCATTGTAAAGCCCAGCGCACACATTGCGATGTGATTGCACTAAGATCCGATTGCAACATATTGCCAATCGCATCGCAGGCCAGCGCACACAATGCAACAGGGGTGGTATATCACCATGGTACCCTCTTTTACGCGCAGGCGCGCAGTAATGCATCCTCCATCTCTAGCCAATCTGATTGGCTGAAATTATCAAAATCGCAGGAAGATTTGACATGTCAAATGTCTGAAATTTGGTCTGCGATTTTTCTGCACACTTCGCATCGCAGTTGCAGCGTGTTGCAGGTTGGCGCACACACTGCAATTTTGTTGCAATCGGATCTTAGTGCAATCGCATCGCAATGTGTGCGCTGGGCTTTAGTGTAGATTCATTTAACCTACATGTAATTTTAAAATGCTACATAAGTTGCACTTTAAATTATTTTTACTTGCTCACAAGGTATGTGAAAAGTTCATTTTTATTATTTGTAAAAATATGTTATGCTGCAGATTTGTATTTTTATATACCGTTACGCAAGATATAAATGATTTCTTAAATTATGTTTTGTAGTAAAACTATATTTTGCTTTGTATTCAACATGATTTGTATTCAAATTATGAAATAATAGTGGGGCCATCTATGTTGTTTCGTTTGGAAGTCATGTTAATGTTTGGAAACATCTATAAATATGTTCTACTTGATCACACGAATCAGAAAATATATGTCTCCAATTGTTTAATTGACCTTTTGTGACCCAAAATGGAGGTCAAAGGTCAGGCTTCATTAGCATAATTTTCTTCAGATTGTGTCAAATTTGGTATCAAATTATAGATGTTTCCAAACATTAACATGACTTGCAAACGAAGCCCATATTATGAAGATTGGTGGCCCCACTATAATATGGATGCCTATTTCTTGATAGATTGAAAATAATCAGACATTGGATGAAAATCAAAACACATAAAAAGTTAAATACTTTGGAAAAAGAAAAACCCCCAAAAACACATTTTCTCTCTTTTTTAAACATTTTTTTGACATATACAGGTACATGTGAACTAAAGAATGTTGCTTATTTTTATTTGAACTAAAATGCCAAATATATTGATGTAAGTTAAAGGGTATTTTTTTGTCTGAAATGTCAATATTTATAGAAATCTTTCATTTGAAAGTTTGGTAAATTATTGCATGTTTGAACTTTTGACTATCTATTTTTGTGATATGAACTACATTCCTTTAAACTTACGGTGTTAGAATTTCACTGATTAAACATACATGTACTAAGGGCGATATACACACTAGTTATATGTATTCAGGCATATTCATAAATTATCTAATCAGATTGGAAATGTAGTTCTACTAGTTATTGTATACTTTAATAATTGCTGATTTTGCAAAGGAAAATGTACATGATAGAGAGCCATCCGATTTAACTAAATACCTGTACATACAGGTAACTCTGCCCACTTTAAATCTCTTAGGACCTTAGAAATCTGTTTGACTAGTGTGATTATCCCACTTATGCAGAGTCGACTGTATATTAATCAATTTCTTTCTCTAGTCAGAATCAAATTTGTTATTTTTATTGATTTATTTAAAAAAATTTTAGTATTGATAAAAAGATAATAACTTATATAACAGGAAAAATTACTCAGGCTCGAGGAATCAGATAAAGCTACTTATTATCTTGTATTTTTTAGGTTTTGTTCTGAATTATGAAAAAATAGTGCAATATTATGATACATACATGTATGTAGTGTACCACTTATAATGATGTTTTCATGTGTGTCAAACTTTGTGTACATAATTATATTGGTACAGTGGATACTCATTATAACGCGATCTGATAATCATTTTAAAAAATGTTCCTGATATAATGAGGTAATTTTGCTGGTCCCTGCTCTTTGTATTCTTTTTTCTCATAACGAGTTTTCACTGTATTCTGAATATGTAATATTTATGTCTTATTGTCTGGAATGCTCTTTAGCCAAGTTTAAAAACAAATTTCTGTTTGAGTATGTGGTTATCCAGTGCATCCCAGAAAAAAGTAAACCCAACTTTGAGAGCCTCATATTAAAATTTTATCATTTCATAATAAAGAATAACTCATTAAATTTTATTCAATGATACCAAACTTATACCTGTGTTATAGATGGCTGAGCACTTGGGCTTTAAAAAGCAAGCATCAAAACTCTAATGTCCAGGTTTGAAGAGAAACAGCCCTTGCATTTCAATAGACCAAGAAATCCATTGTTCCTTATGAATGGACTAAGGCAGAATGACCTCAGACAAAGAATGAATAATTAAAAAGCCAGGATTGCTTCTGATAAAACTTGGAACATTTTGTTTTTGACCAAATTTTTTTAGAACTCGAGTGGTCAGTCGTCCTTGACAGTACATGTATGATTTTGGTGTCACTGGATAGAATATGAGTTACTCTTGATATAAAAAATATTTACACTTAAGTAACACAATTTTAATACGAGGCTCTCAAAGTTGGTTTTACTTCTATCTGGGATGCACTGTATTACACCCAGTACCGATATGTTACTATGGAATTTTAAAAATTGCAATTTGTCATTTGACTCAGTTTGAAATTATTTGAAAAATGTAAATTCTTTGTGAAAAAAAACAACTGAAAAATCTGTTGAAAAGATGCATCATGCATGTATTATATATGCAACTACTTTGTATAATTCCAGATTTACAATTGTCAGAAACTCTATTCTGGGGTTTTCAATCTTTTTTAAGCTTCATTTTGACAATCCCTGGCGATTCTGAGGGCAATACATTGTATATATAAATCTACTATGAATATTTATGTGTCCAGAGTCTGCCCTCTTGGCCCAATGTCCACAGGACTGAAGGTTCGTGAGGTTAATTTTTTTATTTAAATTTCTCCTGAAATTTTGCTGATGAAAAAAAAAAGAAGAAAAAAAGGAGTCCTAATACCCACAAGAATGACGACCCACAATGCTCCATTTTCGCTTTACTTTATGAGTTAGATTTCCAATCTTTTAGTCTTGTGATGGACTTTGGATCAAGTGGGCATATGTTATGTTTCCCATAAAGTTGTATACATGTTTACCCTACCTTACATAATATCTAGGAGAAATGATAAGTGACAAAATGCAATACAGAGTGAGTCAAAAATAATGTCCCATCATTTTGAAGTTGTCTTGTGAAAAGTATGAACATTTAATCACGGGTTTCATGATATGTCTTGGTAAAGTCATCCTTCTAGCATATGTTGGTACTGTTTTCATTTCGATCTTTGCACGCATGACTGAATACCAGACAATCTTCTGAAGACGGTAAAATCTCACCTGCGCCGAGTGGTTGAGTGGAGATCAAAAGCAAATGTTGACAGAATATGTGTTCACACTTACCCACACACCCTCTCTCTCTCTCTCTCTCAAACACGGACATACACCCACACACACACACACACCAATCCACCCTCAAACAAACGCACATCGTCACACAAGCACCCACGCACACAGTAATCAATTCACAAAAAAATTCCCATTTGATGTTTTTTTTTTAACCAAGACCATCACTGAATGTTTGGGACGTAGTAATTCCCTTAGAACTGTTTGTGAGTGTGAGTGAGGGTGGGTGTGTGTATGTGTGTGTGTGGGTATATGTGTGTGTATTAGTGTGTGGGTTTGCTGAGGGTGTGGGTGTGTATGTGTGCTGGTATGGATGAGATAGGGTATGTGTGGTGTATACAGCGTGTCCCAAAAAAAATGTCCCTCTGATTGGACGCTAAATAACTTCAATAACAAAGAATTATTGTCAATTCCATATGCATATTTTGAAGCCCACATAATACATGCGATTCTTGTGAAAATTTCAAACGTTTCGCTCATTGGTTTTGAATACACAGGTCTTTTGTAAGAGTAGTCACCTTTTGGCCCATTCCAAGTTTGATGAAAAGGAATACATTACAAAAAATGCCATTCATTATTCTGTGCTTCACTTTTATTTCAGTTAATTGAACTCTGATGTTCATGCTTTGTTTCAGGAGCATGCCAATATCTCATTGGCCATGAGTCTAGACTAGTTAGCGTTTGAGTCTCGAGAGTCGTGGAGATGTCTCCTGAGTCTCCGGAGAAGTGTGTGGAATATGAAGTAAAAGTTCTAAAAAATTAGTTTTTTCCAGTCGTAGCTTGCAGTCAACCTGCATCGTTGATACTCTTTTGTCTACTAATGATACACCAAAATCGGTGTCGACTATTTGCGACTCCAGTCTCTGTAGTCTTGGAGATGTCGCTGCAACGTCTTCTGGTCTCCAGGGAGTCGCCTCAAAATTCAATAAAAAAGATTGTGAAAAAATGCCAGACACATTTTTCCACTTTTTTATTACAAGTAAGCAAGGCTTTTTGCAAAGTCTTTTAATGGATTTTGGGGGCGACTTCCTGGAGACCCAGACGACATTACGGCGACATCTTCAAGACTACAGAGACTGAGTCGCAAACTAGTCGAGACCGATTTGGTGTATCACTGAGTAGAAAAAGAGTATCGGCGATGTCAGGTTGACTGGCATCTACGACTGGAAAACTAATTTTTTTTAAAACTTTTATTTCAATTTTCCACACTTCTCCGGAGACTCGGGAGACATCTCCACGACTCCTCGAGACTCAAATCGCTAACTAGTCTAGACTCATGGCCAATAAGATATGGCATTGCTCCTTGAAAACAAAAGCATGAACATCAGAGTTGTTAAAACTGAAATAAAAGTGAAGCACAGATAATGAATGGCATTTTTGTAATGTATTCCTTTTCATCAAACTTGGAATGGGGCCAAAAGTGACTACTCTTACAAAAGAGCCTGTGTATTCAAAACCAATGAAGCGAAACGTTTGAACTTTTCACAAGAATCGCAGTATTAGTGGCTTTCAAAAATATGCATATGGAATTGGCAATAATTCTTTGTTATTGAAGTTATTTAGCGCCCAATCAGAGGGACATTTTTTTTGGGACGCGCTGTATGTGTGTGTGTGGGTGTAAGTGTGTATGTGTGTGTGGTGAGGATGTGGTATGTATGTGTAAATGAGGGTACGTGCGGGTGTGTGTCTTTGTGTGTCCACATAAGTAATAAATTCTGTGTTTATTCTTTACTCAGCCACTTGGCGCAAGTGAGATCTTACCGTCTTTCGAAGATTGTCTGTTATTTAGTCATGCGTGCAAAGATCCCTATGAATATAGTACCAACATATGCTAGGATGATGACTCTACCAAAACATATTATGAAACCCATTATTAAATATTTATACTTTTCACTAGACAAATTCAAAATGATGGGACATTTTTATTGACTCACTCTGTATAGATGTTCCATAATGTTTGTGAAACTTTGCTGTGTAAGATATGTTGTGACCCCTTGGTTACTACCTTGATTTTTATTGTAACATTTGTTTTACCATTGCGTGTTATTGATGGAATAAACAGACACTTTAAAGACATGTACCATTTGTCAGTGTTCAATTTTGCAATCTCTTGTTGATGCCTAACCGATTCTTGAATTGCAAGTTTCTAGGATTTCTGTAATAAGAGAGGTACAGTCCTTTCCATTTTAATGAGCACGGCTTCAAAATTTCATTACAATGGGGAAATTCTCCTCGTTCAAATATCAAACATGCAGGTATGTGTCTCTGTCATAGGATTTTTTAAGAACAAAGTATCAAGCTTGGGCCTATATAGATACTAACTAGAGTGAATTGTATCACATTTTAACGTTCCTTTAAAAAAAATATGTTAAAAGCTACAAAGAGTTACATGTAAGAATTTTATGATCAATCACAAGCCCAATTTTCTATCTACAGATTTGGGTGATTAAAAGTACATAGAGTTCCTTCGGGCAAAATAAAATCAATTGGGTGGGGGGGGGGGGCTTGGAAAAGAGCCCCTGCCTCGTAACAACAAAATCTTGCTATATTGAATACTATCAGGACTGGGAGAACTACCTCATTATAACAATCATCACACATATCTGTGCTCGTTATAACAGAGCAGACTGTAATATGGTACTATACACTAGTCTAGTAATCATTTCATCCATAGATCATTTGTTTACATTGAATTAAGGCTAATCATAGCTATTTGGTCTACTGATAATGTAATTTTTATTTATAGACCAACTAGAAATTGGCCTTACAATGACAATAATCAGCGGCAGATCCAGCTAGGTGGGGGCGCAGGGGACATGTGCCCCTATTTTATTGAAAACCACTCATTGACAGTAAAAATCAGAAAAATTTTGTTGGCTCACCCCTTTATCGGGCCTAGAGCCCCCTCTATTTTCAAATCCTGGATCCGCCACTGATAATACTATGTTGACACTATTGTTCCTAGCAGCATTATTTTTCTCTGCGGTTCAGATTATGGCTTGGGGCATATGTAGCCTATGGGAAAGTTAGGTTATTTGGCCCAATATATCTGCATAGAAAAGATATGACATAATTATATCACATGGACATCTATTTCAGAAATTATATATAAATATTGTAAAATTTATTCAAAATCAATTTACATATCACAAAATATACCAATGCGATTTAATTGAACTCCATTTTTATTAATTTTAGTTTAACACAAAATGCTTAAATAAACAGTGTTCACCGAATAAAACAAACACTAACAAAGTGGCATGACACTAGACCATTATGAAAGAAATGTTCAACCAGTTTTGCCCACAAGTTAGTAATGAATATTCCAACCACTGACACCAATAAAACAAAAATAAAAAGATGAAGGAGTTTGTGTGACTGAGCCTAGACAACGAATCCTAGAAAAAAAAAGGGTGAAAAAAAACAACAGAACCCTGAAACAAAGGCTCATTGTGCAGAAGCACAGGAGCGTATTATTGAAAACATATGGGTTTTTTTCTTTAATGATACAAATGGACATCTAAACAAAGATATTTGCTTATGTACAGTATCTCTTAGTGCTGTTAAAAGTTTTATGTCAAAAACCATTTGCTTCACTTTTTGGCTTTGACCCACCACCATCAGAAAACAAAAGAGATGGACACCTCTTTGTCCCAGTGTCAGAGGCAAAAAGTGGTGCAAATGGTATTTTACATCAAATGTGTTAAATCATGGTATTTAGAGATGCATGAATAAACAACGGTTGAATGTTATATTTGAAAGAGCATTTATAATCAACTTATTTTAAACAAGTTTGGCCAATCATACACACAATTGTTGTGCACAATAAATAAATAAACTAATTTAATTTTTAAGCTCATTTCAAAACTGTTTGGCTTCTTACCAACAGCACCAGCAGCAATTGTCATCCCCGATGCCATCGTTAATTGAAAAAAGAACGATGCAGTCTTGTTAGTTCTATGAATTTTCAGGTTCGTTCCGAGATGGCCGGGATGGACTCTACGCGACGTGTATGTAGCATAGCAGATATGTGACCACGCCCACTTTTAAGAGTTTGTAACTTAACTTCGGGTATAGTGTATATGCTTCGGGTAACTTCTCACTTTTCAATTTAT
>CALNVZ010000674.1:24041045-24068661 GCA_940671915.1 Paracentrotus lividus
TCACTAGATCTACTTTTTATTGGCTTCTTAGTCTTACCAACAGCACCAGCAGCAATTGTCACACCTGAGGCCATCGTAAATTGATAAAAAGGAATGAAGTGGTATTACCAGTATTAGGTCTTCCGATGAATTTTCAGCTGACTCATGACGTGTCGTTTCATGGGTCAGCTGAATAAGAATTGGACTTGTACTTGTCATCGAAAACATTGGCATTTATTTACCATTAGTAAATTGACCTTTAGTACCGCAAATACTGGAAGAATGCAGAGTAGCAGTCGTGCTTCCAAGTCTATCTTCTTGTCAGCTATATCTCTACATTATTGTACTCTTCACATTCAATCGTCAGATTTAGTTTAAGGAGACTATAAGGGTAAGAGGTTGCTTCACGATTCTATGTCAGAGACTAATAACACCGTAGGCAGCTGGCCTATAATGGGAATCATATGTCTGTTATATGACCACGCCCACTTTTACATCTACATGTACATACACGAGTAGAGAATTGATTGATCGTAATTTGAATAAAATGTTAAATTGATTGTTAAATCACAAAAGTTATGACGTCTTGCATGAAGTAAGATTTTGATAACAATATTGTAGATAAAATAACCGCAATGACAAACGTCATTTACTGGGCACTATAGTTTATTGTCCAAATTTCAAGATAATTATATGTCTTGAATAGTCCTATTTATTGATAGAATACAATAGTGGAGCTCATCGGTTTAATTTTTTCTTCATATTGACTCTATTACTCCGCTAACATAATTTTGATTATCACTTAAACATGAATAATCCAAATACATCCATACACAAAATCATTTCATCATTCAAGTTACAGTTAAAGGAGGGGGCAGGCTGAAATTCAGATGGCTTGTATGTTATGTTAAGCCATAGAAACACATGCACAAAGTACAATTTTTCCTGATTATAGAAAACTGGTCATATCTCAAGATCTACAGCACCAAAGTGGATGGAAAAAAATGCAGAAGAAAGCCTGATTTTCCTACTTTATAGAAATTTCAAATACTTTTAGAATGTGAATAATTTTCATACTTTAAACAAAATGTTTTCCTCTTGTATCATTTTATTTGACACAGACTGTAGACCAACTGGAAAGTGAACTAAATGCTATGTTTACACTATTGTTCCTAGCAGCATTTTCTGCAGCACTAGATTATGGCTTGGTGCATGTTGAGCCTATGGGACGGTTAGGTTATGCATTTGGCCAAATTTATCTGCATAGAAAAGATATGACGTATATATGACATGGACTATTTCAGAACTTATATATAAATATTGTAAAATTTATTCAAAATCAATTTCCATATCACAAAATATACCAATTCAACTGAATTGAATTCCATTTTAGTTTAACACAAAACCCTGACACAAACAGTGTTCACTGCATGAAACAAACGCTAAAAAAGTGGCAAAACACTAAACCATTATGAAAGAAATGTCCAATCAATTTTGCCCACAAATTAGTAATGAATATTCCAACCAACCACTAACACCAATAAAAAAAAAATTAAATTAAAAAAAAAAAAAAAAAAAAAAAAAAAAAAAAAAAAAAAAAAAAAAAAAAAAAGAGATGTGGAGTTTCTCTGAGCCTAGACAATAAATCCCAGAAAAAAGGTGAATACAGAACCCTGAAACAAAGGCTCATTGTGCAGAAGCATGGGGCGTATAATTGCAAAAAAGTGTTCAAAATAAAATTTCATGTGTTCTTTCAAAAGATACAAATGGCAATGAAGCAAACTTATTTCTTCATGTATCTCTTAGCACCATTACAAGTTTTATGTCAAAAATCATTTGCTACACTTTTGGGCTTAGACCCACTACAAATCAGAAAACAAAAGAGACAGACAGCTCTGTATCCCATGTCAAAGACAAAAGGTGGTGTTAATGGTATTTTACATCAAATATATTAATGGTACTTTGAGATGCATGAATAAATAACTCAGTTGAATGTTTTATTTGATAGAGTATTCATAATCAACTTTTATCTTAAACAAGTTTGGTCAATCATACACAAAATTGTTATGGACAACAAGCTTTTGTTTTAGGGTTCTTGTGTTTTTGTTTTTGTTTTGTTTTTTGGGGGGAGGGGAGGAAATTTTAACAATTTGTATGTAATTGAGGGGAATATTTTCCAACACCCGACAACCTCATCTTGCGACACCCCTACAAACAAAATTAACATATCTATACAGTGTGTCCCAAAAAGAACTATACACTTTTTAAATGGCTACCAAATCAAAAATATATGGTCCTTAGGCGACAGGTCTTTATGGTAAAAAAAAAATCATATCCTCATCTATCATTATGACACAAAAAAGTCTGAAAATAATGCATGCTTCAGTGAGCAATGCCCACTTTTGTAAAGGACACAAAAATGAGCCGGTGCAAGAATTCAGTATTAATTTATCACCTGGTTATGGGCTGCTATATAGGGGTTAATATTAATAATGGAATAAATCAGCTAACAGAGTAAAAAAAAAAGAAACCAAAAGTCAGAAATAAACAATCAAAAATTTTCAAAAATGTAATGTTCAACCGTTTTGTTTTCATATTATTAATGTTTGTTTTTAGTTAAGTTTATTTTTGCCTTTGTTAGCCAATTTATGTCAATTTTGATTTGACCTCTATATGGCAGTGCCCCATAAGCGGATGATAAATGAATAGCGAATTTCTGCGCAGCCTCATTTTTGTGTCCTTTAAAAAAGTACACATTGCCCACTGAAGCATGCATTATTGTCAGAATTTTTTGTGTCATAATGATAGTTGAGGATATGAACTTTTTCTTCATATAAACCTTTCCCCCCAAGAACCATGTTTTTTTTTAATTACTAGCCATTTCAAAGGTGTATAGTTCTTTGTGGGACACACTGTAGATACTTATGTTTCATTAGAAGACTGAATTTCACATGTAATTCATTTTCTAATTGTATGCACACAAATAATCTCAATTTCTTGTCTCAAGGGAAGTCCACTACGAAATAGACCAGTACACTTATTTCATGCATATTTTTAAACGAAATCTTTGCTGATATAGCAACAACTAATGTATGCATACTGGGAAGCATTTCATGAAACAAATATTCACTGATTCTCACTGACGACTGTTATAAGCTACTGAAATGCTTGCATCTGATTGGCTAAGAGCAAATTTGTCGGATAAAACGTCCGACATGTCCTTTTATTGAACGCCACCCTGGATTCTAAATATTGTAGTTTACTCTTTAATAAGAGGTTTTTGGAATACCTCGTTACTATATCACCAGGAAATAACTTGGTGAACCGGTGTTGCGTTTTAAATCTTTGCCTGCTTCCTTCGACTCATGGAACATTAAGTAGACTGCTAAGTTCAACTCAAGTCACAATCCATTCACAACATAGACAGAGCACATAAAAATCATACAAACACATGAGGAACAGGAAAACCACTGCCATATTGGAATAATAAATATTTCTATTGCAGTAAATTATGCCATTCATTAAATGAATTGAACAAAAATTAAACAGTACAAAAATCTAATACTTTGTCTAGGAACAAATGTAGGCCTATCTGATACATGATTAATTTTGATTAAAAAAATAGTACTATAATTACGAAGCTGGTACTCGGCAAAATAATATCATAACTTGATTTGAACAATCACTGTGATTTTAAAGCTACATTTTCTTGAGTGTATTCAAATTTGGCTAAGATATGATAGCTCCCTTGTATTAATCCAGTCCAACCAGTTTAAGGCTGATATCTCAAAACTCTCTTGTGACCAGTTTGAGGGTGATATCCCAAAACTCCCTAGTATTCAGTTTGATCCAGTCCAACCAGTTTAACCTGTTGGAGACGAGCTGATTTGGCTATAACACACATTTACCATAGACCTCAGCCCGAATATATTCGGGCTCAGTCCCCAACGGGTTAAGGCTGACATCCCAAAGCTCTATTGTATCAATCCAGTTCATCAAGTGTAAGGCCAAGATCCCAAAGCTCCCTGGTATCAATACAGTCCAACCAGTTTGATCCAGTTCAACCACTTTGAGGCTGACATCCCAAAGCTCTCTTGTATTAATCCAGTCCAACCAGTTTTAGGCTGAGATCCCAAAGTTTCCTTGCCATCTCATCATCTTTGGCTTTGTCTATGGGTTCAGTCACAGCACAATCCCTGCAAGATAGATGATAAAGCATTTTCAAGTGCTATATGGAATGGACCCTGAAATAGGGGTTCTAGCTAAAGACAACTACCCCTGGAAAATTACCCCGCCAAACATCTATCCCCTACCTCTACACCTAGCCCTAACCCTAATTATGGGGGATAGTTGCCCTGGGGGTAATTGTCCAGGGTGTAGTTGTCCTGATATGCGGATAGAATCGTTCTATAACATTTGCTCTGGCAACAATTGTTCCTCCGTCTATCCCTAACCCTAATCGTACAACGAACCCTGGACCAAAACACAATTCTACGCCTACCCGTTTGAAATCCTAATTGTAATCCTATTATCTTAGACGAACATAACACCCAACGCAATTGTTGCTGGAACAAATGTCAACATTTCTGTTTGTGAGAGAAATTACAAATACCATTTTCTCATGACAGTTTCTATATCACGTACTTTCCTTAACCCCACACTTTCCTTAACCCCATACTATTTATTTTTCGTTTTCTCACTAGCCAAATTATCTGCCTAACCCCGGCTAAGAAAATGCACCCTGTTCTCACATGAAATTCACTAACCCCAGCTTTTCCGATAGAGCAGTTCACTGCTTATGTCTGATTGGAAAACAGCTGCTGGCACCTGAGTGTCTCAGGACTGCTTTTTGCATTAGCCGGGTATAACTTCAATCTCTGTTCCGACGAGAGTTCTTTACCCGGCCGGCTTTCATGCCGTAGCATCGCAATCACCCGGCTAACCCTGATATTTTGGAGGGCCACAGAATCCTGTACTATAGGTTGGGTTAGCCTACTTTGTGGGAACAGAAAGTGGACTTCATAGCTTAACCCTGTACTATAGGTGGGGCTAAATGGCAAGTTAGTACCACCTATAGCAGGAGTTAAGAAAAATTTGTACCGTGAGAAAAGGGTATTATACAGAAGATTAATTTGACAGCGACTTTAAAGTCTCTGGCCAAAGGACACTTTTAGGATTATAATGGCTCTCTGTGCTCTGTTTGAACAACAATAAATCAGGTAAAATACCAGTACACTGATTCAGATGTACTCTTGTTACAGATGTCTTTGGGTGGAAGAAAAAACGAAATACAGCTTGGGCATGAGAAATTCAAAGAAACAGGGGAGCGGGAGATTTTTCAAAAATAGCCTTTTGGCCTGACATCTCCCGCCAAAAGCAGAAGAGTATGACTCTCTGGTAAAGAACTGTCTCGATAAAGATATTGGAATCTTACATGTAGTAGAGCCCTGTTTCTTCTCCAGCTTTTTCATCCACACAGCAGTAGATGTTGGTCTGAGCGCCCTCCTCCGGAGTCTTGAGAAACGGGCGACCGAAGAAGAGCATTGGCTTCAAGAAGACACTATAGGTACCAAAGTGCCTTGCAAGCTCAGTATTTATTACCCCTGGATGCAGAGAGTAGCAAGTCACACCCGTTCCTGATCAAGACGAAACAAGAAAGTCATAACCGTAATTTGTCTTGCCCATTTGTGCTTATGAATGCGAGTTTTGTTACAGTTTGACTAAGGCCAGCAGATTTATTGGAGTTTTTAGAAACTTGGGTGTAAAACTGAACAATTGACCTCAAACTACCTTTTGACCCCACCAATATGATATCCATAAAGCGTTTTTTCCCTCAAGGTACATGCAGGTTGGATTTGGCCATAAAATGCCACAGTATTTTAAATTTTGAAAGCTTTCTTGTAAAACTTATTATTTGACATTTTACCATACTGATGTATTTTAGACTGTCAAAGACACTATTTAATCACTCATTGATTGTATGTGTTAAAGGTAGTGTCAGCCTTTTGCAGGCAAAAATATTACATTTCTAGTTTTTGAGAGGATATAGTAGTATACCAATGACTATATCTTCCCACAACATGATTAAGCTCAATTGTGTATGTTTGTCATTATATTGCGATTATCAAAATTCATTCCTATTTTTTCGAACCTCGAAAAATATACCGTACGGTGCGAACCGCTGACCGTTAGCGCAGAGAACAATGCACGCTGATGCGCCGTGTGTATATTGCTGTGTGTTTTCCGTGTTGCACGCACTGTAATATCAACGATGTTGATGGAGAGTTGGTCAAGATTGGTAGTCAGATTTTTGTTTCATATTACTGATCTAGGCAACCTATGACAGTAAGATTGCATAGACAGTATAGGTTGATCATATTCTAAAGTTATGCCAAGTTGCATTAGTTTTCGAAATTTGTGAAAAAGGATGACACTACCTTTTTAAAGTCAGAAAATTTGGCAATGAACAGACCAATGATTTCACTTTAATTTCTTGGGTTATAGACCACTCACCTTTTAAACGTTTTGCCAACTCTCGCGTAAATAGGATATTGGCGAGCTTGCTTTGTGAGTACGAAACCATCGCATCGTATTTCTCCTTCAACATGATATCATCAAAATGAATATCGCCACGTTGATGGGCACTGGATGAGACATTCACGATACGGCTTGGAGCCGATGCCTTCAGGAGATCAACAAGGAGATGGGTCAATAGGAAATGACCCAGGTGGTTGGTCCCAAGTTGCATCTCAAATCCGTCCTCGGTCTTCCAGTTAGGACACATCATGATACCTGATAAAAGATAGAGAGAAAATAAGAAAGTGAGACAAATGTTATTTGTTCCAACTTCATCTCATAACAATCTTCAGTATTTTAGTTAGGACACATCATGACACCTGATAGAAGGTAGCGAGACAAAAAAGAGAGAGAGAGTGACCTCAGAGGTGGCTGGTCCTAAGTTGCATTTCAAAAACCTCTTCATTTTCCAAGCAAGCACATCATGACACCTGATACAAAACAGAGAAACAATAAGAAAGAGAGAGTGATTCAGGTGGTTGGTCTTAACCCTAAAAGGTCGGGTTAATTTTGCCATCTCACAGCCGGGGGGCTGATTAGATCCTTCAGATCTCAGTCGAGAGGGTCCACGAGTCCGAGTATTTTCCCACGAGGCCGAGGTCCATGAATCCAAGTATTTTCCACGAGTTCAAGTATTTGCCCACGAGGCCAAGAGGTTCATGATGCCAAGGGTCCACAAGGCAGATTTTTCTCATATTGTATTTTGCAATATACTGCTCGGCCTCGTGGGAATCGAACTCGTAGGAAAAATACTCGGCTTTGTGGGAAAACACTCGGACTCATGGACCCTCGGCCTCGTGGGTGCTCGGCCTCGTGAGAAGACTAATTCTTGGTGTAAATATTGTTTGTAGCATTCCTAACTATTGTATGTAAAAAAAAATTATGTTATCTACAATGTAATTCAATTTCTTATGTATTTTATTGTTTTGGGAATTTCTTATGTATTTCTCTGTTTTTCCCCTTATGTATTTTATTATTTTTTGGAATACTTCAGTCATTATTTATCTCTGAATATTACAGCAATATTAACTAATATAATGGCTAATAACCATTTTTAAATACTGAAATGTGGTTTTAGCATGAAAAGCCATTTCCCATACGTTTTGTACACAAATACAGAAAAACTCTAGTTTTTGAGCCTGCACTGCATTACATAATGTTGAACAATTTCCAAACAGTACGTTCATTTTTGTTCAAAATAGTTTTAAAAGTCGCGTAAGATGTTAGGGAAAAAAAATAATAAATGACCGCGTGAAATGTCGAGGGGGCTGATTAGGCCCCGGCCCTTTTAGGGTTAAATTTCACCTCAAAACAATCCGTAGTTAAGCACATCATAAATCATTACACTCATAATCCTGTCCCTCAAAATACAGAAATTAAACTGGGAGGATCATGCTAATTTATACCTATATCCCACCTGTGAAATAAAGAAAGCTGGAGTATAATAGATATGTGTATGCTTACATTTTAAAATCTTTGCCTTCATCTTGCTAAAACTTACCGGCATTGTTTAACAGAACATTCAGCTGTTTTTCCTCTCTCTTAATTTCCTCGGCGAATTCTCGGATGGACTTCATGGAAGCAAGGTCCAGTTTCTTGACCACCACGTTAGAGCTGCCCGAAGCTTTGACCACGTCAAGACGAGCTTCCTCAGCCTTTTCTACACTCCTACATGCCATGATCACCCGAGCTCCTGGAAAGGAATAAAAGTTGTTTTGTCTCTTACCTTTATACGTGGAGCTTTACGACACTATAATTATGTACAAGTTTCAGGGCTTAAATTAACCAGAGGTCATCGAAGGCCATGGCTGGGGATGCCTTGTTGACTGGCCTTGGTGCGCCACTCATTTGTCTTGGAGATTTCTTGTGCCCTTTTTTATATTTCTCATTTGTGCTGTATTATAAAAATTTGCCCTATGGAAAAGTGGCCTTGATCTAAAAATGTCGAAATTTAAGGCCTTGAAGTTTGCATAGGATAGTCACTTAACCCTCTTTGTGCTATTCTTAGAAAAGGCGAGTGACAATTACGTAGCCATATGGCTACAAAGCACAAAGAGGGTTAACCCATAACATAGAAACACAAGATTTTTTTTTCTGCTGGTAAATGAATCACTTTGGAACCAATTATGTATAATTATTTAATTCCTACAACCTTTAACAAAATTAAATGCATTTAATGTAGACCAATACAGTTTGGGTGTTGTTTTGTCTTATGTCAGCCATAGCTTGGGGGGGGGGGGTGGGCATCCAGTATGCGTAACAAAAGAAAATGTACATACATGTAAGCACAGACATAGGTGCACCTGCCTCATTGCATATCCCATTGGATGCCCCCCCCCCCCCAGCTATGGCTGCCATAAGTTACATTGCTCTGAAATTGGATTGGAGTAATGACACTTTCGTATTAGAAAGCTTTATGCAGTGTCCATACCTCTTTTGGCTAACGGTAGATCCTTTGCAGATTCTTTGCCAATCCCTGTATTATCCCCGTGGAAAAACTATGGGGGTAGGGGCACAACAGGCCTCCAAGTCACCTCTGATCCACTTGTGGAATTGTCATTGTGGAAAGCTAAATGTATGTGTGGAGGCTTAGTCCATAGGCCCTACCTCTTTTGGCTAGATCCTTTGCAGATTCTTTGCCAATGCCTGTATTGCAACCAGTGATGATGACCGTCTTCCCGTCCATCCGTGCATTGCTATGGCAACGACCTCCAGCAACCCAGCGTCTTAAAGCAACCCAGCCGATGCCAGCTCCTGAATAATTTAAAGCAGATAATGGAAAATTTTATGGACAGTTACTATTCGCAAAGTTTTTAATTTAATTATTAGCGCTTTACATAGGGAACATGCTTAGACAAAAAAAAAATACAATCAAGAAGTTATTCTTGAATGTATTTTTTCCTCTATACGTACCAAAGGCAAAACTGAAACTTAATGGGGCTTCTCTATACCGACAGAACACTAGCACCATTGTCAGCCCAAGTACACAAACTTTGACAAAGTCATCCAAATTTGAACTCTAGTCCCCAAGAAATATTATTTACAAAAAATTATAATACTACCCTTGACAGCCGAGGCGAGCAAGACCTGATAGTATATAGCTGAGGAGACTATTGGAGTGTGGAAATGACTCAAAACTCTAATTTAGGAACAACAAACTAAAAAGAAAAAAGAATGAGCTAGACACTCTTTCACCTTGAAGTTTTCACTGATTCTGATTTTCACTGATCTGCTGCCTGTAATTTGGAAAAAAAAAAAAACATAGCAGATTACAAAGGGCTATCTGAGGGACTTCCATACTCCCAATTTTGGTGGGAGATCTCTCCCAGAAAGGCCACAATTTTTTAAAAATCTCACACCCTCCACAAGGTTTTGAATTTCTCATACCCTGGCTTCATGTACATGTATTCTCCTCTTTTTCTCCTGCGCCTTTATGACAAAATAGAATCTGAAACTTTATTTTTACCTGAAAATGTTCCAAGATAGCAACAGAGAGCTATAACCCTAGCGTTAGGTGACAAGAAATATTGTGGTTTGTGCTGGAGATATCGATGCGGTCTGCATTCATCAACTGGACCTGGAGAATTGAACCTAAGCCCTAATGAAGTTAGACTTCATTGGGGCTAGCCTGGCCTGGCTGGGTTTTGGCAGGAGAATTGGCAATCTTCCTCTTAATAATAATAATAATAATAATAGGTGCTTCACGCTTGGGGTCGGAAACTGCTGATCCGAATCTCAAATGGAACTCATTTAATATCGAAAGAAATTACAGGCTTCCTTGCATTGTTTAGTTTGCACTTGCATAGTTTGCCTTCAAATCGAGCCCGTCGACCCAGTGTCTCCACCACAAATTACCCACGCCGCTGGGCCCGGCGCGCGTTAGACGCGGCGGACCGTTCACCAGATTTAATTAGCTGGAGAGTTAAATAGTCGGCGTTAGTCTACTCCCCAAAATTTAACCCAAAACTAATTTAGTTTTTAAGATCATTTAAAAACTATTTGACTTCTTACCAACAGCACCAGCAGCAATTGTCATCCCCGATGCCATCGTAAATCGAAGAAAGAACGATCCAGTCTTGTTAGTTCTGTGATTATAATGAATTTTCAGGTTCCGAGGTAGGTGGGTCCGGTTGGACTTGTGACGTGACTCGACGAAATCATTATCAGTATGCGCAGCATGCATATGAGATATGCAGCGTTGTGTGACCACGCCCATTTTTAAGAGTTTGTAACTTCTCACTTTTGAATGTATCCTTCTTCAATTATTATAAGGGACATAGTCTATATATGACACCCATATGACCACTTAAGGTGTTGACAGCCGTGGGTGTTGATATAATTCAGTCCTACAAAATTTGTGGAAATATGTGAAAGTATTTATTACGTAGCGTCACCAGAGGTCAAAAGCTCCCTGACTTTTACCTTTTTTAGCTGTTTTTTTTTATCACCAGCAGAATTGGAAATCAACAAAAAATAAAAAGTTACATAGATTTAAATGTATTTATTTTCTTGATATCAGAAAGCAAAATGTTTGAAAAATAAGTCGTGTTTCACTTTATGATGTATTTTATAATGTCACATTTAAGATGTCAAATTGTCATAGCATCCCAACCGAGTTGTCAATTTATCATAGCCATCAGCAATTTTCATATAATCAAAAAATAAATAAATACTTTCCTTTCACTATATTTTGTCTGATTTTCCTCAATCAATAAAAAATACCGGAATTGTGATACGAAAATATAAAAAGTTCAATTATCTGCTCTTTCGTGACACCTTAAAGAGTCAGATAATAGGCCTAAAGTGGTGTTTCGTATTCCCATGATTTTTTTTTTTTTTAACATACACCATGTACACTGCTGCTCATAAATGGATATTTTTGTGTGCTCCATCCAGCGCAGCAATATCTTTTTGCTCCGGCTTAAATTTCTTGACTGTTTTTTTTTGTCCCCGCTTCCACTTATTGGGACCCCGGCTATATCTTGGACGTTCCCCCAACCGTTCCCGGGAATGAAAAATTAAAGAAAAAAAAACTACAATGCCCATTTTTGCCATTTTCTCTAATTTTGGGCCCCTTTTTCGAGTTTACCCGGCTAACAAAGGCCCTATCCATCCGCGAAATGCGTCTGAAGTAGGGTTGTTATCAGCGGCGTAAATCCGTGTCGAGGAGTGGGGGGATGAGCGAAATAATTTGCCAACTTGTCGCTATCTTGTATGACATACACAAGCACTCGTGACACAAGTTTTTAATACCCATATCAGGATGAATGGATTTGAGAGGGTGGGGGTACGAATAGAATTTGTCTTTGAATGTATGATTTTAGCTTATGGCTGCTTTGAATACTGTTCATTTTAGTAATGGAAAACTAATGCTAGCGCGAAGCGCGAGCCGAAAATTTGAAGGTAAAAGTTTGAGATATTTGTGCATTGTAGTTCCTATTTAGTAACAGCGAGCGCGGAGCGCGAGCCAAAAATTTTTAACTGAAATTAAATATATGTTTGTGCATTAAAGGTCCTATAGTAACCGCGAGCTCTAAACAAAACCAAAAAACAAAACAAAACAAAACAAAACAAAAACCATATAGTAGAGGCGGTGGAAAGTATTTGAATGGGGGTCTCGGTGGAAAGGATTTGAATGGGGGTCTCTATGGAAAAGAGGCACATTTTCTGAATAGGGTGACACTTTAATTAGATCAGAGGCATAGACCTGAAGAGAAATGTATTCGGAGAGGGAGGAGGTACGAAGAAAATTTGTCTTTGAATGTATACTTTTAAAGGCTGCCTTGATTCATGTTCATTTTAGTAATTGAAAAAGTAATGCGAGCGCGAAGCGCGAGCCAAAATTTTTAAGCTAAAAATTGGAGATATTATTTTGGGCAGTATAGATCCTATTTAGTATCAGCGAGTTAAATAACAGCGATAGAAAACAAATCCACAATCTTTGTTAGGAAAATTTTGTGGGCTGCAGGCCCCAAGCCCTCCAACAACCTAGCCCGCACACAACTACATTAATGTTTTTGATTGTCAACAACACCCTCTCCCAGCAGTGCCCTTTCGTAAGGTTTTTCCCCAGACAAGGTCATTGGATCCAACCTTTTTATACCTAGGTTACTGTTTGTTACTTAGTGCGAGGTCGCATAGCGACCGAGCAGGAAAATTTTGAGGTTTTGGAGTAAAAAAAGAGGCATTTTTTAGTATTAAACGCGCTATTTTAACCAATAACACATCATCTAGTGTATTTTTTTTCTTCATTTCTTTCTTGAAAACTGGGGGGGGGGATGTTTGTACAGGCCATCCCCCCCTCCTCAAAATCTGGGGGGGATGTATCCCCCCCATCCCCCCGGGATTTACGCCAGTGGTTGTTATTGTTCTTAACGTTAAATCAAAGTTTAGAGTCACAGGCTTTGGTCTCCTATCTAGGGGAGGAGTTAAAAGTGAAAAATTAAAATATTGTATCATACATTATTATGGTCAAAACAAAGGAAATAAAACCCAAAATTTTGTTACAGCCTTATAATGACAAGGTTGTAAATGGTGACGATATAGTCTATTTTTCATTATGATTTATGTTTGGCTAAGATTTGACAATACATTTTTGTAAAAATAAATAAAATCAATTTTGAGCAGCAATCGAAATAAACTTTGACCCTTCCCCTAGACAATAAATCGAAGTCTGTGACCATAAACCTAGATTTAACTTAAAGAACAATAACAACCCTGTACCTCAGTCGCGTTTCGTGAGGGTATAGGACAGAGGATGCCTTGATCAGCCGGGTAAACAAAAAAAATGGCCCCAAAATGAGAAATAATTGCAAAAATGGGCATTGTGGGGATTGGCAAACTTAAAAAAAAAAAAAAAAAAAATCCAATACCGTTTAATAATGGTTGGGGGACGTCCAATGTATATAGCGGCCCCGAAAAGTGAAAGTGGAGACAAAAGATTTCAAGAAATTAAAGCTGGAGCAAAAAGATGTTGGTGGATCATGCACATTAAAAAAAATATATCCAAACTTTTTGAGAAACAGTGTATTGTTGGGTGCATGCCCTAGCCACAAAATAAATACTTGAGGCTTAGCTCATATAGCTACAGAAAATCGTCCACAATACACCTTTAACACTTTAAACCATTAAAAAAATTATTCTGAAATGGATATTGCAACTTAAAAACACGAGGATAGACAACAATGTAGGAGCATTCCACAATTTAGTTGATGAAACGTGATTTATGGGATTTCACGGATTTAACGAATCCCTAAATATTACACTGTTGGTCATGGTCATAAAGGTTGGATATTTTTTCTGAGCTCCACCAACACCTTATTGATTGCTTCGGCTTTAATATCTTGAAATCATTTGTCCCAGCTTTCACTTTTCGGTACCCTGGCTTTATCTTGGACGTTCCGCCAACCATTCCCGTGGAATGAAAAATAAAAAAAAGTTTGTCGGCCCCCACAATGCCAATTTTTGCAATATTTTGTCATTTTTGGGCCCTTTTTAGTTTGCCCGGCTGACCAAGGCCCCCTCAATCCTACCCCAGCGTAACGCGTCTGAAGTGTTGGGTTATTATTGTTCTTAACGCTAAATTAAGTAGTTAGAGGGATTTCGTCGGATTTTGTCTAGGGGAAGGGTCAAAGTTTGTGTCGATAGTGGTTCAAATTTGATTTGATTAATTTTTTAAAACATGGACATTTCTATCATCCCAAAAATGTACTGTAGAATCTCAGCCAAACATAAATCATAATGAAAAATAGACAATAGTTAACATATACATCCTAGTCATTAAGGCTGAAACGAAATTTGGGGAAAATTATAATAATCAAGAGTTTATGGTTGTTTTTAATTTTCTTCGTTTTTACCCTAAAGGTAGGATAAAATATTTCAATTTTTCACCAATATCACTTTTCACTTCAACCCCTCCCCTACACAAGAGACCAAATCCTGCAACCATCAAACTTACTTTAACGTAAAGAACAATATTAACTCTACACTTCAGATGCGTTTCGCGGGAGTAGGATTACGGGGCCCTTGGTCAGCCGGGTAAACAGAAAAGGGCCCCAAAATGACAAAAATCGCAATAATAGGCATTGTGGGGGCTTGCAAACTTTTTTTATTTTTCTTTCTCTCGAAATGGTTGGGGAACGTCCAAGATAAAAACCAGGGACCCGAAAAGTGAGAGCTGGGACAAATAATTTTCTGGAATGACCAAGTTGTGGGTCGGTCATTGGAGGTGCACACCAACTTTGATTTTCAGCAATTTTTGTATGTATTCATTTAGTACTTTAGTACTTGAATTTGTTAATTGATATTAGATTTGTGTAATTTTTGTATTTGTACTCATATAATTTATAATTCCGTTAATGCGCTTAGAAACACCTGTATTAAGCGCAATATAAATGTAACATATTATTTTTATTATAATTACAAAAACTTAAAGCCGGAGCAAAAAGATAGTGGTGAAGCACGAAAAAAAAAAAAACCTTTCTGACCAACAGTGTACAAGATTTTTTATTGTCAACCCTGTCATTTCATTATTTTTTCTCTCTCTCTCTCTCTCTCTATTTTACGCGATTTAAGTGAGGTGTCATATTCATGGAACGGCAGGAATATAATCTTTTAGAAATGTGATATTGTTCGCTAAACAATTTTGCAGTATCTTTACCACATAGTTTATTCCATATTTTTGGTGAAGAGGGTCAGTGGCAGATCAAGTAACATTTAGAGAATCCTCACTTTTGGAATTACGTGTCAGTCGGTCTAATTGTAGTAATTTTAATTAAAATATTATGAAACTAATTATCAGGTCAATTAACTTATCAGACATTAGCATTAAAGTTATTTCCCAAATACCCCTCCCCCGTTAATCCACATCCAAACTCTCCACCACACACACACACACACACACACACACACACCTCACATACTAACGAACACACCCACCCAACACACTTTCTCTTTTCTCTCTTCTCTCTCTCTCTCTCACACACACACACACACACACACACACACACACACACACACACACACACATTGACACCATCTCTAGATCTTCTCTACAGTGCGTATCAATAAAAACGGGACAGTTTTGAAAAGTCTGTCAAAATTTTGTTTCAAATCATGAAGTCTATATTTTTATGTTAATAGATGCTCTGAAGTCTTATCTTTCAAATGTAATTTAAAAATATAAGTTTCGTTCATGCTTGAGTACACACAGAACATTTTTATCAGGGGCTCAAAAAAGCTTGCGCACAAAATGGAAAAACGAGAAATATGATCATCAGACTTCTTGCTAATCAGCAGTCTTCTTCTAAACTTTTTCTTTTTCTTTGCCAATATTTTCGAAATATGATTTGAAATTCATTTACAAAGCTTTTTATTGACTGTAATTGTTTTTGTTTTTGTTTTTGTTGTATGTTTTTTTGTGGTCATTTTAATATGTAATCTTTTTGCAATAAATTTTCCTTCAAACTTAAATGCCCTTTTTTGTCAAACCAAGAAAGGGGATGTCGATGCTTGTTTAATTGATTGATTAATTGATTGTTTGATTGATTAATTGATTGATTGATTGATTGATTGATTGATTGATTGATTGCTTTGTTTGTTTTGTTCATGCTTGAACGAACACGGAAAGTTTTTGTCTAAGGTTAAAAAAGGGGGGTATTATTTATTTTAAATCGGGGGCTACATTCGGATTGATTGTTACTTTACACTGATAAATGATTATGTTAGTCTAATGAGGTGATTTTCCTATGATTCTTCCAACGATTTAATCAATCATTTGAACAATCAATAAAAAAAGGTAATCGATCGATCAATCAATCGATCATTTAAAGAAACAATGAATTAATCAAACGATCAATCATTCAAAATGGTCAATCTATCAATCCTTCATTCAATCAATCAATCGATCAATTAATAAATCAATCCATCAATCAAACAATCAATCAATCAAATAAACAAAGCAGTCAATCAATCAAATAATCTTCCAACTAACCAAATCCCCTTTCTTGGGTTGATAACATTTATTTATTTTTCTTAGTTTGAGGGAATATTCAGTGCTAAAAGATAACATGTTAACGTGAAAAAAAAACAACAACAAAGCAAAACAAAAAGCAATTCAAGTAAATAAATAGCTTTGTAAATGTATTTTGAAAGCATATTTCGAAAACCAATGGCAAAGATAATGAACAGGTTAAAAGTAAGTCTGCTGGTAAGCAAGAAGTCTGATGATCGTATTTCTAAATTTTTCTATTTTGTGCGCAAGCCTTTTTTTGAGCCCCCGACAAAAACGTTCTGTGTGCGCTCAAGCTTGAACGAAACTTATTGTTTCAAATTGCATTTGAAAGATAAGACTTCAGAGCATCTATAAACATCAAAATATAGACATCATAATTTGAAATGAAATTTTGGCAGACTTTTCAAATCTGTCCCGTTTTTATTGATACACCCTGTATATAGGGTAGATGTAGGGAATACCGGCCACTTAAGCTCATTTGCTGAATTAGCACATGAAAATAATAAAATCACAAAAGAAAAAGATTGTCATTGCTTAGCTACATCAACCAACTTTATTTTCAAAAAAAATTGAGGTAATCAAATATTTGTTGAGGCAGTTATATGCAAATAATGACGTCATCGTAAATTGTCCGGCATTCCCTACAGTGTAGGAAATACCGGACAGTATGTTTTTACCCTTCTTTTTTGTATAAAGATCTGTCTGGAAGCACTGATTTGAATGTAAACCATCAACTTAACATGTTTGTATTGATTTTTTATAACATTATTCATTTTTAGAAGATTATATGCATTTTACTACAAAATTTCAAAACACTCAGAATAACTTTATATCTCATGTAGATCATGACATATCACAATAATAATAAAGAGAAATAGACATTTCAAAATTGTCAAACAATTTAATAAATAAATATAATACATTATTATGCAACTTACTATTTGATCTACATGCTTAGCAACTCAAACCGGAAGTAAAACAAACAACCGTCCATGTGGTGTCCGGTATTACCTACACAAAAAAATGACTGACTAGCACTTTTCAACACACTGCCACCCCAATACACAGGCTTTGTACAGTGCAAACACTCCATACACGTTTGGCCCACCCTCCACACATGTATATACATAATGCATGAAATAGAGGTCATGCCCCAATTCTATTTTTATACCATCACATTCTCTAAAATGTCAATTTTTACATCAGGCCAATTTTCAGGCTGCAAATTTTCCTACCTTGACAGATTGAGGTAGTTTTCTCGGAGATTTCTCACTTGTTGTTGTCGAATACAGCATTCAACCTTCCCAGACAGACCACCTGACCAATAGATGCCGGTATTTCAACTCAGTTGATCTTATGTTGGCAGCTAGGGCTGGACATGTGGTGACCGTCCGATATTCCCTACTGTCCGGTATTCCCTACATCTACCCTACCAGTGGCGGATCCAGGATTTCATGACGGGGGAGGGGCCAAAATCGGAATTTCAGATTTTGGTACACCCAAATTTTTCTGGCCGGTCGTCCATATTCCATTTCCCTGTTTTATTTTTTTTTCTCTCATTTTCTGTGTTTTTTGGGGGGCTGGGGCTGCCCCCCCCCCCTGGATCCGCGCCTGCTACCGATCTTTCTATCTCTCTCCCTCTCTGTCGTTCTCTTTCCCCCTGTCTCTCTCTGTCTCTATCTATCTTTCTCTCTATCTCTCTCTCTATCTTTCTCACAGTGCTTGTGTCTGCCTCTCTCTCTCTCTATATGTATCTTTTCTTTCTATCTCACAATAGGCCTACATGTATCCGCCCCTTTTTTCCCTTCTCTCTTCTCTCTCTCTCACTCTCTCTCTCTCTCTCTGTTCTTTGAATAGTCTCATGCATATTCAATGAGTAGGCTGATGATGTCACAGCTCGACTACTTCTTTTGTATTTTAGTTTGTGAATTCCTATATATCTCATTTTTCATACATCAATCCCTCATATTGAAATAAGTTAACTTAGTAACCTTAAATATTCCACACGGACTCGTCCCTGTTTTTATGTTCTTGGAGCAGAACTTAAAATAATTGGTATTTCAAACAAAAGAAGTAGTGCACTGTGACATCATCAGCTTGTTCATTGAATATCCATGAGACTATGCCAAGAAATTTTATCGAAAATTTTCAAAACCTTAGAAATTTATAACTTTGCTATTTTTCATCCGATTTTAATTAAATTTTCAGTGTTGTGGTCGTCAAATTTTATTCCATTTTTGTAAACATATAAACCCCAGCCTGGAGTCCTCCTCAAACTGCTAGTCAGTTCATATTGTTCCAACTTTAAAGTCTTGTATGTCTCAACGCATGTAATGCGGCGGTCACAACCCGTCGTAGGCTACGGGGCACGTGCCATCAACGTAGCCTGCGTTGTTTGTACAATGCATGCACAGGTCGTTGGACAATTTCTGCGATTCCCGCGTTTCTGTAGTAAGGGTATTGGAAAAACTTCTTGCACGTCGTACATGTAACGTGCCTCCGAGGTACCTGCGCTGCACGATTTTTCTACGAAATCCATCGTAAGGAGTTGCACGTCGAAGGTACGACGAGTTGTGACCGCCGCATTAAGTTGACGTATGCCATAAAGCTTATCCTACCACTGAAATATTAGCTAATACAAATATTTGAATGAAACTCCATGAAATATAAATAAAAACAATTTAACAGGTGCAAAATCTTAGAATCAGGAAAAGGAAAGGAGTTATAACATAGGAATGCATAATTGATAAACATAACTGCAATGCAGTCAAATATAGGTTTTCCCGGTCAATTTCATTGTTTTGTCAATCAATTGCATATTAGAGGCATACATTTTCGGAAAAAACGCTGATGCATCGAAATGTTGCCAGTCAAAATCGTATTCAATGATCAAAATTAACGACTGTTGTGATCGATTTCGTATTTGCACATTCTACTTCACATAATAAGCATATACATTCGGCAATAACTATTCAAATTCGTCTTCACCCTGTTGACATTTCATTCCGTATACTCAAATTCGCACTAATTTGAATACAAAAATAATGAAATTAAATGCCTATATATCCGAATTTGAACTTTGCAACCATTGCTTTGTGTGTAGCCTAAAAACGAATTTGAGAGCATGAACACAAAATTGTTTGACTAAAGTCAGTCTGTCGCATCAAACACACGAATTTAAATACACGTTAAATGAAAACGGATGATAAATAATTTTTATATGAAATCGGCCGGGAAAACCTATATTCAGTTATACAATATAAACCCCTCCCCTCTTTTTCCTTACACATTCAAATCAACGTAAAATATGTCTGTTGTTGTTGTTGTTGTTTTGTTGGGTTTTTTTTTGGTTTCCCCCCCCCCCCCCCTGAGGAGAGTTCCGGTTTGATGAAAAATTGTATGTATCTCAAATAACTGATAATTCCATTTATTAAAGGATGGAATAGAAGAAATCCTCGGTTTACTTAAGAAACCCAAGTTTGATCACTAATAATTTGACAAATATTTCAGTAGTGATTATGAAATTTATATCACTGTAAAGTGCAACTCATTAACATTCTAATGATATGTCTCTCAGCTCACCAATATCACGCCTCGCTGAACCCCATTGTTCTGAAAAGGTATTGCAAAATTGTAAGTGTTCACTTTCACGCTCCTTGAGATGCGTTATTCAAATGTGCCTTATGCGGCGGTCACAACTCGTCGTAGGCTACGGGGCACGTGCCATCAACGTAGCTTGCGTTGCATGTACAATGCATGCACAGGTCGTCGGTCAATTTCTGCGATTCCTACGTTTCTGTAGTAAGGGTATTGGAAAAACTTCCTGCACGTCGCACATGCAACGTGCCTCCGAGGTACCTGCGCTGCACGGTTTTTCTACGAAATCCATCGTAGGGAGTTGCACGTCAAAGGTACGGCGAGTTGTGACCGCCGCATAAAAGGAAACCCAACTTTGATCATCAATGAGCGTGAAAGTGAACCGCTCACAATTTTCAAGATATATTTAAAACAACGGGGTTCAGTGATACATGATATTTATGAACTGAGAGAGGTATCATTAAACTGTTAATGAGTTGCACTTTACAGTGATATACATTTTATAATTACTACTGGAATATTTTTTTCAAAGTATTAATGATCAAAACTTGGGTTTGTGTTATTCAGTACATCCGTTACTCAATACAAACTTGGATGGAGAGGTTTCCTGATGTGTAATGACAAAATGCTCATATCTTTGTGATTCAAAACTTGAATAATCGATTCAAAGACATCCATGCATGAAATCATTTCATCATTCAGGTTACCGTTAAGAAATAAACAACTAAATCATGAAAAATAACGTTTAAAATGATGTAAATCAAGTTTAAAAAACATATGTCACGCTGTTTTTCCTTAAGGTACCCCAACCGGACCGAAAAGTGAAATAGCGAAATGGTACATCAAACGAAAGCTAATAAGCTACACAATTAAACAATTCCAAATTCATTGTTTTCATTGACCACCTAAGAAGTGTTTCCTTTCGAAACACACAAAATATGGTGCTTCAAAAATAGTATTTTTCTTCTTCCTTTCTATCGATGCAAGGTTATATAATTTACTCCTTTCAGGATCTTTAAGCTTGTTTTGGAAACTCGTTTCATAATCTTCTGTCACTCGTAGGCTTGTAACCCAGCATTTTCGTCATCGCAGTGCTCTGACGTAGGAAATATTCTCAATAAATCGTTGCCCATAGAAATATCTACCCGGAGTTGGTTGGTGCTGCTGGCGGTAAAATGAAGAGCTGTGAAATATGTAACAATAAATCGTTATATATATCATGATAAATCAGGTTCATATTATCATGTTTATGTTGATAATATGAATCGTTTTCAGAATACAATATACGGGTTTTCAAGTCAAATATGATCAGGAATTCGCTTGCATCAAAAAGCAGCTATAGGCCTACGCATGACATAATTTTGTAGCCCACGTCTCCTCAGATTCTTTTTTCAAAACTTTTCAGATTTTTAGCGACGGATACACCAGAAAATACATTTTGTTTTTCTTAATGTATACAACCTATCCCTCCCCAATGTTGTCATTATTCACAAAAAGAAGGCATTTTTTATGGTACTTTTTTGGGGGGCTATTCCATTAATCCCCCCCCCCACAAACACACACACACACACACAGGGGCCGCGGAGCCGGGGGCAGTAAGGGGGCTTTAGCCCTCCCCCCCCCCCCCCCCACTTTCGGCTCATTCCCTCCACTTTCAAAAACGCTCCGCGGCCCCTGCACACATCAGGTGGTCAACCATACACTTATGCTCGTTCCGCATTCTGAGAGATGCCCCTTGTCACATTACCCCCTACTACAGGCTTTTAGAGGCGAAGCCAACAAAATTACCCCCTTTTCACAGGTTTATAGACCATTATTCTAGACCCTATTTCAGGATTTTTCTCAAAGAATTGAGCCCCTCATTAAAAGCACCCCTAATCAAAAATAATTCGAGGGGGGGGGGGCAATTTTCCCCGGGGGATTTTCCCGTAAACTGAGCCACTAAAATTTACCCCTTTCCCCCGAGAAATCGGGAAAGAGCATACGTGTATAAAATTATAATGGTGGATCACCTAAGTGGGGGGGGGGTATCTTAATCCGCTAATGGCAGATGTGGTTCTGTTCTAATTATTTTATTAAAAAAACAACCTGGCGTTGTCGCGGGGGTAGATATGTCGACAGCACTATCAGGTAAGGCTTGGAGCAGAAAGAAGAAGTTGTTTCCAGAAATTTTTATTCCCTTTCTCGTCATGAAGCTTGGAAATGTCTAATAATAATATAGGATTGAAAAAATAAAACATGTGAATAAATAACAATTATTATTGCATACTACACAATTAAATTAAATTCAATCAAATCTTTATTGATACAAAATCCAGACAAAAAGGATTCAGTGGCGGATCAATGCGTTGATGCAGGGACCCCCCCCCCCCCCCCTCCCGCCATAATTAGAAAGCTGCCCATTGACTGTACATGTTAAACTCGGACTCCCCCCCCCCTCCCTACTTTCAAATCCTGTATTTGTCACTGTACGAATTTTGAACGTTACGCTCATCATACTCATGAACGAAATTGATTATCTATAAACAGTTTTGCTCACTCAAAAACAAATTTCTTTTAGACATAACCAAACCTGTAGTTGAACTGGTCCCGGAATAGTTCCGTTTGTGCGCACTCCGTACTGCCCTCTACTGGTAGGGTTGGAAGCGTAAGCCGTGATGTTACCTGGAGCAGAACCCCCAAAGACGTTGTCGTACTCATACATGAAGATAGTTGCTGGAAAGGAGTGAGAGCAATTTCAATGGGTTATAACTTGATTTTTTTTTTTTTTTTTTTTTTTTTTTTTTTTTTATAAATATATATTTTCTTTTTCATTTTTGTTTTGATTTATTTTCGTAACAATATTTTATGAAGAGTATAGGCTAAACTTGAATTTTGTATTCAAAAATGTGCAAATCTTTAGCGAAGCAACAATGTTTATCATACAAAACATAAACCTACATTTAGAACTGCCTAAAGAGTCGACATGATTTTTCACCGACAATATAGTGTCAAATCAAAGTCAAAGTCAAATGGCCTTGATTCTCATTCATTTCTTTTTTTTAATTATTGTTATTATTGTAGGTTTTCCCGGTCAATTTTAAACTCTTTGCAATTATCGAATTCGTTTATGTTCATTCAATTTAAACGATACCTCATAGAGCGGAGGTATTGGTCAATTGAATTAACGTTTAGATTTTTAATCGTGATCACATTTCGGACGAAAGTGCTTATAAGAAATGGCAGATTGATCGGAGATAGTTTAAACTTAGCTGGGAAAACCTATAGTTTTGATTTAAAAACACCTCGAGTTTTGTTGAGATGTTTAATTTCCTTGCAGCCTTACCATCTTCTCTTGTAAACAGAGCGGATTTCTTGATGTTTAAGTAATATACGTCTCCACCCTTTGACTTTGTCAACTGCAGGTTGATGCCTTTAGAAGATTTAAGAGTGTATACACCCAGGGGTGTAATGGCCGATTCAGGTGGCACATCAGGTCTTTCAATGAAAACAAAATACAATGGTGGTACACACATTTCTTCTCCCCCTCCCGTGCTGTCGACAAACTTGATGAATTTGATGTTTTTATACTCGATGCGAGCAACGCCTCCTAATTTGGAAATATAAACATTCAAGAAACTTAATAATAGAAGAGAAACAAACAATGATTAAATCACACTTTTCAACAACTAAAATCCCATTGCATAATCATCATTAGGACTTATCAACAGTTTCGTTTAAAGTCCCAGACCGAACCGACAAATAAAATAGCCAAAAACGAAAGCTAATATGCTATATAATACAACAATTCCATCTTTTTAGATGACCGAACCTCAACCAGACCACCCCTCCCAAATACTTGTAAAATTACCCCTAATTTAATGGCGCGGGTGATGACGTCAAAGGATGTTAATGGAATGCTACAGCAGTCCTGCGGCTAGGCATGATTGCGTTTCGCCTTTAGAAAACACGTTTGTATTGCTATGTCAGGACAATAGACGCCATGTGAGCTAGAATTCTATTGTTATGAAATGAAAGGGCAAATTCAATCATGCCTGGCCACAGGACTGCTGTAACATTCCATTAACATCCTTTGACGTCATCACTCACACTATTAAATTAGGGGTAATTTTACAAGTATTTGGGAGGGGTGGCCTGGTCGAGGTTCGATCATCTTTTTAATGAAATACTTTCTAGATGGACAATAAAAACGCATACATATGGAATTGTTGCATTATGTACACTGTAAAAAATTACTGTAAATAAACATGTTTTTTGGCTTGTAATAATACAGCTTTTGGTTGTTTTTTTTAATATTACGATATTTTTCTCGTAAAATGACAGATAATTTGTAATTTTCTAGGAAGTCGACTTGATTTTACAGTTACCAGCTCATGCAACTGTCAATAAACAGAAATGGCATATTCATACAACCTTTCCTGCTAGTTTACGAATTATTCCCGTAATTTCAGTTTCCGTAACCAGAATTTTCTTGTAAAAAAACAGCAAGTTCTTTCCAAAACAAATATTACTCTAAATAAACAAGTTTCTCGTGTATCAACGAGCTTCCTTGTTCCTAGACGTGTATAGTTCTGAAATCATTACAAGAGTTTTCCTGTCAAAAAGACAATTTTCTTTGTTCAACAAAGGAAGAAGAAACAGAACTACTACAAATCAGTTTTCTGGTATCCTGCAACGATGTTCCTGTTAATTTACAACCTTTGTCTTATTTCATAGTTCATTATGTGGATCATGAATATTCATTAATATGACTGGAAGTGCTTCAACCGTGGATCGTTGCACTAACCATGAAAAATGTCACCTTACATAGGGTTGGGTATATAAGGCTAACAACTTATACTGAAGTTGTCAAAGATTAGGTGTAGGATTTAGGATTAAGATTTAGGATTAGGGACATGATTAGGCATGAATGGTCAATCCCATATGATGTTGGATCATGTTCTTTTTGTTTCAAAAATATTATTATGTGATAAAAACAGGAAAAAACTGTAAATTTACAGGATTGTAAATTTACAAGGTGGTCAATAACGTGAACCTGTAAATTTACATTATCTGTAAAATAACTACTGGAAGCTGTGGAAAAACGGGCACTCCTGGCGTCCCGACTGCCAGGAAATTTCCTGTTAAAAAACGGTGAAATTTTTTACAGTGTAGCATATTAGTTTTCGTATTTGTCTATTTCATTTGTCGGTCCGGTGTAGGACTTTAAACGCATCTGTGATCTCTCTATTGGTGGGTCTTGATACTACTTCGCGACTAGTTCACGACCCTGTGCCTCTGGTTGGAGTCGCGGAGACGTCGCTGGGACATCGCAGGAAATAGAGCATGTTTATTTTGAGCATATTTTTCCAGTCTCGAACAAGTCGCAGCGCCGTCTCCGCGACTGATGGGACTGATTCTTCGCAGGAGTCGCGGCGATGTATCCTCCTGTGAGATGTCCCATTACCGATGTTTGTGGCACAATTTTACAATCAATATTCTTTAGGATTCTTGGTTAAGGATTCGCATCCCAGGAAAGTGAAAGCCTGATGGTTTGTAATTCGTCTGTTGGGAGCCATAAGGGGCAGGGCGTTATTGCATCTTATAGATGTTCCGTTGAGAGCCATAAGGGCGCTATTACTGTACAAAGTCAATGGTAATAGCGCCCTGCTGGCTCCAAACCGACGAATTTTTTTGGTGAAAGCAAGCAATTAATGAAATATTATAGTGCAGCATTTAAAAGTTAAAACTTTTCTTCATTCATTTGGCATAGGGTAGGCCTACACACAAAAAATGAGAACTTGCATATATGAGTGATCACACTCAAATATCCAAGTATTTTTGACAATATAGTGACACACATCCAATTGAGTGCTTTCACTATAACGCTACTTTGAAACGCACCTAATCGAGTATTTTTGATTTGACAATTGTGACACACACAAATGAGTTTATTTAATTAACTCATTTATTGAGTAACTAACTATTGTTTTGAGTAATTGCACAAACTAATCTAGTGTAACGCTTTACATACTCAGAGAGTCAGTAAGTAAAGGTTGCACAAACTCATCGACTTGCTGGTGATGATTTGTGCAACCTTTACTTACTGACCTCTGAGGTATATATGTAAGCGTTACTCACTAGGTGAGTCATATTCCTTTGTTTGTTTGTTTGCCTGTTTTATATGATATTTGGAATGTTCCGATGATATACACATCAGTGCATCAATTCACTCAAACATCACCGCATTACTCACTTCAGTGCATCAATTCACACAACCATACTGCATTACTCACAATCATCATTCAATCAAATACTAACTATGTGTACATGACTGACAAGTAATGGAAATCCATGCATGGTAATCTAGCAGTTAGGTTATTGACGATGTATATCATCGGAACATTCCAAATATCATTATAAAACAGGCAACAAACAAACAAAAAGAATAGGAATCACCAGACAATAAAAGCATGCAGGCCTCTCCGCTCTCGATCTCCGTTCCGGCTACACATTACGTACGTACGCGTAACATTAACCTCGTGTGCAGTGTCGTGTCTACTCCGTGGATCCGGCCGATAGCGTATACCGGCGCAACATGGTAAAATAACGCATAGCCAGTAAATAACTTCTCAGACTTCACGAGACTTTAACGTATACGAACTGTCGTAGTTACTCATCTAGTGAATTACAGGCTAATAGAATTTTCGCATTCATGATTACCGCGATTGTAGTTTCAACCCGTATTGTGCTCCACCAAGCCGTACCAAAGTTGAAGAGAAACTCCTTGCCATTGGTTTACCATTGACTGTAGTTACTAAGGGATACTCAAGAAAAAAATTTATTATACTCAATAATTTTTTTCTTGAGTCTCCCTTATTAACTTTACATGTTCTGGAAGAGCGGGTGTGTACTTTTAACAGAAACACAGATTCTGAAGTAAAAATACGTGATAAACGAATAAAAGCACTCGCCTCCAAGAGTAGCAAACGGGTTTTACTCATGGAAACTAGTTCTTGTTTTTTGTGTGTACATGCAGGTAATATGGGCCCCCTAAGCTCATTTGCCTAATTTGCATAAAATTATTACACACAGTCTAATCTTTGTTTATATGAATCAATAACTACTGCTCTCACTTTTATTGTGAAGAAAAACAATTATCACCAACCCCCCTCTCTGCAATTTTCAAATGTTGACGTCATTACCAAAGTGCCCATATTACCTGCATATGCACGTAATATGGGCACATGTATTTAATGTATGTTTTAAAAACTACAATGATTCTATCATGTCTGGAATTTGCTTAAAATGTTGAAAATCATTAACTTTAAGATATAATTTGAAATTATAAGACCCTTCAGTAAATTATTTGACTATATATTACATTGTTATGTATTTTGTATATTATTTCTTTTTTTTCATATTATTTAAATATTATTTTCATTATACAAGTCAATATAGGCCTACAATAAG
>CALNVZ010000674.1:24069769-24088381 GCA_940671915.1 Paracentrotus lividus
GTTGCTTTGACTTCTGCGCAATTTTTTGTTCAAATTTCCACAATCTTCTCTTGCTCCTTAATAGCGTTGGTCTTTTTATATTATTATGGTCCAAAGGACGAGGATTAGGATGAACATTAAAAGTATCTAAACCCTCAAAAAATGTCTGCATTCTACTTAAGCCTCTCATATCTTCTTTGATTTGATTGTTTATTGATGGTTAAAATTGACTATCATTGAAGTTGATTTATTCCTGTCACATGATACCCCTTGTGATGCGGTATGTTATGCTTGAATGCCAGTACTCGCAAACTCGAATGTAATCAGAAAAGAAATTGCCAAATGAATGGCTTTGGCTTACATCGAGTTCTTAACTGGATATAAAAGGTTTTTGTGTTTCTTTGTGTTTGTTTGGTTTTGTGCTTAGGCGCTCAATCAAGTTGGTACTCTTTGGTTGAATGTAAGTATGTTTCAGGTGTAATTTTAGGTAGTATTTGTTGTTAAATTTGTTTGTTAAAAGACTATGTTTTATAACCATAACCAGCGAGTGGTTTGAGCATACTTGTGTATTGTACATACGTTATTGCAGTTCAGCATAAAAATTCGTAATCATCTGCTTTTTTCATCGATCTCCAACAAACCAAGAAGCGTTTCCAAAAAAACTTTTTTTTTGGTCATTTCGCACACTCGTTCTCTCTGTCTTGAACCGTATCTAACATTTGATAAGCGCGCCATTCCTGCTTTATCAAACGACTACTCATGAAACAATAAGCACTGCCAAGCAAAAAGCTTGGGCAAGGCACATTTTCTTCTTCCAACAATAATGTGAACATCATGAGGAATAATGCATGAGCCATTTAATGATACTCAATAGAAACTCTGCCTTTCAACAATAGCATTCATTTGGCAACTTTCCACTTCTGACTTTGATTTGTATTCGGGAGATACGTGCTATTCAAGCATTGGCACAACCTTTACAAATGGTATCGTTGTAGAAGAGGAATTAAATGAACTTTTCCTAATGTATGGTATAAAATTAATGAATTATAGACAATTAACAAAAAAGATACGAGGACTCAAAGTTGAATTGCAAGACATTTTTTGAGGGGTTTATTTAATATTTCATTATCATTTCATTTCATTGAGAAAAAAAGACCAAATTGCTCCGCTTTTTCTGGGACACATGACATACATTCGTATACGTTTTCCATATAAGATTGTGTCAAAACGTGCAATTTACAAAAATATTACCTTTGCCCTTGGGATTTGGTCCGAGTCGGAAAAAAACTGCCCCTTGGTATAATGATCCTTCTTGCGTTCTGTTCACAATCTATTGAAGATATACATTCAGATACCATAAAAACAATTTTATTTATATTCATTTAAATATAAACATACAGGCGCTTCATAGTTTATAGAACACTAGCTAAAACATTTCAAATATCGCATAAAAAGAAAAAAAAGTACTTCAAATGCAGCAGTATTTGGAATATACTTCTTGAATTATTTCTGAAATTGATACCCCACGACCAGCTACCGCTTATCTGTTTTTACCGTGACTCACTACATACTTTATTTTAGTATAGACGTGTTTATTTATAAAAAGAGGTTAATAGATTGTAATATAGGTTTCCCCGATCAATTTTAAACTCCTATACAGAGTGAGTCAATAAAAATGTCCCATCATTTTGAAGTTGTCTAGGGAAAACTATGAATATCTAATCATGGGTTTCATAATATGTCTTGGTAGAGTCATTATCCTAGCATAATTATGTTGGTACCATTTTAATTTGGATCTTTGCACGCATGACTAAATAACAGACAATCTTCAAAATACGGTAAGATCTCACTTGCGCCAAGTGGCTGCGTGAAGAATAAACAAATTGAGAATTTATTACTTATGTGCACGCACAGAGACACAAACCACACGTACCCTCCTTTACACATACACAAAGCACATACACACCCACATCCTCACCACACACACCCACATACACCCTCCATACACACATACACCACACATACCCTATCTCATCCATACCAGCACACATATACAGCCACACAATCAGCAAACTCACACACTTTGACTCACTCTGTATAGTTCGTTAATGATAATTCAATTTAAACGATAGGCCTACCTCTCGAAGCGGGACTATCGGTCATTCAATAATCAAAACAGACATCAAGTGATTTCGTTTTTCATCATTTAAATTCGTTTTGAGCGATCATCAAAACTGTGTAATGGTGATCAATTTCTTTCATGAGCGTGAAATCCAAAATCCGTGGAGTTCAAGATAGAAGTGGTACCATTCCGTCTATGGTGGTAGTGGTATACGGTACGAATACGATGAATGAATACGATTGCTCATAATGTCAAATAAGATTCGTGCAATTTGAAATTTGATTTCCGAATTTCTTATTGCGAGCGCTCATAAACGAATCTGAATGCTGATTTGTAGTCATGATCGCTATTCGGACGAAATGGGTTGCTGGAAATGTCAAATTGATTGTTTAAAATTAACCTGGAAAACTTTTAAAGGAAAAAATATATCATATCAATTCTACTCTATGTAAAATGTAAAGTTAACGTATACCAATGTGCGGCATTAAATCGTAATTAAACAAGGCGCCGATCCATTATCTAAGGAGGCCAGACGCAACGAAGTGACGTTGTAAATACGGCTGAGAAGCGCAGAAATCTATACAGCTGGCTGCAATAATAAATTGCTCACAAAAACTCGCTTAAGAAGACTTCCCTGCAGCTGGAATGGTATTGTCCGTTCGGTTCAGCAATCTACTCGTACGTGGAGATGAAAGAAATTGATGAACTTTTTATCATGTTGTTAGTTAATAGATTCTCCAGACCAGGATGGAGGAAATACACATTTGGGCAAGCTTATAACATTATTGTGATGAAGTTGCAATCAGAATCTTTATTTCACTAGATTGATGTTTCCAAACGATTATTGATATAAGCAGTGATCTTGTCACCTCTTGCGAAGACGCCGTCCACATGCGATATGCATGTGATATGCGGAAATATCAGACCTATCGAGTAAAGATTCTATTGTGATAATGTTCAAAGTGACAGGACTTTTTCATAACCAATCGAAATGAATGTACCATCTTTGGAAAGCTGAGAATTCAAGCTTTTAAAAACTGCTTGATCATTAAGCTGTAATATAATTATGCGTTATTCCAGGAAGATGATTAGTGGCGTATGAGCTATTTTGAGAGCAAAATTGGCCATATTGTACAGGAATTTGATCTGACTAGGGATTCGAATTGACACAATAAGTGACAGGACTTTTTTTTTCCTATTTTTGAAAAAATCAGACTCTTAGCGTATTTATTCAAGTTGTCATTTCTTTGAAAAGGTAGTTGCTCGCCATAATCAAGAAACAAAGTGAAAAAACTCTGCAAAATACAAAATGTCTATGGCAGCGTTCGCTTTTTAGGATGATTTGCGTGTGAATTGCGGATTTGTTGTTTTTTTTGTTTTGTTTTTTTGTGTTGCGGGTGAACAAAATTTGTATGCGCAACCCATGCGCAATTAATCCTCCCGCCAGTGGGACCAGAGGGGACATTTCATCAAAGGACTTGTCGGACGTTTTATCCGACAACTGTTTATAAGCTACTGAAATACTTGCATTCTGATTGGCTGAGAGCAAATTGTCGGTATAAATGTCTGACAAGTCCTTTGATGAAATGCCCCCCCCCCGGCCTTTAGGTTGGATTTCAAGTAATGGAATAGGGGAGACCGGGGGACAACACGGGGGCAATTGAACAAGCGAGGCTCCCATCCCTAGCAGTAAACACGCTACAAACTTAACTTGTCTACAGCTGCATGTGCATTTCATCGCTCCACATGCTGTTTGAGTGTAAACAGATTTAACGGTTCGTTGAACTTTCTACAGCAAAAAAAAAAAAAAAAAAAAAAAAAAAAAAAAAATTGTTTTTTTAAGCAGGAAAGTAATATGTCACACTACCCAATGTTTCTCTTCTGGAAAAATATGTGGTTGTGCTATGGCTGTCATTTTTATTTATTTAAAATTATATTCCCAGGCCTGTATGGTGCTTAACTTTCAACGATGAATTACCTGAGCTAAGAAAAAAAAATCTCTTCCTAATTTTTTTTTTTTTTCTTTCAACCTTTACAGGTGTATTTATTGATCTAAAATCATGTTACATTTGAAATTTTACATACATCAATTTATATCGAGAAATATAACAAATTAGACATATATATTTAGCTCTTTCGGCAAATTAACAAATTAGGTTTTCCTTTTTTCACAAAATGCACATTTTATATCTATACGTTAATCTTAACTTCCTTAAGAAAAATCCACCATAATTTGGTTTTCCTTTCTCTTTACCACTTTCATTTCTAAGAATTATCATTTTATAGATGCTCCAAAAGGCTATTAGTGAGAATATCGTCAATACCATTTTCTTTTATGCATTTTCAGAAATGTTTGTATATTGACGTTTATGTTAACATTATAAACTTTTCTTATCAATTCTACTAGCTTTCTAAAGAAAGGCAAATTCAATGGACATTCCAGGAATGCATGAATTAAATCTTCTCGACATTTACATAAATTACACAAATCGGAATTTTCTACTTTCCATACAAATAACTTTCGCTTTGTTGGATCAGATTGTACAGCATTTTAAAATTGAATTGTTTTAATCTGTTTTCTTTTATGTCTTTCAAATTCCTTTTAAAAAACCTGATTCCAGTCCATGTTTATTTCGATAATTTTTCCAATACGGGGGACATTTATGAGCAATTTCATTTTTAGTCAAAATTTGATAAACACTTTACTTGACAACGTTTTTTAGTTCTCTCTCTTTTTTTACGAATAGTAATATCTGGAATTGATAAACATTACCTCGTTTCAGATTGTTTTATCCTAACCTTGGTATTGAAATTCTTAGTTTAAAATAATCAAAAAAGGCATTTGCTTTAGCATTTTTTTTGTTCGATCGTATCTTTCAGTGTTGTTGTGGAAATGAAAGTTCCATTATTACAAATATCTTTTAAATAGATTATATTACTTAGATACCATTCTTTATAGAAGAGAGGGTGATTATTATACGTAACATATCTAATTATACCACAAGATCTGTTGATCTGAATATAAGTATTACTGATTACATTTTCTTTTATTTGTGACCATGCTTTTAGATTTCTAGGTAGAAACTTTGGCAATTTCCCTACAAAATGTTTTTCTATCATGTTTTGTCCAATTGTGCAGTTTAAAAGTAATTTCAACCTCCTAATTGTTCGAAATATATATTTGCAAATCTTTCCAATAACAATCAGATTCATCAAGTATTCTACTTAACCATTTCAATCTGAACTATATATTAAATTTTGAATATCAATCACTTTTTATGCCTCCGTCTTCAAAATTTCTGCTAATTATATTTCTTTTTCACTTTATCAATTTTGAATTCCATACAAAGTTATATATAAGTTTTTGTTAAGTCTTTTAATGATATATTTGGTACCGGACAGAACATTATTAAATGTATTATCTGACTTACAAGTATGTTCTTAATTATGAGAACCTTCCTATAATCGTGAGATTTCTTCGACGCCAATTATCTACTATTCTTTGATTTTTTCTAATTTTGATTCCCAATTAGTTTCACTACAGACTCTTGTCGTTATCTATGTACACACCTAAATATTTTATACAATCATTTGTCCAGTGAAGACCATATTCATCGAAATTCCACTCCATTTTAGTTGGGCTTAACCATTTTAACATTGTTTATCTTTATTAATTACAGGGCCAGCTACATTCTCCAAATTGCTCTAACTCTGTATAATAATTTCATGATGACTTTCTCGAAAAAAACTGATGTGTCATCAGCATATTGTTAAAATTTTAACTCTTTTAGTAGCATTTATTCCAAATTTAATTCCTTTAATTTTATTTATTTTTCTTATTATCATGCCCATAATTTCAACACCCAACAAACAACAAGGCTGATAAAGGGCACCCTTGTCTAATTCCTCTGCCTAGTTTTGAAATTGGCTGTTCTCCATCATTAACTAAAAACTGAGCTTTCGACATTTTCATACATTAGTTTCATCCAAATCGGAAATCTGCACCAAGTTACAGTTGACCAAACTCTCTTCTGATAAATTGAAACTCTATCATATCGAAGGCTTTACCTAAAATCATTAAATTAAGCACCTCCAAATATTTTCTTTATATATTCAAAACATCCTGAGTTAGTCTGATATTGAACCACTTAATCTTTTTTTCTGTAACCAACTTGGTTTTCGTGAATTATATTGGTATTTACTTATGTAGTCTATTTTCCAAGGCTGCCTGCCATTATCTTGTAGTCGTAGTTTAATAAAGAATTGGTCTCAGTTATTCAGGCTTTCTGCTCCCCTTTTTATGTATTAAATGTGATAACGCCCTGCCTTTGTGTTTTAGACATGATCTTATTACTGAAGTTCTCATTTAAAGCGTGTACAAGCGTATACTCTATTTCATCCAAAATTCTTGATAAAATTCTATTGAAAGTCCATCCAGGCCCTGGGTTTTTATTTTTTGGCATATTAAAAGCAGGCTGTTCGACATTCTTTAAAAGTTTATAACCATGAGGTCTCGTTCTCGGTTATTTGTCGTTTCCACAAATTAGTGTATAATATTTCTTTTTGGTTTACTTTTTTACTTTTATATAATTTTCATAGAATGTATACCTCTTGCTGAATTCAGCTTTTTCACAATAATCTTATTACCTTTTCTTAGTCTTTTTGGTAAAATATTCTTCTCACCATTTTCTTCTTTTCTAAGGACTCATAAAATATTTCGTATTTCTTTCACCTTCCTCTTAACCATTTTATTCGGGACCTAACACTTGCCCCTCCTATACATTCTTTTTTATATATATCTTTCTAGTTTACATTTTACCTTACATATTCTTTTTTGCGTATCATTTCGTCAACATCTCTTTGATTAATCTAGTTTATCATTCAGATTTCATAAATGTTTTTTAAACTTCTCTTTAAAACACATGTTTTACTCTTTTTATCAGAACAATATTTTTGAGTGTATTTCCGAACATTTAATTTTATGATTTCCCATTTTTTCACAAAAAACTAAGGTTCATGCTTTCTGTCTTCCTAGATTATATTTCTTAACTTTCTTTTAATCTTCATTCCTTGAGAACCTGGGAATTCAGTTTCCAATATCCAGCCGTCCTTTTTCTACTTTTAACTTATAAAAACTTTAAAAATAGCATTATGATCACTCGAATTGTTGGACGTTATAATCACTCGTTATTTACTTTAGACTTAAGTCTGCCTATTACGAAACCAATTAATCAGGCGCAAGCCACATTAAAGATACATTTCTCCATGTGAACTGGTTGTTTCGAAGGATTTCTGTACCTCATATGTCACATAAATCAAAAAATTTAGCAGCTTTTTTAGGTTAACTTGGTGTTTTGTAATTACTTTATTCTTGTTTTTTTCACATCTTTTTTTTGAACACAGAATGGAATTAAGAAATCACCACCTACTATTAAATCCATAACCTGTTTTTTATTTGACTGCATCCATGTTGACAATCTTTAAAGAAACAAGTTCTTCATATTTTTTTTCTTAGGTTGCAAAATAGTGTTACAATACATAGTTTACATTTCATCAATTTTAACATTATCATAATTACTCGTCCTTCCTGATATGTGCTAGTAGGTCGTTGATAACTCTATTTCCTTTCAATTGATATTTCGGTAGATTCTCTCAGCCCTATAAAGAGCATAGTACACCTCATCGAGTGATTTGATCCGTTTGCAAAAAAAATAACAAAACTGAGCCTTCCATTCGTGTCCTCTTATAATTTTTAGATATTAATCCGAATCCGTAATGTTTTACTTGAAAGAAGCAATATATCAACATTCTTGGTGCCTAACTCCATGTAATATCATTGTCTCGTTTTTCTTTTGTCCCTTCTCAGACCTCGAACATTCACACTAATCAAGTTGCAATCATTGGTTTTAATCTCCATCAATTTGGGTTTTGTTTTGCTTTGTTTTTTGTTTTGTTTTTTTTGTTTTTTGTTTTTTTTTACAGAAACATTATTTACATGGATCTCATTTCTTTTTCAAGAGCTTTTTGGAGACCTTGCGTTTCCTTTTCTTGTCTTTCTTATCTCTTATCTCTCCTAATATGGTCGCCCACCTCCGGGGCAACTGTAACAACATTGTTAACTAAGTAGGGGAGACCGGGGATGGAAGTTACACGGGTCAGTTGTTACAGTTCTCAGTGTGCTAAGTTGGAACAAGAGAGGATGTGCTAACTGGCATCTATATACAGCCTACACATAGCTGTGATGAACTGCCGGTCGTGAGGTTTTTCCGTTGTTTTATTAAAAAGTAAATAAACAAAAAACATTTTTTTACAGTTCAAAGTAGATTTTTGACAAAAATTGAAATTTGTAATAGCTCTTACAAATGAAGACACATGATGATAGTCTGGTATTGTAAATATAGCACATGTATGTCACTAATATACCCCCTAGCCAAGCCCTGTAATTCTGCCTAATGGCTGTGCTACAGTTGATTTTGTCTGTAAAATCACCAATGGGGTAGGTTGTTACAACAACCTTCCCCATGTCGATGTAACAACTTACCCCAGTTACATTACATATGCAAAATTACATTTTGTCACATTTTTCAGGTGTTAATATTTTTATGTTTCTATTATTACTTTTGTATATTCTAGAGCTCCACTTGATCTACTGTTAACGATGCCAAGAAACTGAAAAGTTGAAAGAAAAGTATGGTATAAGAGATTTACACAGTGTCAACTTACCCCGTATGTTTACATATTGTAACAATTTACCCCGTATGGTGTAACAACCTACCCCGTATACGGGGTAGGTTGTTACAAAAAAATGTCTTCATTAATTAAGCTGTAGTTAATAAGTGTTTACATGTTTTCAAGTTTTATATGCCTCAGGTTTTAGCAAACATAATAGGCTATCTACAGACCCAAGATGGAGTGCGTAAGTTCTTTCATTAGAATTATCTGGCCCAAAATGTGAATTTTGTAACGTCCATCCCCGGTCTCCCATACCTTTGCTCCGTACCTAGCCGCGGGACGCTGCAGCGCGCTGTCATAACCCGTACACATCATGTACACTGCCGAGGTAACCCCATGCCATGCATATAGCAAGTGGAAAATATAATGTAACTGGAGTCAAGCATTGTCATGTTTTATTATAACTAGCTTATGACTCATGCGCGTATTCTGTGGGGGGCTTTACGGGCCCGGGCCCCCCGGGGGGCGCGCGAGGGGGCGCCGCGAAAAGAGGAGAAAATGGGAGAAAGGGGGGGGGGAGAAAAAAAAGGGAAAAGAGGAAGGAAGAAAAAAAAAAAAAAAAAAAAAAAGAGAGAGAAAGAGAGAGAGAGAGAGAGGAGAGAGAAAGGAAAGGGGAGGGGCGCCTTAAAAAAATAGGGGCTCCAAATCGACATTAAACTAAGGGGCGGCCAAATTGACCTTAACTTAGGGGCGCCAAATCGACCTTAAATTAGGGGGGCGCCAATCGACATTTTACTACGGGGGCGCCGAATTGAGTTTAAACGTAGGGGCGCCATATTGACCTGAAGCTGAGGGGGCGCCTAATTGATATTAACTTAGGGCGCCGAATCGACCTTAAACTAAGTAAGGGCAGAAATTGACAAATTTAGGGGGCGCCAAATCGACATTAAGAGGCGCCAAATTAAGCATAATCATCATAGGGGCGCCAAATTGACTAAAACTTAGGGGGCGCCAAATCGACATTTAATACGGGGGCGCCCGATTGAGCTTAACGTAGGGGCGCCAAATTGAACCTGAAGCTGAGGGGCGCCTTAATTGATATTAATTTAGGGCGCCGAATCGACCTTAAACTAAGTAAGGGCGCCAAATTGACCTTAATTTAGGGGCGCCAAATCGACATTAAAGGCGCCAAATTAAGCATAATCATAGGGGCGCCAAATTGACCTAAAACTTAGGGGGGTGCCAAATCGACATTTAATACGGGGCGCCGGAGTTGACGTAAGTGGGCGCCAAATTTGACCTGAAGCTGAGGGCCGCCTAATTGATATTAAATTAGGGGCGCCGAATCGACCTTAACTATAGTAAGGGCGTCGACCTTAAATTGGGGGGGCGCCAAATCGACATTAACTACGGGGGCCCGAATTGAGTTAAAACGGAGGCGCCATATTGACCGAAGCTGAAGGGGGCCTATTGATATTAAATTAGGGCGCCGGAATCGTGACCTTAACTATAGTAGGCGCCAAATTGACCTAATTTAGGGGGCCCAAATCGACATTAAGGGGACGCCAAATTTGGAGATAAAACATAGCGGCGGCCAATTGACCTAAAACTAGGGTTGGGCGCCAATAATCGACATTTACTCGGGGGTGCCCGGATAGCTTAAACGTAGGGGCGCTCAATTGACTGAAGCTGAGGGGCGCCTAATTGATATTAAATTTAGGGGCGCCGAATCGACCTTAAACTAAGTAAGGGCGCCAAATTGACCTTAAACTTAGGGGGCCCCAAATCGACCTAAAACTATAAGGGGCGCCAAATTGAGCTTAAATTGAAGGACGCCAGATTGAGCTCAAATGTAGGGGCGCCGAATTGACCTGAGACTTAGGGGCGCCGATTTGACCTGAAGTTAAGGGGGCGCCAAATCGATCTTAAATTGAAGGACGCCAGATTGAGCTCAAATGTAGGGGCGCCGAATTGACCTGAGACTTAGGGATGCCAAAATTATCTTAAACTTAGGGGCTCCAATTATATCCCAAACTTAGAGAGGAGTGCCGAATTTACTAGAAACTAAGGGGCCCAAATTATTTTTTTTAATTCCATGCCTCCTGGTTTGTATATACATAGCAAAATTTTCGCTCGCGCTTCGCGCTCGCATCATCTTTTCCCTTTGAGTCATTACACTGAAATGTCCTGTTTTCTAACATTCGAATCCATTAAAAAATTTCGTTCGTGCTTCGCGCTTGCCTGTGCTTTTCCTCTTACCAGAATTTACATTATGCGATTCTAACCAACATAACATTTCAATTTATTTAAATTTCAAGTTACATTTATTTTTGCATTTCAAATTGACCTAAATCTTAGGGGGCGCCGAATTGACTTGAACTTAAGACGGCGTCAAATTGACATGAGACTTAGGGATGCCAAATTTATCTTATACTTCGGGGATCCAACTTTATCCTGAACTTAGGGAGGTGTGCCAAATTTACATGAAATTAAGGGGCAACAACTTGGCATTTGAAATATGGTCTCTAAAATTTTTAATCCCCCTGTTCTGTATATACATAGCAAAATTTTGGGCTCGCGCTACGCGCTCGCATCATTCCCCCCCCCCCCAATGAGTTATTATATTGAGTTCCTGAGGAACGCACACAATGTCATGTTTTCTAACCATTCAAAGACATCAAATTTTGCTCGCGCTTCGCGTTCGCCTGTGTTTTTCCTTTTACCAGAATTTACGTTATGGGATACTAATCATCAAGATATTTAAATTTATTTGAATACACGTTACATTTATTTTTGCATTTTCAAATTGACCTGAAACTAAGGGGCACCAAATAGATTTTAAACCCAGGGACATCAAATTGACCTAGATCATGCATGTATGGCGCCAATTCAATAAAAAATTTAGGGGGTGTCAAATGATCTTATACTTATAGTTGGCGCCAAATTGAGCTTAAACTTAGGGGCGCCAAATCTATCTTAAACTTAGGGAGGGAATCAGAATTATAGACAGATAGATAAACAGATAAATAGATAGATAGATAGATAGATAGATAGATAGATAGATAGATAGATAGATAGATAGATATTCATCTTTCTTTCATATGTAAAATTTCTGGGCTACATATTGGTCTTTAAATTATGGAGGCCAAATTGGTCCTAAACTTCTGGTCTCTGTTATATAGAGCAAAATTTTCGCTCGCGCTTCGCGCTCGCATCATTTTCCAAGGAGTTATTACATTGTTTCCTGAGGAATGCATAAAATGTCACGTTTTCAGATCATTTCGATACATCAAACTTCACGCTCGCCTATTTTTTCTTTCTTGTAAGCAGATTATGAGGATTCTGAACAACAAAACATCAATTTACATTTGTTTGATTTCACATTACTTGATGGACAAATTTCACATGATTTTATATGGCTTGCTTTCAAATCGTTTTGATGGACAAATTATAGCTTCCGTTCACATGATATTCTGATGAAGAGCCAAACAAAATTGAAACCCCTAATTGCTTAGAATTCTTTGCTTTCTGATCGTAAAGTAGAGGGGAAAAATCCGATCGCGCTTCGCGCTCGTATTTAGAATTATTAGTATTTTCATCTAGAGCGGTAATACCTCATATTCCTAGAATTTCTTTTTCATGAACTCACCATAAAAAAAAACACAACAACAACAACAACCTTCAAATAAATTACTCTTTAAAAATTTTCAACGTGCATTCAAGCCGTAGGTCTATGTTTGCCTGGCGGGATGGGGGGGGGGGGGGGGGGGGGGCGCCATATTTTGAAAAGTACACAGGGGCGCCAAAATCACGTCGGGCCCCCCGGGGTGCAAAATCCTGGATACGCGCCTATCTGTGATTAATGTTGTTTAAATTTTGGATCTGTCAAGTGCATAGCTTTGATAAAGAAAACAAAATGTTACAATTTCATGAGTTGCAATTGCCCCGAAGGTGTGTTACAATTGCCCCGTGTTCTGGGGCAATTGTAACACTCGACCTCATGTTTTGAAATGATAATGGCTTAAAAATAAAAAGTTTTACTTAACCCAACCCCCACGCAAACCTTCTCATATGTCGAGCTAAGATATGCATATTTCGTTTTACTTAGTTTTAAGCAAGTATTTAGCTATAATAAAGTTGATATAGTTGATAAGTCAAATTTGGAAGGAGAAAAAAAAGTGTTACAATTGTCCCCGGTCTCCCCTACACCAGGGGGATGGGGGAATGGAACTTACGAATTGAACTTTAGTGCCCAGATCTCTCAAGCTCAGGACCAATGCATCATGGAATACTTCGGTAATGTTAGCGGCATTTAATTCAATAATGACGTCATCGTTCCTGTAAGGAGATGAAGGACAGACGGGAAAATAGTTTCACGCAGTTTGAGGAATAATCCGTCTCACGATGCACATATATCTACATAAATAGCTGATTTCAGCACGAAATTTCACGGTGTTAACGCCATTATCGAATAGGGGTGCAATATTATTTAGACTTTGTGTAATGAGACGTGTAGGGTCCATTTTCAGGGTGTGGGGACGGGGTAGGTGTTATTTTTTTTCGGCCTTCGGCCATCAGGAGGTCATCATGTATAGTAAGGATCATTGGTCAATCAGGTCGGCAATAAATTTGTTCCTTTTTTTTTTTTATATATAGGGGAGGGGGCGGGCCCGCTCACCCTCTGGATCCGCGCCTGCTTTTGTCTTTGAGTGACCCCCCCCCCCCCCGGTGCAAATGTTTGTGTTTTTACCTGCACCCATATTAACGTGTATGCTAATGTTTCAATTAATCGTAATCCAATTAAGAGGACTAGCCCTGATCCAACCGCCCCATAGGAACTGAGACACGTCGATCTTTCAGATGGTGATTTTACATATTTCCCAGAGCGTTACAATGACCATCATATTTTATTTCACTCGGAAAAGAATTTTCCCTTATTTAAATCCTTATAGGAGTGAGTGAGAATATTACTCATTGTAAATGCATACCGCCCCACCCCCCTTTTTTTATGAACATTTTTGATGGACCTTTTTGCTCGCCCGCTGGTGTGACGGAGGAAAATTTGGGTGTACCAAACTTGCATTTTTGGCCCCCTCCCCATGAAATCCTGGATCCGCCACTGGCTTCCATGATTATATTTTTCTTACTTTAGCTCAAGCTGCTGCGCCAGACTCCCTTCTTTCACCTCGACCAGTAGATGTTCGCCCTTGGAATTGGTCTTCAGTTTCGCCCCAAAATCCACCAATTTGTTGGCATCACTCTCGTCATACTGCAGCAAGATACGACTCACTTTCTGTTGAGAAACGAATAAGGCGGAGAGATAAAAGGCGAGGTTTCTAATGGTTGTATCTCATGCACGGAGACGGATTTGGGACTACTTTGAAACGGTTTTGAAATTTGTCGACGGAAAAAGGGTATCGGAGGCGTCTCCGATACTTTTATCCGTCGCGGAGACATCACGAAGACGTCTCCGCAACAAACTTAAAAACCGTCTCAAACACATCAATTCTAGTTGTAAACTTAAGAGAAAGAGGGCGCTACCATTCTACTCAAAGCGAACGCGCCCATTGACCTTTTTTCTTTTTTTTTTGGACAGTTTTTCACTTTATTTTCTTTACTGTGGCGAGCAACTACCTTTTCAAGGAAATGTTCAACTTGAATAAGTACGCTAAGAGTCTGAATTTTTCAAAAATAAGAATAACTTATTGCAAAGAGAAAAAAATGTCCTGTCACTTGTGTCAATTCGAAAGCCTAGTCAGATCAAATTCCTGTACAATATGGTATATTTGGCTCTCAAAATAGCTCATGCGCTGCATAGTTTTGATCCTCGATGCCGCATTATACTATTATAGCTTATTGTTCACAGGGCAAATTAAAGCTTGAATTCTCAGCTTTCCGAAGATGGTACATTCATTTTAATTGATTTTAAAAAAAGTCCTGTCACTTTGAACTTAATCATAAGAGGTTCTTTCCTCGACTAGTCAATATTTACGCTTATCACATGCATATCGCATAGAAACATGTGAACGGCGTCTTCAAAAGACTTGTGACAAGTTCACAATCTATGTCATTGTTTTGAGCATCAATTTATATGAATGGCATATTCTGATTACAACTTCAGCACAATAATGTTATAAGCTTGCCCAATGTGTATTTCCTCCATCTGGTCTGGAGAATCTATTAACTAACAACATGATAAAAGTTCATACAATTTCTTTCATCTCCACGAGTAGATTGCTCAACCAAACGGACAATACCATTCCACTGGAGGGAAGTCTTCTTACGCGAGTTTGTGAGCTAATTTATTATTGCAGCCAGCTGTATAGATTTCTGCGCTTCTCAGCCGTATTTCCAACGTCACTTTGTTGCGTCTGGCCTCTTAGATATGGACGCGCCTTGTTTAATTACGATTTAATGCCGACACATTGGTATACGTTAACTTTACATTTTACATAGAGTAGAATTAGATATGGTAAGTCCCAAATCCGTCTCAAATCCGTCTCCGCGAAGTGAGATACAGTGATCTTTTCTGATTTGAAGGTAGTGCGTTTCTTTATTTAAGTTTGGTCTTCTTTTTTTTTTCTTCTTCTTTTCTTTTTTACACACACAAAAAAGTGAACTTAGATTGACGTGCTTTGGATTTTATTAACAGCTTTAAAATACTGTAATAAGGGGAATGATTTTAATAGAGTTATAATAGCAGTGGCTGATCAGGCGGGGGCGCAGGGGACACGCCCCAAACCCTGTAATTTTCAAAAACCATTCAAAGTCTCATTGACTGCATGTTAAAATCGAAAATCTCTTGGACCCCCCCCCCCTCCCCATTTGAAAATCCTGGATCCACCACTGTCGAAAGTTAACCTGCATACCGCGGGAACCTCCATATGAACTATCATCATATCTGCCAGAGAAATATATAAGGGGTGTAAATTCAACTCTTTTTTTTTAACTGGACGCACAAAACAAAAGTTCAAAAAAAAAAAATCGGCTGCCCCTCCTTTAAAAAAAAACCCATCCATATGCCACGGCAGTGATACTATTTTGAGGTCAATGTTTAACCGATTGAGTTCAGTTCTGAAAAGAAGTCAATCTTTGCCCCCAAAACAGCCTGGGGCCAAATTATATATGTCACCGAGGAATATAAAGCTGTGTGGATCTTTCATAAAATCGCCAATTGTTCGTGCTTCATTCACTCGTATACAACGGAGCAGAATCAATACTAACAAAAACTCATCTCTGAGATGAATTTGGAGAGTTTATTTCGAAGGTTCTTCCTTCACTGAAATGAAAAAGCTTACCCTGTAGATTTCACAGAAGCATTATAATATTTCAATGAACTAAAAAAATTTTTCATTCCAGGGTGAAACGATATATTGATTGTAAAATATTGGATTTTTTTAAATAAGTGGATCCGGGTTGGAACAATAGCATCAATATCCGATCTTTTCATCCTGCTTGCGGCCATAGACATAGAAAAGAAATTATAAATGGTTACCTTCGAAAAAATTTGATCAAAAAACGATTCTTTTGAAGAATGAAGTCAGTGTCTCTTGTCACAGGTGAATATATCGAAGCGATTTTTTTTTTTTTTTTACTTAGACCATGAATATTACAAGTCTATATATTTTCACTTAGACCTTGTAAAAATACAAGCCTTCATTATGTTCAAAGAAGAACAAGGAAATCAAGCCTTTGGCTTTCTTTAAAAACTCAATTGGCGTAAATATTCTTACTATGAACAGGCGCGTATCCAGGATTTGGCACCCGGGGGGCCCGATGTGATTTTGATTTTGGCGCCCCCCTAGTGGTGGATTCAGAAAGGTACATCCTATTTTTTTCCACGTTATACCGGGCGAGCCAAAAGGTACACTTAAATTTTTTCACGTCACGCTGGCCGAGCGATAAGCAGGGGGGGGGGGGGGGTAGGTGTTGAATTTTTTTTTCGGCCTTCGGTCAACCTAAAGGCCATATATCAACCATAGGGGTAGATTTCAGAGGTCAATCAGCTCAAATCATGCCCACTTTTTTCGTTTTTGTTTTTTGTTTTTTTTTTTATTATTTTTTTTTCTTTTATTATTTTATTATATTTTGCTCAATTTGCGCCCCTCTAAGGTCGATTTGGCGCCCCTTTGAGGTCATTTTGGCGCCTTTCGGGCGCCTACCCGGGGGCCCGGGCCCGTAAAGCCCCCCCCCAGAATAACGCGCAATGATGAACGACATTGCCATAAAATACTAAAAACAACAACATAAATCGGGTAATTGTGCAAAATTGATATGACATAGATATCCCTTAAACTACCACGATTTATAGGTATTTACAAAATAAGAATGAATTACGAAGTCTTTTATGTGCAGACGATTTGAGCTTACAGTTTAGGATTATGAAGATCGACTATATAATTCTGAATATGGGAGAGGTGTAGGCCTACGTATCGACTGAATACACTTCAAAAACCGAAGTGCTCTTTTTAGCACTTCAGAGGCTGAAATCAGCACTTTTTAAGAACTTGTATAGTGACTGCACTCAAAGTGCTGTTTTAGCACGTTCACGTGAGCTGAACTTTCAGCAAAAATGGCGTGACTTCGTTAGGATTCGAACCTGGTTCCCCTGGATGAGGAACGCTTACAGTGTCCCAAAAAGATTATTTGTACACTTTGAAAAAATGAAATTAAACAAATCGATGTTGGTTTGAAATTTCAATTACTATTTATATCAGATGGTTGGTAATGTCACCATCACCTGAACCCTAAATCTCAAATGTTCCGTCAGTCCAGGAAGTTCTCGGCCGCCATTTGCAATTTTCATGGCCCAATAATTATTTGTACACTTCAGAAGATGGGGTCTTCTTTAATTGGCTTCCAGGGCAGTCACCAACCTCCTTGGCATACACTGTCGACCAATGTAGCACTCATTTCACCGCCAATACCATTCCAAGTTCGCTGGAGCGTGTCCTGGAGCTACTGGAGGTTTGATGGTGGTGAGTCTTGAGGGCACTGTCGCTTCAGATCACCTCTCATGTGCTAAATGGGGATTAAATCTGGCATCTGAGGTGCCAGTTTCTGCTAAAATAATGCTTTAATATGCTTCGCTGCATGCTTGGGGTCCTTGTCATTTTGGAACTCAACCTAAAGACCAATCAGCCTTTACGCAAGTGGGAGCCTCTAAGAGGCAAAAATAGTCTCATGAACATCAGTTTTCATGATGATATTGATAGACAGACAGTAAGCAATGAAATATTGCCATTTGTGACCAAAGAAAATTGCAACCAAGGCCACAGAGGCTGAGGAATGACGGGTGCCCTCAAGATCGAGTGTAAATGGCTTCATGAGTATAAATGGAATATTGTCCAGAAAGAAGCCAAATGTAAGGGACAGTAACAAAGAAGCGTCATGCTTTTGCAAAACAACATGTGAACAAGCCTGCGGAGTTCTAGCACTCTGTAAGACCTAATTAGTGCAAAAGTGATTGGATATGATGCACAGGACTAAGTGTGTCTTGTATATGAAGCTTTCAGTCTGTCATGTTTGAAGCCAACAGTGAAACACAGTGGAGGATGTTCCATGATTTGGAGTTGTATGGCAGCCATAGAGTTGGAGAGATAAATTTCATAACATGGCATCATATTTGCTGGAGCCACAACGATATTCTTGCCCTTCAGAATGACTCAGATGCTCCTATCTGCTTCAAGTCTAAATGGTCGTCAATTAACGGTCCAACATAACAATGACCCCAAGTACACAGCAAACCATATTAGGACCATTCTTGGTCACGTGTGTGACCGAAATTATGCAAAATCTTGACTTTAATTGGCTATAACTCTAACAATTTAAAAAATATA
>CALNVZ010000674.1:24103496-24137201 GCA_940671915.1 Paracentrotus lividus
AGTCAGATAGATAGGAGTCAGATTGATAGATAGAAGGACAGAGGTTTAGATGACTCTTCATTGATATTCTGACTCCTCTGTAAGGCACTTGATAGATACTGTAATAACCTGAGAAAGGGAGTCAGATTGATAGAATGAGTCAGATTGATAGATAGAAGGACAGAAGTTCAGAGGACTCTTCATTGATATTCTGACTCCTCTGTAAGGCACTTGAAAGATACTATGATAACCTGAGACAGAGTCAGATTGATAGAATGAGTCAGATTGATAGATAGAAGGACAGAAGTTTAGAGGACTCTTCATTGATATTCTGACTCCTCTGTAAGGCACTTGATAGATACTATGATAACCTGAGACAGAGTCAGATTGATAGATAGAAGGACAGAAGTTTAGAGGACTCTTAATTGATATTCTGACTCCTCTGTAAGGCACTTGAAAGATACTGTAATAACCTGAGAGAGAGAGAGAGAGAGAGAGAGAGAGAGAGAGAGAGAGTCAGATAGATAGAATGAGTCAGATTGATAGATAGAAGGACAGAGGTTTAGAGGACTCTTCATTGATATTCTGACTCCTCCGTAAGGCACTTGATAGATACTGTAATAACCTGAGAGAGAGAGAGAGAGAGAGTCAGATAGATAGAAGGAGTCAGATTGATAGATAGAAGGACAGAGGTTTAGAGGACTCTTCATTGATATTCTGACCACCTCTGTAAGCACTTGATAAGAATACTATGATAACCTGAGAGAGGAGAGAGAGAGAGTCCGATTGATAGAAGGACAGAGGTTTAAAGGACTCTTCATTGATATTCTGATTCGTCTGTAAGGCACTTGATATATACTTGTAATAACTGAGAGAGAGAGAGAGAGAGAGAGAGAAGAGAGAGAGAGAGGAGAGAGAGGTCAGATAGATTAGAAGGAGTCAGATTGATATGACATGAAGGACAGAGGTTTAGAGGACTCTTCATTGATATTCTGATTCATCTGTAAGGCACTTGATAGATACTGTAATAACCTGAGAGAGAGAGAGAGAGAGAGAGAGAGTCAGATAGATAGAAGGAGTCAGATTGATAGAAGGGCAGAGGTTTAAAGGACTCTTCATTGATATTCTGACTCCTCTGTAAGGCACTTGAAAGATACTGTAATAACCTGAGAGAGAGAGAGAGAGAGAGAGAGAGAGAGAGAGAGTCAGATAGATAGAAGGAGTCAGATTGATAGATAGAAGGACAGAGGTTTAGAGGACTCTTCATTGATATTCTGACCCCTCTGTAAGGCACTTGATAGATACTGTAATAACCTGAGAGAGAGGGTCAGATTGATAGAAGGAATCAGATAGATAGAAGGACAGAGGTTTAGAGGACTCTTCATTGATATTCTGACTCCTCAGTAAGGCACTAGATAGATACTGTAATAACCTGAGAGAGAGAGAGAGAGTCAGATAGATAGAAGGAGTCAGATTGATAGACAGAGGGACAGAGGTTTAGAGGAACTCTTCATTGATATTCTGACTCCTCTGTAAAGCACCTGATAGATACTGTAATAACCTGAGAGAGAGAGAGAGAGAGAGAGAGAGAGAGAGAGAGTCAGATAGATAGAATGAGTCAGATTGATAGACAGAAGGACAGAGGTTTAGAGGACTCTTCATTGATATTCTGACTCCTCTGTAAGGCGCTTGATAGATACTGTAATAACCTGAGAGAGAGAGAGAGAGTCAGATAGATAGGAGTCAGATTGATAGATAGAAGGACAGAGGTTTAGAGGACTCTTCATTGATATTCTGACTCCTCTGTAAGGCACTTGATAGATACTGTAATAACCTGAGAAAGGTTGAAAATGGATAGAAAGATTTACTGATAATGAAAGGAATTATTAAAGGGCGCCTTTGATCAGCTTTTTTCTGCAAATTGGCAACACTGATATTTTTCTTTTGTTGATAATTACTATAAAAGATATTTTCACAAGTTTTTAACGAGGAGGGGAAATTAATAAGGGCTTAAATTCAATTTTTTTTTAGTTTTCATGATTAGAAATAGCCTACATCTTGAAGTTAAAGCTGAGGAAAATGCATTTTATATATCTGAGTATTATCCTCATTACAATCATTATCATTTTCTTGTCTTGTTTGTTTTAACTTTAATAACTTGATTCTCTTGATGCAATCAAATAAACAAATTAACAAAGAAAGAAAAAAAAAAGCAATAATAGAATGGTCAGTGACTCTATCCTGTGGAACCTTAACATAAAGGCAGAGATGCCACTTACATGTAGTTCCATTCAAAAATCCCCCAAATCGGCAACAACAAAAACCTTATAAAACAAGGAAATCTTAGCAAAAAAGCTATAAAAAAGTGCTGAAAATAAATTAACATATATAGGGAAATTTGGAGTAAAATTTGTACATGGTTCAATTTACTGGTTTATATCCACTTGGTCTAACAGCAGTTGGCCCAATTCTATAATAGTCTTTTACCACATGGGCTAAACCAATATGGTCTACTAACAGTTTGGTCTAACTTACATTAGGTCTAATACATACTTAGTCTAATACATACTTGGTCAATTCTCACTTGGTCTAATGACCACTTGGTTTAATTGCCAATTCGTCTATAGCCAAATGGTCTAATTGCCTTTGCATCTAATTTCAAAATGAATATTTGGTATATTTCCAGTTAGTTACAGGAATCGACCAAATGGTAATAGACCAACTGGACATTAGACGAAATAGACATTAGACCAGATGGGATTGAGACAAAATGGAAAATAGTGACATTTCGACCTTAAGGTAATTTGACAAACTGGTTGTAGACAAATGGAATTAGATCATGTGGGATGGGCTGAACGGTCATTTATAGTCAAAGTGGGTTTAGACCAATTGGCAATGTACCGAGTTACGTACCTATTCGTCTTCATCATGTGCCGTCTGATTTCTGTTCTCTCATCCAGGAGCTTTTGTATTGTATTGAACGATTCTTGTTGCAACATATCAAGGTGTGTTCGGGAGGTGATTAGCTCATCGACTTGCAGCCTGAAAACAAACAATCATACAATACAACATTTCTGAACTCACTTCATTTGTGTTCCAATGCTTTAACCTAATAATTGCAGATCTATCAGGATGTAAGTGGTCATACTTTAAAAATATCAACTCTAACTTTAAAACAGTATTTTCTAAAAGAAAGTTTTCTGAGGTCAAGGTCAAGGTGGTAACATGTTACGAGGGAAAGTCTTTCACTTTTAAGTGCCCCAAAATAATTCATTTTGTAGATCCATATATCTCCTCAGTTTGCTCGGAACCTTGATTTTCCTACCATATTTGAATCACTCATGAAATTCATTTTCAATAGATTATAAAGGGTATCTTCATTTCAAAATGGTATTTCATGACAATAACCCTCCTTTTGGGGATGGCATACAGACTGTATTAAAAAAAAATGGTAGTCAGGGAAAAAATAATTTAGGTATGAAATCATCTCAAATGATGTGTTTATGTGGTACCACATTAATGCCAAAAGATTTTTCTTGCTGATGCACTTTGTTTCAAATGATTTTGTTTTGTAGAACAAAAGGTTATGCTAATTTTTGTGCGAAGACACAAGAATTAACTCTACACAAATCCATTGTTCTTTTACGTTCATTTTGATGGCTTATGTTCCAAACATACACAAAGGCATGGCACGGCGTGCGCAAAATGAATTTTTATTGATTGTAGAAAACTAATCATAATCACAAAATGAGATGAAAAAAAATCAGAAGAAAGCTTATTTTTGCTGCTTTATGGAAATATCAAGCATTACCAGGTTGTGACCAACCTTTATACAACAAAAAGTGTTTCCTAACTGTACCATTTTATTTGATATAGACTGTATAATGAAATTTGAAAAAGCATAACAAAAGCACCCATTTTAAATTTTTTTTATTTTTTATTTTTGTTTTTGAGGGGGGTGGGGGTACGGTCAAAACACATGTCCAGTTATGAAAAGGAACAAACGTATCATTACCTGCTGCCCAGAAACTTGCTCCTCCAGACATCACACTGGATGTTGACTCTCTCAAGGGTCTCACGTTCCTTGAGAAGGGTTGACATGGTATTCTCAATCTCCTGGGCCAGTTGGGCGCGGTCTCTGGCCATGTTCTCTAACTGATTCTGAAGGTCTGCTCCCATAGAGGCTACTAGGAGCTTCTTGAGTTCTTTGTTCACCTGGAATATCATTATTAATACAAATATTTATGACTGTTACAAATTCCATATCTCCTGGGGCAAGCTGGGCGCTGTCTCTAACTAGTTCTGAATGCCGACACCCATAGAGGCCACAAGGTGATTTGGAGTTCTTTGTTACTGGATTTCAAAATATTATCATCAACAATAATCATATAAAATCTCTCTTTCCCCTGGGCCAGTTGGGCGCGGTCTCTGGCCATGTTCTCCAGCTGGTTCTGAAGATCGGCTCCCATAGAGGCTACAAGGAGCTTTTTTAGTTCTTTGTTCACATAGAATATTCATATTAATTTTTTTTTTTAAAGATTATTTATGATTATTATAAATTCTCCTGGGGCAAGCTGGGTGAGATCTCTGGCCATGTTCTCCAGCTGGTTCTGAAGATCGGCTCCCATAGAAGCTACAAAGAGCTTTTTGAGTTGTTTTTTTCATCTAGAAGTCGAAATGTCAATAATCATAATAATAATATCTATAATTCTGATTAATAAATTCTTTATCTCCTGGTCAAGCTTAGTGATGATAACAATAATATTATTGATATATGATTAAGTTATTCTCTGAATTCAATTTGTTCAATGTTTAGTATGTATTAATTCCCCAAACCAATGAAATAGGAGCTTTCAGTGCTTCATGTCACAGCAGGCACTGCTAAAGTAAGTCGATCTGAGAGAATGGGATTATATTTTAAAGAGCTTGAGACAATCGATTGAGACCAAGGCAAATACTCTTTCTCTCTTCCAACACCTGACACGAGAAGTACAACAGCTCGTTTAACACTGGTCTGAAGATTCCAGCAGATGTAGCTAGAGAAAGCTAACTTTTAAGAAATAAATTTCCAGATGGTGTAAAAAAAAAAAAGAAGACAATTTCAAAAATATGTTTGATTATTAAAATTATTATTTTGTGTTTCAGTGTCACCTGTGTCTGGGAGGCAAAAAGCAAACTGAATTACTAACCAATTGGTCACTTCTCCCAATATAACTGATCAGGGTATGCAGGTGGACCACTATACCGGGGTTTCTCCTACTCTTATACAAATAGTGCAATGGGTTTTTTAACATGCAAAGGTGGCGACTATCCTTTATATGAGATCTCCATTTAACGTCCTATCTGAGGGACGGTAAGATACTGCACAATCTTACCTGAGTTTGGGCTGTTAGCTCAGCTTCTAGCTTCATACATTTCATCTCCAGTGCATCCCTCTCCTTCTGTACCTCAGCCTTCCATGTCTCAGCTTCCTTCAGCTGTTCCCGTTGCTCTGTGTACAGCTCTTGAAGTAGGCCTTCCCCAGTTGGGAGGTTCCCTGCAGGACAAAACAAAACATCAATGGCAAGTATTCACAAAGGTGTACTAAGTTAGCCATAGCTTAAATCTGTGGTTTAACTATGGGTAGCAAATGTGACACAATCTCGAACAATAGATGTTCAATTCATCAGAATATTTGGTACTATTAAAAACTGCTTGGGGAAGGATTTGGGCTGGGGTGCACAACGGTGAGGCACAGCAATGTCGCTTGCAGGCATGTGCACCCTCATATGCTGCTCCCAGACCAAAGATGAGAAAAACTTTTGTATAATTAAACAATAATTATTCTTGAACAACACAAAAACCCAATTAAGAAGTCTAGAACATACCACAGCAATTTTTTTCAAAGATTTTACCTTAATGCATACGTTTTAAACAAATGTTGTTATTGACACACAGACAGCTTGTCAGATATAGCAACAAATAGAATATGCAGACTGAACTCCAAGTATTGTAGTTCATTCATTATAACATAAGTCCCATGGAAAAATGCAGTAAGTGAAAGAATAAATTTCATAATTTAGCTCTGGCAACTTGGGAGTATAATTACGATGTTATATTCATTCAATTTGATAATTGATTACACTGTACTATACACTAAAACAAATTCAGAACTTTGGTATTTTGAAAATCTGGAATGTCATTCTTCTATAATTGATGTGCTCATGGAAAATAATTTTGCTAAGAGTGTTTTTTTTTTTTTTTTCATAAAAAGATATGAAATTGCCTCCTAAGCACAAATGCATAAACAAACATCATGCAATGGCAAGTCTTTGATTTTTTGGTTTAACATGAATTCATGGGCCATGACAAAATTCTTTTCAGTTTCTCACCCAAGGATTTCTTCTCCTGCCTTGGACTTGCATCAAACTGCACATCCTTTTGATTCTGGCGCTGACGAAAGGCAAGATCGGTGGAATTTCGATTCTTGCTGTCAAAGAATTTTGGCTGAGCTCCAGCCAGCCTGTAGCCCTCCCTTGTAGCGCCCTCAGTTGTTCCACGATCCATCTCTTTTCCATCAGCATCCGGCCTTGGACTGGATGAAGAGAATGCATTGTCACCTCGCACTATGTACTGGGACTTGACAGAGAAGAGATGCTGGTTTCTGGAAGCCATGGTGGTATTTTTACTCTCTACCCCTTCTAGTCTGAATAAATAGAATTTAAAAAAAAACATGAAAAAAAAAACAAACAAACAAATTTAAGACTGTTAAATATGCTCATATACTACTAGTTCTTCTTCTTGATGAGTGCACTGAAAATCCAGAAACAACACATGAGAGTTGATGTCAGGAAGTACTCGTTCAGCCAAAGGGTCATCCAAGACTGGAACAATCTCCCTCCCTCAGCAGTACAGGCACCATCACTAAACTAAACAGTTTTAAAACAGAAATACAGTCATTTTTGGGTTACTAAGGGCGAATAGCCCCCCCTCACCCTTGCCGCACTACAATCCACTTCGGTACACTACCAAGATGGAATGTGCGGCAGTGATGTGCGGCCCTTCAGTAAGTTCAGTAAATCCACAATCTGGTGTTGTCGTACTATGTGGTAGGTCAGGAGTGTGGATGTGCAGTGCCTTTCATTAAAAACAATGCTTTAAAATTAAAAGATGGAACAAGATGTTTGAAATGAAATGTAGAAATAGAAATGGTGTGGGTACATTTTATGTGTGATAAAAATGTGCATCATTAACTTAATAAATACTATTACAAAAAATAAACCAAACTATAGAACAAATAAACATATTGTAAGTCATAACGCACTTACACTTATACGTGGTCAATTCATAATTGATAGTTGTTTCACTTTTTTTTCCCCTTTTAGCTTTCTTTAAATTTGGATAAATTAGAAATCCTTTTTGAAGGTCTAACGTTAGATCTAAATCTATGTCAAGCATTCAAAGAAAACACTGATATAAGTCAAATATAAGCTAACAAAAGGGGGCTAAAACAGGAGGTCATCAATAACTACAATCTTATTTACACTGAAGTGGGCCAATAGGCAATAAGTCCACTCGACTTTCGTCTAAGTTGAGGCAGAAACACGAAAATAGACTTGTGGGACTGCACACAAAACTTTCCATTCATATTTCACCAACAATTATATATATCGATTATTAACAGATATGGAGGAATACACAATATAGAATCACTTGTTATTAAGAGATTATTACGATCGAAATAGATGTTAATACTTACCACAAAAATAGTAATATTCACCTATTCATCCGGCGAGTGACGTGCTGAAAAATTCGTAATCAGGGGGGCGTTTCAACGAAACCGTCATAAGTCTAACTTCTTGACTAAATCGGAGATAGTGAACAACTTGTCCACAAGCGGGTTCCACGAAGCGCCCTCTCGACAAGATCGTGGACAACAAGCTGACTAAATACTTATGAAGCTCCGGACCTGTCATATCTTTTGGAAAGCGCTGATACGTCAATCAAACGCAATTTATGGCAAGCGATCGGTTTGGCGAATTGCATTTGCCGCGACAATCTCGATTTTCTCATTTTTGTTCATACAAAATGTGGCAACCTCAGGATTTTTGTCTAATATCTAGAAAATAAATGGTTGTTACAATTAAGTGATTTTTATATCCAATAAAGAAATAATATCTCGTAATATATCCAATCAAGAAATAATATTGAATAAATTGCAAAAGCATTATTCAGCTTACCATAAAGCTAAATAAAGAGACCCGCAGAGACGCTACGTTGGTAGTTAAAATCGATCTATTAGTCCCAAAATTAATAATTTTGAATAGATTTCTTTTTAAATTACAATACACTATTAATTTCTTTTTGTGAGCAAACAGAAAATTTAGGAAAAAACCTCATTCTAGCTCCATTTTCAGCTAGCGTACTTTTTTATAGTCTGATTTACGAAACTATGAAATTAGCGCATCCGGGGGTACCCATCTCATGTTCTGACGTGGTCTTATTAATTTCATGATTGACACTCTTGTAAATATATGCAGTAAGAAACATTGTGCGTTTTAATTCATATTATATAAATTATACATAATTTTATGAGCTTTCATACTGTTATTGACCGATTTTATCACTTCAATTTCGATAATATTGAAAATTTTCTAAACCACAATGTCTAAATATCAACGAAACCGTGATTAAGGCTATTGCTCGATGACATCATCTCCGATAATATCGATATTACAAATTGTCTAGCTTGGAAGAGCTTTGTGTAACCGACTTAGTAAGATTGGAGCTAACTACGGTGGTTGGTGGATAAAGATATGACTAACTTGTCCATGGTTTCGTGAAACGCCCCCCAGCTTCCCCAGAAGATGACGTCATACTCGGCGGAACACGTCATCATCACCCGTACACATCATTATCTTTCTAAACTTTTGATCAGATAAAGAAAAGAATGGCCTAGCTACGATCGGGATAGTAGTTGTTTTGTCAAGTAACGTTAATGATCATGTCAACATCGCCGTAAATTTCATCAAAATGCTGAATTCAGAAATGAGGGAACCTCAAAGACTCTAACCCCAAGCACTTGGTTGTATAATTTGAAGATTTTTTTACATTAAAAAAAAGTAGATTGCAACCAAAAAACAGTCGAATGTGATCATGTTATGACGTCACTGTAAACATAAAGGCCCACTCAGTGGAAAAATTCTTTTCAGCACAAGCAATATCATTTACATATATTCTGCAGTAGGTTTACTTCGTCAATGCGCCTATCCCAAATTTCATACAAAGATCGGGGTTCTTGAAATCTCGAGGCTCCCCCACCACCCCTAGGCTTGATAATAATTATTAATATTATCATTTCCTTTTATGTTCCCTCCCCACCCCCACCAGACTCAGTACTCCTATCGCTTTTGGGATCACTTTTTATTGACCCAGCCGTCAGCAATCAAGGCCCCTCAGTAGGCCCTATACCACAAGGAAACGTGTATCTGGGATGTATTTGTGAAAGGAGTAAAAATTCACTGTAACTGAACACAAAAAAGGGCCTTAATTCCAGTTTTATTTTAGCCCTGAAGAAAAAAGGTATTAAATGGCAGCTTTAAGTTTCCTTGATGTATGTTTGGCTGAGATTCTACAATAGGGCGTATATTAATAATAATTTTTGGACGTTTCAAATATAACTTTGACCCTTCCCGGAGACAAAGTCTCATCCTGTAAGTCCCCGCCGACCCTGATCGTGACTAATTATGTAATGTGCCAGTCGCTCATTCAAAAAGAAAACATAAAAAAGGTGAATTTATTTAGTTATTTACAATGAATCACAACACCCATGCATTTCCTTATTCGATTAGTCTTCCATGTTTGCTGAATTTAAAAGGAAAAAAAACAAGGTAATACCTAAAATGATTCTTTTTAAAAGTATACAAACCTATAGTTATGAGGTCTGCGCCTGTTCTCCAAGTTAAAAGATTTAGCTGACAATGTCTCATTTTTAGAGGGAGGGTGTTTTGTTATTTCAATGTAGGCTATTATGTCTTGCAATGTTACCCTCGTGTGTGTTGTGAATGAAGCCCCCCCCCCCCCAAAAAAAAAAAAAAAAAAAAAAAAAAAAAAAAAAAAAACAGTTTCATGGGTCATATCCCTTCAAAACCTATCTGCATGTTTACACTATTACCTTTATTCATGTATATAGGCCTACGAGAACTTGATGAATAAATCACATTAAATCAAATAAAGCAGGGATCGAGGGGTCGGTCATGAAAATAGTGTGCATTTGCCTGGGAAACCGTGAGTAAATACTGACAATTCCAACCTGAAAGCTGGGCGGGGGGGGGGGGGCTTCAATTTTGCTTCATGTCAAGACACAGTGGCGGACCCAGGATTTCAGTTCAGTTCAGTTCAGTTTATTTCCATATTCCGATCAAACAATAATAAAAACAACAATTTTATGTCATTTCAATACTATACATTATTTGATCAATCATAAATCATTAAGAAATACGGGGGGCGCATCCCGAAAATTTCGAAAAATAGGGGACGCAGCCGAAAAAATTATAATGTTAACTGTATGGTCAATGACTGTTTTATCACATTATAGAGGGGCGCGCGTCCCCTGCGCCCCCACCTGGATCCGCCACTGAGACAGAGTCTGTGTTATAGACTACACCTTTGTTTACAATAGTAATCAGCTGATTGCTGTTTTGGACTATGCGTACACACACGTGCAGCGCGGGCATTTTAATGGAGGGTGGAGTGAATATAAAATGATGAATCATTTCTATTCAAACGGACCCCCACCCTTTTCTTTCGGAATGTGACAGCAGAAAGAATTAGAAGGGTTTGCTGGAATGAGTCGATTAGAGGACCCCACGTGGAAGCATGCCAGTCAACATTTCGGCGGGAATACAAGAAATTACGGTAAATTTTAGAGAATGCATTTTGACCTCTCTTCTTAATCCTTTGCTTCAGTCCCACATGTGGTTGGTTGTGCCTTGTGGTTGTGTTTTCTATTTTCACCTAAAAAGCACAAATACTTGAACAATGGCTACAATGGAGAGTAGTTCTTCCAGTTCTATCTTTGATTATTTTTCTCTTTTTTTAAATTCAATATCAGTGACTGTCTTTTCATTGTTGTGACAGTTGTGACGCGCCAGCTTTTTAACCATTAACTACGGATAAATATTTGTTTTTAACTAACTAACTGTCTTACACTTTACAGTTTGATTTAATTTCATTAAACTGTTACAAAGTATAATGACCAGGTTTGAAGAATCTCTAGAGGTCTATATTAAAAAATTTGGCTTTTATTTATTGGAATGTCTCAAATGTCCACATTCTGATGATCAAGCTAGTAATTTCAGGTGATTGAAAAACATAATTTTATGGTTAGCATATTTTAGGAATTGTTGATATATCAGCAATTAGCTAACCTCAAGTCTCGTTTTGGGATCAAATTAAAGACAGCAGGGTCTTTAACATGTTATTGTGAGAGACTTAGAACTTAAGAGTGAGAAACAGCTAGGGAATGTTCTTTTGTGTGGGTGACACTGACGGTGAAAAAGAAATTAAAACCCTCACCGAATCTCCTCCTCCTCCTCCTCCTTCTTCTTCTGCTTCTTCTTCTTCCCCTTCTTCTTCTCCTTCTTCTTCTCTCCTCCTCCTTCTTTCTTCATCTTCTTCTTCTTCTCCCTCCTCCTCCTTCTTCTTCATCTTCTTCTTCTTCTTCTCCTCCTTCTTCTTCATCTTCTTCTTCTTCTTCTTCTCTCCTCCTCCTCCTCCTCCTTCTTCTTCTTCCCCTTCTTCTTCTCCTTCTTCTTCTCCTCCTCCTCCTTCTTTTTCTTCATCTTCTTCTTCTCCTCCTCCTCCTCCTCCTTCTTCTTCATCTCCTTCTTCTTCTCCTTCTTCTTCTCCTCCTCCTTTCTTTTTCTTCATCTTCTTCTTCTTCTTCTCCTCCTCCTCCTCCTTCTTCTTCATCTTCTTCTTCTTCTCCTCCTCCTCCTCCTCCTCCTTCTTCTTCTTCTCCTCCTCCTCCTCCTCCTTCTTCTTCATCTTCTTCTTCTTCTCCTCCTCCTCCTCCTCCTCCTTCTTCTTCTTCTTCATCTTCTTCTCTCCTCCTCCTACTCCTTTTTCTTCTTCTCCTTCTCCTTCTTCGTCTTCTTCTTCTTCTTCTTCTTCAATATCTTCTTCTTCCTCCTCTTCTTCTTCTTCTTCTTCTTCTTCTTAAATAATTCTCAAAGGGCTCTCTCAAAGATGAAAATCAACTTGCATGCATGTTTAAGGAGGAGTGTGGGGTATTTGCTAAATGATTTCGCAGAAGATTCTAGAAACGTGTCAAGCGAAACTGCATTGACGACTTGATTTAGGAGTATGTTCCATTCAGGGATAGTAAAAGGCAAATTTGTCTATGTTGCCTCTTGGACGGTATGTCTAGAAGCACTTGTCATGATTTTTGCTGGTCACCGAAATGCTATATTCCAGATATAGAAAATATGTGCATAGCAAAATATAATCCAGATATTCTATATCTAAGGAAAATCTGGAGTATTGGTTATGATTCTGAATAAATATCAAAACCACAATTTTCCATTCTTGTTTTTACAAAATAAAATCTGTTTGCAAGGTTATTCCACAGAAAATTGCATAATTGCTGAAGAAAGAGCAAAATAAGCACCAATTTTGATCTCCTGATAGGCCATGCATTCTTCGCACAGCCATGTGTAGGGTATAGTATTGTATTATCAAACATATCACTTGAAAGTTGAGATCTAAAAGTCACTATAAATATGCAAAGAGTCACTATTTAAAAAAAAGTGGGGTCCTGGTAACATGGCTAATAATATAAAGCTACTTTACAGATAAATGAGAAGGAGAATTTCAGGAGAATATTTTTGTATAAACTTTTTGTTTAAACATTTTGTTGACCTAGATTAGCTAAATCTATGAATAATCACCTAAATCTATGAATGATCACCAGGAAGGCCTATTTTAAATAACATCAATGCCCAAAGAGGGAGCCAGATCTGGTCCAATGGCTAAATTCACACAGCTGTGGGTATTCTGTGATTGTCTAATACCACTTGGGTTAAATTCATTTGGTCTACTAACAATTTGGTCAAATTTTCCTTTGGTCTAATAAATACTATTTATTACATGGTCTAATGACCATGTGGTCTAATTGCCTATTTGTTATAATACCCAAATGGTCTGAATGCATTTTTGTCTAATTTCCAAATGAATATAATTTAGTCTATCACCAGTTTGTAACAGGAACAGACTAAGTGGTGTTAGACCAAGTGGACAAAAAAAAAAATTGACATTAGACGAAGTGGGAATTAGACAAAATGGGAATTTGGCGAAGTGGCAATTAGACCAAAAGGTAATTAGACAAACTGGTTGTAGACTAAATACATGTAGAATTAGACCATGTGGGATGACACCAAACGAGCATTAATTAAAGTGAGTTTAGACCAAATGGCAATTTATCAAATTATAGTAATGACCCGCTGGCTCTCAACATATTGGATGATACAACTTTGTAAAAAATTCATTGAAAGTGTTGCCTCACCTAACCCAGAGGGTAAATTGTAAGACCTCTGGATGTCTTCCAAAAGAGTTCAAGCTCCAAATAAAAATTATTGCTTCTTATATTATTTATCAGAAGTACATGCACAGCTGGGGGAATAGGTCTTAGCGAAGAAACTAGGCAGTGCCCAGTTACGCATAAACCGAGATACAACCCGCACAGAATTGTCGCAACTAATCAGTCACTAACTGCTCTCAAATGATGGTAATGAAATTGTTATTTAATCAGGTAATTTCCTGGATCACCGATCGCCCATATCCCCCAGAAATAAATCAATCAGATCCAGCTTGACGTTCCCACCCAAAAACATTGTTCACACTGGTGCAGAATATTTTCTTTGTGGGTGAAGTATATGTTCACACTCTTCCTGGATGGTTTGGATTAACGTTTCCACCAAAAGATATCGTTCACACTGGCACAGAATATTGTCTTTGTGGGTGAAGTGTATGTTCACTCTCTTCCCAAATGATTCCGATTGACCCAAAGAAACAGTTCACACTGGGGTAGAGTATTTCTCTATGGGTGAGGTCCTGATCACTTTATCCACACTCTTGCTTGATAATTCAGATTTGTGTTTCCACCTGAAGAACACTGTTCACAATTGGACTGAATACTTTTTGGTGGGTGACTGACTGTGTTCATACTCTTTAATTTCCTTCCATGATGATCCAGATTGAAGTTCCCTCCCACCGACACTGTTCACACTGGATGATATTCTATTTGCGCTAACTTAGTAAAGTGCCAATTGTGCCTGTGTTCATACAGGCAATGTTAAAACTTTTATGTAATTAATACTGAACATTCATACTGTACAGCAATATCCTAGCTCTCTCTTAAAAGAGACTTTCTTGCTGTGTCCACACTTTCAGTTTAGTCACTGGTCATGTTTTATGTACACACACCCAGCTTACAAGGTCTTCAGATATTAAAATTGCAAAACTTTCTCTTTTTTTAATGGAATGCCTTTTATTTCAGCTTCAATTTAGTAAAATACATTAATTGTTACATATTATGTTTGGGGATATGTAGTATATTTCTATAAGCCCTACACAATAAAATAGATAACATGGAATTTTGTGTAGAAAAAGCTTTTTACACTTTTGCCCCTTTAATGAGGAAGTGTTGACATAATTATAAAAACTCATGAAACTCTAGTAGGTCTACATGTAGTACTTGAGAAAAATATATTTCCCCCTGATTTTTGAAAAGTATGTTTGAAAGAAAGTAAGAAGCAGAAGACAGAGAATAGGCCTATAGGATAATAAAGAACTGAGTTTGAATTCATAATGGCATTTGATATGATTCTTGTGAAGATGTCTTATGCCATGGCATGTCGTCCGTCGTCTGTCGTTTGTCCACAATTTCAAAATGCTTCTTCTTCATCATTTTATGTCCGATTTCAATTCTGTTTGCTTTATATGTTAGCACTAGGTGGGAGATTCAAAACTTCTACACAAAATTTTGAAAATCATGAAAATATGCTAATTTATGCGCATTTTTCAAAATTCACAAAAAATGCTTCTTCTTCTTTATTTGTTGACTGATTTCGATTTTTTTTTTCCATCTGATAGAGCTACATGAGGTTCACCAAAATTGGACGCAGAATTTTAAAATTTCCACTAGAAAATTACCTCTGCTAATTTATGCAAAGTTCATTCTTTATTTGTTGACCGATTTTGATTTTTTTTTTTGTTCCATCTGATAGAGCTACATGAGGTTCACCAAACTTGTACGCAGAATTTTAAAATTTCCACTAGAAAATTACCTCTGCTAATTTATGCGAAATTCATTCAAAAATCACCAAAAAAATGTTTCTTCTCCTTTTTTTGTTGATCAATTTCAATTCCGTTTGCTTAATATGAAAGCACTAGGTGGGGTACACAAAACTTGTACCGTACACAGAATTTTGGAACTCATTAAATATGCTAATTTATGCACATTTTTCAAAATTCACAAAAAAATGCTTCTTCTCCTTCATTTTCAATCAATTTCAATTCCTTTGTTTTATATGATAGCAACAGGTAGGGGAGAAAAATTTCTACACAGAATTTTGAAACTCATTAAATATGCTAATTTATGCACATTTTTCAAAATTCACAAAAAAATACTCTTTCTCCTTCATTTTCAATCAATTTCAATTCCTTTGTTTTATATGATAGCAACAGGTAGGGGAAACAGAATTTTGAAGGTCATTAAGTATGCTAATTTATGCACATTTTTCAACCAAAAAAAAATGCTTTTTCTCCTTCATTTGTTGATCAATTTCAATTCCTGGTAGCACTACATGTATGTACATGTAGGGGATACAAAACTTTTTGTTTTTTCATTCACTTCGGTGTCAAGTGAGCAAACGTTTAAAATTGCGTTAGTTTCTTTGCCGGATCAGCACCACATCATTGATGTGCTAACTTTTTAAATGATTAAGATCAGTAAGAAATTTTAAGATAAAGTAAATATATAGGGCTTAAAACCAGAATTGTAAATGTCCATTTTTGTCGAAATTCAGTTACTAGTAAGTTCACCAAATAGGCTACCTGTATATTCATTTGTTTTTGTGTGCCACAACTGTCTATGATAGACAGTTCTGGCAATCCATATAAATATTTTATGCAGTTATGCCATATAAATGTCAATGAATATACTGAAATTTGGTGGATTTTAACAATGGACTTAGACAGTTCTGGTTACCCTCGATAGGCCCTATAAAAGATGTGGTCGATTCCAGTGTATCAAATATGACATTTAGAGAGATTTTGCAAGAAATTTAGAGAGAATATTGTTATTTGTTTAGGTTTTTTTTTGTTTTTTTTTTTGCTTTTGTTTTTTTTTTCTTTTTTTTTTTTTTTTATTGTGAAGCGGGACATTTGGTATTGTTCAATTCATGTTAATGATTAGGATGTGAAAAGAACTGAAATGAGATGATTTAAGTTTGAGATATAAGAGAGCAGAAGCAGTTCACTATCTAATTAAAACAATGCTGGTGTGAACAGAGCTGCATGAAGTGAAACTTGATTCCACTGCAATTCTAATTAAAATGATGTTATTGACTTCAAAAATATGATCAGGCCTGACATGAGACCATTTTTATTCCTCTGCAAAACTCATCCACAATTTCAGTTAAATCCATACTATAAATAAAAGGGAGTAAAATTAGTTCACTATCCAATTAAAACAATGCTAGTGTGAACAGAGCTGTGTGAAGTTAAACCATTTCATTCCACTGCAATTTAAATTGAAACAGTGTAATTAAATCTAAAATGTGAACAGGACTGATATAAGACCATTTTTATTCCTCTGCAAAACTCATCCACAATTTCAATTAAATCCATACTAAAATTAGTTCACTATCCAATCAAAAACAATGCTAGTGTGAAGTGAAACCTACACATGTATTTAATTCCACTGCAATTTTAACTTTTTTTATGAGCTGAATTAATTCTGAGTTGATTTTTATTAAAATAATTGTTCTGTGGATAATTTCATTTGATTCTGATTCACTCAGTGCATCATTGATACTGAGAATTTTCTACAGATTACTTACATAAATCATATTTGTTGGTTTCTGTAGTACAAAATTGAAAGAGAAAGCTAATTATTACGTTTGTTGGATTTAATTTTATAAATGTGCAGTATTGCAATATTCATGTGCAAAAGGGTGATCAAAATGATGTTATTGAATAAAAAAAAAATATGAACAGGGCTGACATATAAGACCTTTTTTATTCTAATTTAAAACCCATCTATACTTTCAATTAAAATAATACTACATATATACATTGTAAGGGAGCAAAATTAGTTCACTATCCAATTAAAATAATATTGGTGTAATCAGAGCTGCATGAAGTGAAAACTTTTCATTCCACGGCAATTTTATCTCTTTGCAAGCTTAATTAATTCTGAGGTGATTTTTATTACAAATGTTCTGTAGATAATTTCATTAATTCTGATTTACTCGTAGCATAATTAATACTGGGAATTTTTCTATAGATGTTACTTAAACCTGGTGTATAGTTTTGGTAACAAAAAAGGAATTTGCACAAAACCGATCAAATGTAGTCTCATGTTGTCCACATTGCACTAAAAGATATATGTGAGAGATCTTGTAACATTCCTTTCATTATTTCCGATGAATTTCATTGAAAATGTTTAAATGAAGCGTAATTTAACTGCCGTTTAGACCTCTTCTGAGAGTTTCGCACGCCGGAGGTTACGGCATGAATTAGTGCGAACGATCTGTGTGTAACACCCACACAAGAGAATCCCCATTGGTTTTCCATGTGAGCGCTAACCTGAGACGGGGACCCGTCTTATCTTTTTTATCCTTATATTATGAAATGAAGACACTAAAACGAGATTTCAAGTACTATAATTTGCTTTATTATTGTTATTGGATTCAATCTTTCTTAATTTATCTAAATGTGAATCTAAATTATTTTTTCTTTCTCCCGAAACTACATATACACCAGCTTTAAGTACTTGTAGTACAAAGGTGAGAGAGAAAAATTATTGTTAGATCTAATTGTATGAATGTGCAAAATTGCAACATTCACGGGCTAAGGGTTAATCAAAATGATGTTATTAATTTTAAAATGTGAACAGGACCGACATGATGACCTTACTTATTCCACTGCAGATCTGAGTTTCAATGTCGATTCAAACAATACTAGATATATAAACCTAGTTCACTATCCAATTAAGACAATGTTGGTGTGAACAGAGCTGCGTGAAGTAAAACCTTATGGGCACCTATGAATGCATGGCAGCCGGCAAGCATGGAATTGAATCCTACGAACGGGTTTATAATATTCTGTAAAGGTGCTAACCAGATATTATTAATATTAAAAATTACAAATGTGAACGGAGCTGAAATGAGAACATTTTAATTCCATTGCAAGCTCTGTAAGGCTAGTGGGTGGGTCGGCCATCAGAAAGTAGGTCAATTTGGTTGGGTGTGAGGGATAATATCCTATCCCGCCCAATTCAAGGGGTTTTCCAAGGGGGAAAACCCTTAACCCCCTCCTATAAATCCATTAATTACTATTCTTGAAGAAATGTACTTCATATACTTCATAAATTTTTCATGTAAATATTTTGGGGGCTGCTTGTTTTTATGAAGGATAATTTGTCAGAACCATAAATCTCCTATATCTGAAGGTTTGCCTATGATCTATGAATGAAATACTTGTTAGTTTTGTTTATTTGAACATTCAATGTAAAAGTTGAGGGTTCAACGGTTGGTTAATACATGTATGGATCCATAGTTAATATGAAAATAAAATAAGATGTATTTATATGATGCACCTTGAGCACCCCTACACAGTGGATTTGGCGCAATCCGAATCACATTATTAAAAGTAAAAGTATTAAAATTAAGTAAGGTTTTTAAATATGAAATGGCATATGGTGATAGTGTCGGTATGAGTTCACTTTCAAACTAACAAACCCTATTTTCATTTTATGATTGAAAAATCTTTCATTTACAAATTAACTATCCCAATTTCATTTTTTTTTTTAAACCTTCAATTTACTGATAAACAAACTCTATTTCGTTTTTGGATTGAAGAACCTTCTCTCGTTTTTGGATTAACACTTTATTTTGGGAGAATAAAACCTTTTGATGAACAAACCTTCAGGCTAATGATGTGTAACCACTAATTACTTGCAGATTATTGTTACAGAGGCCTTTAAAGGGATTGTTTAACTTTTCTTTTCAAAGAATTAAAATCTATCTTTCGTTTTCTTTCAAAAAACATAACTGATAGGGCATAAATATTCATATTATGAATGATAGCGCCTTAAAAACAACAACAACTTAATTCTGGATCTAAATAAAAAATAATACTCTTCCAGCTAATGCTGTAATCATAATTGCCAACCTTACAGCTCTAGGTCAGACAGGAATCGTTTGAAATTTTGAAGCCAATCGGTCACCTAATTGCTGAGACATTAATGACTGAACATCGCCATGGTCATATGCATCCCTAGGTATGCTTAAGTTAACACTGCAGTCTTTGCACTTTCAAATGCTCTCATTTATGATATTGAAAACATTTCATATCTATATCCCTCTTTTATTCTTCACGTCTGGCTGCTTTCCTTATCCCCCTGTTCAGCTGAATATACCATCTTTATTTATATTTTTATTCGAAACAATGCAAAACAATATTTACTCATACATTAATAAAAGATTAGGACAATTAAGATAAAAATAAATAAGAATCACAGGGAAAAAGAAACATTACCTTCTTGATCATAACTAGTTCTTCTATTACCTTTCAAAAATATTCTTGAATGTATTGATTTATAAAAACTTTGGACATAAAAAAAAAATCCTCGTTTATCATTTTTTTATTAAATGCCACTTTAGATGCCTCCATATTTGCTCCCCTTCTCCTGCTACAAATTAACTGTCTAATTATTCTAATCCGATGAGTGGAAAAAGGGCATATTTTCCTTTACTCTTAAAACCTCTGTTATTTGTAGATGAAAAAAAAATCAAAACTGTCTTTATCAATATTATTTAGATCAAAACCAAAACATCTCATAATTTATTATATTTTAAACTGTCTTAGCTGCCTTCTTATTGGCCCTTTCGAGCGAAACACAACCATCTTGTACTATCCACAGAGTAGATAGAAAGTATCGAATGCTTTCTTCTGCTCTAAAAACCTGTAATATTTTACATGACAAAAGTCTATTATTTCATCAAAACATTCACACAAAATTTTCCTCATTCATCCATATTAATAATTTAGTCACTTAAAAAAAAATCCTTAAAATGTATTGGATACTAAAAACACTTCCTCTATTTATCATTAATATCATTGATTATTTTTTAGAATTTAAATTTTGACGGTTTATTTAGGCATTCTCACACAATGATATTCCTCATTTATTCATACTCCTCTTCTTCTTAAATGCCCCCTCAGCATGCTCAGCTGACTAAACTCCATCTCCTCTCCAGAGTAAATAGGAAATATGACATCCTTTCTGCTGCTCTTAAACCTTTAATATTTTACATTGAAATGTTCAAATGTCTGATTGTTTATTGTTCCAATATTCCATTATGTCATAGTAACTACATTTTAGATCACCTTTTTTTACAAAATCTTTAAATGATTATTTATGAAAATATTTACATAAAATATTCTTCATCCATTCATATTAATACGTTTTAGTCACTTTAAAAAAAAAATCCTTAAAATGTCTGATTATTTATCAAGATATTTACACAAAGTATTCCTAACTTTTCATATTAATGTGCCTCTTAACGATCTCCTTATTGCCCCCTCCGTTGGCTAAACGTAACCATTTTGATATACTTTCTACAGAGTAAATAGAAAATATGAAATACTTTTCTGAAACATTTAATATTTTACATTAATTTTTATCTTCAAATGTCTGACTGTTTATTTAGGCATTCACACGAAATATTCCTCATTTATTCATATAAATGCACGTCTTAACGATCTCCTTATTGCCCCCTCCGTTGGCTAAACATAACCATCTTGATATACTTTCCACAGAGTAGGCACTGAGGGGTGTGGATTTAATTGGGGGTAATCTCGTTTAACCGACTTCTCGCCGTCTTAACGGGTGGATCTTTTTGGAGCAGGAAGAAGTAGAAACGTCTCCACCCTTTTCCATATTTTGTCATTTAAATTCCCCATTAGCAATATCTCTGATTGCAGGACAACAACAAAAATTGTGTATAGTGACTATCTTGTAATCTATTTTGTAATATTTACTGGTGTGCTTTTTCATGTATGAAGTGCTTTTTATCAAATGCAATAAACAAGCACTAGATATAATTGTGGCATATTATTATTAATCATTTATATCATCAAGCAGCTTGTTTGAAGCTCCTTGATATTATGAATGGCAGTGCTTTAAAAACTAAATAATACAACAATTATTTATTAAGATAGATAAGTGTGTACAAAACTTAAAATGGTTTGAAATAAACTACGAGAATGTTTTCGTTTAAAATATAACTACTTATTCAAGGGGTTTTGTGATTTGTTTCCTTTCATATATTTTTTTTTATATTATACAAAAATACATTGTGATATATAATTATTTAATTGTACATCCAAGAATAATCAATTTTCCCTAACTTAATATTGGTTATGTAAGACAATTTATTGTAATAAAAGACTTGTTCACAGACATATTCAAATTTCATTAAAAATTTGTTTTAGGAAGCATGCCAGAGCTAGCAAAGCAATGGATACATGCAAACCATACTCCAAATACTACACACGTGTAATTCATTCTGCAAGAATAGGTTATGATTGTTGAAGAAATTACATGTACCCTCCCCTTTTCATTCCCTTTTCTCTCTATCTCTATCTCTGCCACTCTGTCCTTGTCACTCTCACCACTCTCCTCCCCTCTTTGTTTTGATGTTGTTTTATAGATGACAAAGAATGAGCCTCCTCTCTGTGTACCTTCTTCTCTCTATATCTTTCTTTCAACCCCCCTCCCTACCACTCTCTGTCTTTGTAACTCTCACTCCTTCCAATTCCTCCTTCTTTCCCTCTTTCTTCACTTTGATGATGGATGAAGAATGCACCTCCTCCCCCTTTCCTTTTTCCTTTCTCTATCCCCCTCTCTTTCACTCTGTCTTTGTAACTTTTGTCCCTCTCCTCTCCATCTTTCTCCTTTTCTCCCTCTTTATTTGCATGTTCTTTCATAGATTTTTGATGAAAATATAATTTACTGCCCCTCCCCCTTTCATTCATCTGCTCCCCTCTAAGACTCTGTCTTTCTCACTCTTGCCCGTCTCCTCTCCATCTCTCTCTCCTTCTTTCCCTCTTTAGTACTTTAATGGTGTTTCATGCATAGACAATGAAGAATGCACCTTCCCTCCCCCTTTATTTTTTCCTCTCTCTATCCCTCCCTCTTCAACTCTTTCATTGTAACTCTCACCCCTTTCCTCAATTTCTCTCCTTCTCTTCCTCTTTAGTTTGATGTTATTTCATAGATGAAGAATGCACCTCCCCTCACCTCCCCCTTTCATCTCACCTATCACTTTCTCCTCCCCTCTTCTAATTCTCACCCTTCTCCCCTCCCCCTTCCTCTCCCCTTCTCTTTATCTTATTCCTCTGTCTTTCTCTTCTCACCCCTACTTTATTTTCCCTCTTTGGTATTTTGACGTTGTTTTATAGATGAAGAATGCACCTCCTCTCCCATTTCTTTTCCCTTTTCTCTCTATCCCCTATCCCTCTCCCTCTCTCTCTCTCTCTCTCTCTCTCTCTCTCTCTCTCTGTCTCTCCCACTCTGTCTTTCTAATATTCATCCTTTTCCCCTCCCTCTTCTTTCCTTCTAAAGTTTGATGTTGTTTCATAGATGAAGAATGCAACTCCCCTCCCCTTTCCTTTCCCTCTCACTGCACTACCTCCACCTCCTCCCTATTTCTCTCTCTCTCTCTCTCTCTCTTCAACTCTGTTTTTGTAATTCTCACCCCTCTCCCCTTCCTCGTTTCCCTCTTTAGAACTTTGACGTTGTTTCTGATGAAGAATGCACCTCCCCTCCCCCTTTCCTTCCTTGTTTTAGGGGAACTCCCTTCCGCCATTCAATTTCCCTTTATCTTCTTTTTAGGTGGTCTTGCACTAGTGCGAGGTTTACAAATGGCACACTATTTCTTTTTTAATAAAGTAGTCCGATAACAGAATATCAAGCTTTTTCTTTCAAATAGCGCACTAAATTGGGTGAAATCTCAGCCCAAATCATCGTCTTGGACTTATTCTCAATCTCAAGCTAGTTTTATGGTTTTGCCTCGAAGTAGCATGGTAATTGAGCGGTGCTGCACTAGCCTGAACGCTAAGCCCCATCCCCTCATGCAGACATCAGGCTTGTTTGTGAAACTGAAAGCTCGAGGTCAGGCCGTAAAATTGAATCTCGAAATCCAATTTGAGCTTTCTATCTCTTTCTCTATTCTCAGGATACTAATCATGCCTATATTAAAGTTCAAGTTCTCATGGTGTAGTTAAATTTCTTTTCTCGTCCTTTCTCTGTTTCTACCCCTCTTTCTCTCTCTCTTCCTTCTCTCTCTCTCTTTATCTCTTTCTCTTCTGTATTAATTTTGCTCAATTTTCTATATTTGTCAGAAAATGAGCATACCTTTTCAAATTCAAGTTCTCATTCCGTAGTTAAATCTATTTTCCGTCCATCTTACTCTACTCCTCTTTCTCTTTCTCTCTCCCCTTCTTTCTTTCTCTCTCTCTCTCTCTCTCTCTCTATCTATCTCTCTCTCTCCCTCTATCCCTCTCACTCTAACTTACACTCTTTTTCTTTAAAAAAAAGTCCAAATGGTCCAATAACCTGTAGGACCCTTGAATCATGAATGTGTTAATTCAAAACATTTTCCTCCCAATTATCAAAAAAGGCGGTGCCGCTTTTCTTTCAGGAATTTGAAAATATGCAGTTCTTTACTTCTTGATAATATGCAAATTTGTTATACAAACCACAGGCTTTAAGTCAGGAAATTACGCACACTTGTGAATAATGGCAACTGGGGATAAGGTCTTTTTTTCTTTAATGGTAAGAATCATCCCCTTCAAAGACATTAATATTTGTTTTGACCTTAAATGTCTAAATGTAATTTGGCTCTGTTGTATATTCTATTTAAAATTTTATAAAAATAAGTTTTATTGTTCTTCTATAAGCGCTTTTATCCATATGGATTTGATTTTTTGAAATTCAAAGTGCAGTTACTGGTCAAGGCGCAAAATAATTTCTGAGCAAGGGTAGAGCAAGTCAAATGGACTGGCTATGTTGCCCTTTGGAGAGGCATAAACCCTCATTGCAATTCCCTCAAATAGGACGTAAAGAGATTGTTTTACTTCATTCACGATTTATTTTAAAAAAAATTTAAATACATTAAAAAAAAAAACTTCTTTCAGCCAATGCTGTAATCATGGCTGCAAACCTTTAGGTCAGACAGGAATCGCCTGAATTTCTAAAGCTAACTGGGCATTTAGTTTTCAAGATATCTAACATGGAAAATTTATCTGAGTTTCATAATAATAAATGACGTTCATTTGCTCTGAAACTTTCAGACATCGTTAGGTGGATATATAGTGAGAGCATTGTATACAATTTACTTTAATTTGTGATAATTTTACATTGTTAACCAATTCCTTTAAAGCTGCCTCCCCTAGGTGCTTACATGGTAATTATGGCTCCTCAAAACTCATATGGGCTCCAAAAAAGTACTTTAGAAGCCCATCTGGCTAACTAAGAAAAAAGTTAAGTCAGAGACCTGTAAAGCTACAAGAATTTAACTCCTTAACCGACAGAAATTTAACTAGTAGTTGGGTAAATTAATACAATCCAAAATTTAAAAAGGAAAATATTTACCTATACACCCAACCTCACCCCTGACAAACAATATTATTTAAATGTTACCTTTTTTTTACAGGAATTATAAGTTAAAAAATTGATAATACAATATTAAATGAATATTTGATGTTGTTTATGAGCGAGATAAAAAAAAAGGACACTATTTAATGAGATGACAGTTAGAGCTGTTCCATTATTTTTTTGGATAATGTAGGTCAGGTTCTTTGCAATGACTAATCATAAACCTAGATTACTTCATTGTGTTATATAAAATTAATTTATTATTTTGTTTTGAACTATCAATCTAGCTTAATTTCTGGTCATCCATGAAGTGACTTATTGGAAAGAGGTAAATATGTGTCTGAATTATTGACAAGTTGTCTTTGGGGTTTTCCCCTTCCTATATTTTTCTCAAGGATTTTGATCCCTGCCCTATTTATCCCTTGTACCCCTCTCTTCCTGATGCTGTCTGTCTGTCTGTCTGTCTGTCTGTCTCTCTTTCCCTCTCTCCAACACTATTTCTCTCACGACATGTATCTTCTTTTTCCTCTCTCTCTGATTCCATTATCTCTACCCCTCTCTCCACCTCTCTTTCTCTTTTTCTTTCTCTCTCAATATCAATCATACTCTTACTTTCACTCCCAATCTTTTTCCCCTCTCTCTCTCTCTGCTCTTCTAGTTTCCTCTCTAACTTGTGTTCTTCTCAACACTCTTTCTCTCTTTAACTCTTACTTTCTTTTTCTCCCCCTCCATCCCTCCATCATCTCTTCCATCCTCTTACTCCTCCTCCTCCTCTTCCCCCCCCCCCTCTCTCTCTCTTTATCTATCTCTATCTGAATGTAAAGCCCCTTGATTATCAAATTAAACTTGAGTAAAATCAAATACAAATTTGAAATGAAAAGAAAAAAAAAAGAATAATGAAAATTTGGCTCATTATTTACTTACAAGTATCAAATTTCTCTTAAATAAAGATTTGTTAATACTCAAAGCAGGTTGTATGGTTTTATTTATAATTAAGAATTAAGAATTTCTCTTTGTACTGATTCAGTTGTTTTATAATCAGGTCATTAAAGTTTATGTAAATAATATATGAGTTATGTATTATCTAAAATGACTCATTTTGCAACAACAAAAAAAATTTTATGCAAGTATTTTTTGTTTGTTTTCATTGCGTAAATTAGTGATAACATACATGTAGGTAAATGACATTGAAAGGGGGATAATTATACCTTTGTAGCCTAATTAGTGGGCAAACATCGAAAGCATATAAAAAGCATAATCTTAATGAGAGCAAGAAAAAGTACTTGCAGTAATATTTATAAACTAATTAGCTTGCAATCTTTGTAGATATCCTAGAAGGAACCCTTGATGTAGGGCTCAGAAACAGGAAACCAAACTTTCAAGTCGAGGGGCCAAATAAATGCGTAATTTGTGTCCCACCCACATTTGGGTGGAGTTTCCATTCATAGCAACTTCCTACGCTTCTCTTCTCGTTCAAAACCACTCCGGCAGTTTGATCAGGGAGCGGTCCGTTCTCGATTGCCGCGATGCGTTCACCGCTCATGAACAGAAGGGCGGGTTAAACTCTAAAGAAGGCCAAGGCATGAAAGAGATTAAGAGAGTGAGTGCGATGCGAGAGGGGAGAGTCACTTAAAGAAACTCAATTTGTACAAGTTCCTTTGGATAATCATTGCCTTTGTGTTGATTCTAAACGTACACGTGTGCGTGCGTTGTTTGTGCGTCCGTGCCTGAGTGTGTGCTTCTGTCATCGGGATGGGGGATTTGAATGGGAAAATATGTATTATTACTCGGGAGACACTCTTTGAATTTGATGTATAATTTTTCTTTGCATCTCAGGCTTGAGGCTCTTGTGTGCGAGAGTTATAGGCCCTATATAGCCGGGTACTTAAAGGAAACTACGGAATCAAAATGTGGCAGAGTGGATTGAGGAGGAGATGAAGGGAGTCGGGTGAGTGATTTAATTCTTGCATTGGAATTCTTTCTTTTTTTATTGTATTTAATTGGAATTCTTACTCTTTGTTATTGTATTTAATTGGAATAATTTCATTGCATTTGTTTTGTCATCATGAGTTTTTACAATTAGAGTGTGTTTGAAAAGCACAAAATGTTTTTGTTTTGTTTTTTAAGCTTGATAACAAGCTCTTTTTTTTTTCTTTTTTTTTTACTAATATATCACTGTCTTGTTTGTTGGGGTATTTTACCTTGTTATATGGTTTTGATTAATTTTTCTTCCTTTTGTATCAATCATCCCTCCATTTCACCCCCTTTTCCCCCATCCTCTACCTTCTCTTTCTAATTATGATGATGATAATAATTAGATTTTTGAAAGCACCTTTTCCATGGGATACAAAGCTTTCTCTCTTTTCTCTTTCTCTTTCTCACTCTCTCCCTATTTCTGTTTTAATATTCCATGTAACTGATTAAGCAGTTTACCTGCCATTTTTATTCCCACTGTATTTCCTAAATTTTATATTTAAAAAATCAACTTAACTTAATAAACTCCTTAAAAGGTGTAGTTTTTTCACACTTTCTTTATTTTCAATATAGGGGTTAGGGTAAGCGAGGATCACCAATTCTTAAAGTATGTACAGTTTTAACCTCTTGTCTACAAATTTTCATAGATTGTGGACCAGGTGGGGAAATTAAATGTTTCCACTATAAATTATTATTATTATTATTATTATTATTATTATTATTATTATTATTCATTTTGGCGTCACCTGTGCCATGGAAGGCGAAAAGCAAACTGAATCACTGTAACCCGCAGGCCTCTCCTCCCAATATAACTGACTGGGGTATGCAGGTGGACCTTGTATTGAAGTTGAAATTTTTAACTGACTCGCTTACAAAATTCATAAAGACAAGACTCTCACAAATATTCCAGCTTGCAGCATTAGAATTTCAAAAACCTAAGTAAATAAATAAATAGATGTATTACGAACAAATATGAATATACTTTGAAGGTTTGCATTTTCTAATGTAGGTTAAGTATGGCAATGTCGGTTCCAAGAAAACCTTGCTTTTTATCCGTATTTGTTTGATAGAATTCCTGTAAATTGGATGAAACATCCTTTTTTATTCATTAATATTTTTCCAAATTTAGGGACTGCACAAGTAATGAAATGAAACCTTTTCATAAGATAAACAAGACATCAACAACAACAACAACAAAACAAAACAAAAAATGAAATAAACTATAATCTGGGTGTGTGCTTTTTCAGAATATCATATCAGTTGTTGAAGCTTGTTTATCAGGGCTATTAATTTTGTTCATCTGCTTGAATGCATTCTCATTAATATATGAGTATATTATCTGCCTTTTATAAGGGGGCAACATAAGTTGAGATTAGCTATCCTACTGGATAGGGGTGTCCCTCCCCCCCCCCTTTTTAAATATATTTTTTTCCCTTCTGTTGTTTGAACATGCAAAGTATTCAAGCCTTTGTGAAATATTTGCAGTTTTCTTATTAATGATGAGTTTTTTTGTAGCTTGTTTTATTTAGGGCTATTAATTTTGTTCATATTCATGCATTCTCATTGATCTATTAGTATATCATTTGATTTGATTTAAGATGCCAACATTGATCGGGATTATCTTACTAGATAGGTGTGATGTTGCCCCCTCCTTGCAAAGTATTCAAGCCTTCTGAAACATTTGCAGCTTTCTTGCTGATGTGGCTTTGGGTCCTATCAGAAAAATAGCCCCAAAATGAGAATAAATAGTGCATATCTTGCAGATATGTTGTATATATGAAAAGGTTTATGGGTTTCAAAAGGGACTTGAACCATAAACCTTGCCATTGACAGACCAGTACACCATGTACAGCACCTCCACGTGCTACGGTTATGAAAAGCAAGGCCCATCCGAGAATTTACTTGGTTTTTGAAAAAGCAACAAAAAAGAAAAAAAAAATGTGAGTGAAGGTTTTGAAGAAGATCTAAAAAAAAAAAAAAAGAGTTTATGAATGAAAGTTTTAATCTTCTGACTTCAATGGCCACTTGCTCTTCTGGGTGTTGTGTAATGTGAATTCCATAAATTGCCATATTGTTAAAGGAGAATATTAATCATTCAAACTATGCTTTCAATATTTCATCAAATCCATGTTTACATTGTATATTTCTCTATAAATAAATCTATTCCTTCATCTAGAACCATGAAAAAGACAATTTTATGAAATGTACAATGCACAACATATGTAAGAGCAGCTTACAAGTGACACCACAAAATCAAAACTTGAAACACTTATCATAACTTTTCTTTAAACTTTCACTGATGTTTTGTTCTTTCTTTTCCTTTTTAGACCAATTGAATTCCCGGATGGACTTTCGTTCTTTAGGGATTGTTTATTTTCATTCATGCTGTTATCATATCAGTTCTTTTTTTTTTTCTTTTTTTTTGGAAGCCCCCACAAAATAACTAAATCACTTAAAGGGCTATATTAGAACATGTTGATGTGAAGATTATCCATCTGTATAGATTGTATGCTTAACGCCCAGAATGAAAACAGTGACATTAAAGTTTGTAAACTGAGGTATCAATACAAACAAAAATTTATTTTCTGTACTTCAGAGCTAAACCACAAAAATTGAATTTATTAATAGTTATTTTTGTTCATTATTGTGGGAGTTATTTGTTGTCATGCTGGTTTTGATTTGAGATATGTTTTTATTTCACTATGATTTTTGTCTCAGGGATCATACTCTTTCTCCCCTAAGGACAAGGTTAGGTTGTGGGTGGGGGTGGGGCAAGTTAATATAAACACGCCCACCCTTTGTCACCTAGGAGACAACTTAATCAATATATTGTGGGCGGAGTCACAACATTTCTCCCCTGTTCATGGCGTAGTGGGGGTAGACAAAAATGAAAAGTGCTTTTCATGTGATCGCAGACCGATATTAATCATTTTTACTGATGGATTTTGGTTTGTTATCTGATGTTGTTGGTTTTAAAAGCAAGGATTGGCTGTGAAATGAGCACTTCATGGATTCATTTCACTTGATGTCTTGTTTTTAAGATCTAAAGTTGCCTGCGTAGCTAATACTCAATGGATCGCACTGTTCAAAATTTGAGGAAAATTCACTGTTTGCACACCATCTTGTTTCACAGAAGCAGAACTTTCATTAATTTGTTGTGTATTGCTGTAAGTATACTGTAAGGACACTTTTATTTCACTTCTGACAGCCCTTAATTCTGAAGAAAGTTATTTAGATTCCTTTTTTTTTCCTCAAATCTTCTAGCACCAGCATTAGAAACCAATTTTATCACTACAATTATTTAAGTAATAAGTAGGCCTACAATTGTGATTTTACTTGAATACGGCAGGCCAAGATTTGTTTTATCCTATAATTTCAAACCTTTAACTTTAAGAATAGCTGTTGTGTACTTCATGACAAGCCAGCATGCTGAGTATCAAAGATAAATTTCTCCAGCTACTTTTTTAAAGTGGTTTTACACCTAGCTGAGATTTGAACCTACAACCCCCATCTTGTGGTGCTCAGGAGATGACCTACATAAATTATTTATCATTTTATGAGTAATAGAGTGTGTTCAATGTGTTCAATGTCCAGTTTCAAATTTATACGCCAACATGAATCATGATACAAAACGCAATTACAAAACGCTGATATAAAGAGAAACAAAGTGAGTGTTCATTGTCCCCCATCCCTGGTCGTAAAAGTAAACGTGTTTAAAATCTCAATTTAAACACCGAAAAAGATGCGTTTTGAAACACAATCAGCTTCAATTTTACAACCTTGAGCATCGCGATTGCAACGAAATGCGACACTGAACAGTATTGAGTTTTCAAACATGTTTAAATGTGCTCTCGCAATGGAAGTTTTCGGTGCAAGTGAAAAAAGGAGAAGACGTTGGTTTGAGAGCGGGGAATTTAAAGACGATGGAAATATAATCAGCTTTAAATTTTTGACACTGAACGGTGCACCGCTGATCGCGTTTGTATTTGTGTTTTGTAATTGCGTTTTGTATCATGATTCATGTTGGCGTATAAATTTGAAACTGGACATTGAACACACTCATAATCTATTGGCATATTTCAAAAGAGAATGCTCATGTTTTGAGAATAGATTGTGCCCTGTTTCTTACAAACACCCTCTCTATTATTTGATCAGCATAGATGAATCATGTTGAATTTTAGATGAAGTATTATTTCATTAAAAAAAAACATTGGGCAAGGCATCTTTATATCCTTTTATTTATATATCTTGAATTGTATGGTATTAAAAATGAATTTATGAATTAGTAGAAAAACGCCATGTTCTAATAAACAAAAAGGTGAGGTAATTTTCTTTATATAAATTCTGATTCCCATTACATTCATGAAAGAAATAATATATGTGATGTGTCAAACTTCTTATCATTCATTGAGGTCAAGTGGGGGGGGGGGTGGATATTCTGAAAAGGTTCATTATTGTGAATAAGGCAATGGAAAACATATATTTTTCACAAATTTTGCTTACTCATGGAGGTTTGAAATCGCCTTTGTTGACTTTTCAAAGTTATACTCAGATTACAACTGGTACATGGTGGTACCATTCATCGTAAACATTTTCAGACCTATTTTTGGAAGCAGTTTTTAAGGATTTGTCATGAAAAATCATAGAAAATGTTGCACTATAAATATCAATAATTATCATAAAAAGGATTACTCATTCCTCCCTGTAAGTTGATGATCATTTGTTCATTGTAAAGTTCAATCAATAAGAACTAAAGTTCAGTTTATAAGAACAAGGATTTTCCACCCGGCTCGATTAGACTTTGAACTATAGTACCAGTTATCCCTTGGTACATAGTTACCGATGACACATACTATGTACACCCACTGCCCGCCCGCCCGCTCAGTCATTTGTCAGAGTGTATTGTTGTTATCATGCATGAGCGCATTCACATGGTCTGTGGATAGTCTCATCTTCAAGACCCTTTACAGTGTGTTTAACTGTCATGCATAACACAGAGACCATCTCCTTGCATGGGCTTTTGGCCCGCTTTTGGCTTGCTACCCAATTCAGTATTTAAAATGTTCATTTGTAACTATTTGATAGTTTTTTAATTATTATTTGTCTACTGTAAAAGGCTTTTGTTTGTATGCAGCAAAGAGGATTAAATTTCTTCAATTCGAACATAATGACTCTTTAAGGAAGACTTCAGATGGTTTGAAATATATTATAGATATATTAACTGCTTTGAGGGACATGGTCGTTTCTAGACTTCTCAAGGGAATCTCCGCATCTGCTATAACCCAAGACCGCAGGTCGCGGGGTTATGGCAGATTCGGAGATTCCCGAGAGCAGTCTAGAAACGACCAATGTCCCGAAAAAAAAGCAGTCAATATATTATTTATATGCCGAATCTAAAAACCAACAAACATGGTCTAATTTTTACCTAGAACTAAGTCTAAGTGAAGTCTACGATCTAGATTCTAAAATAGGCCTAACGTTAGATCTAGACTAGCCTAGAGTCATGAAAGTTAAGTCAGTTCGAGCCTCTGACTGAGGCTCTGCTCTGCAGGCCACAATGCATGCTCACCACATGCACAGGCAACACATTTGCATTCTACTTACAACTAACTGCAAAAATGCCGAGGAAGCACCCTCCAGATTAACCTCTAAAAATCGCTTGTTTAGATCAACATCGTCATCGGAATTCAGTCTTAACGCTCAAATAGAAATCTGGGATCCGTTCTAGCGCGACGAAAGAATTTGTCTACGCGCCGCAAATCATGGTATCTGAAATAAAGCGCATGCGCAGCAGCCTTGCACGTAAACAAATGGGGATCGCACTATGCCCATGGGCAAAAAGTACTGTAAAAATGTTCTATTGACCGGTAAAACCGGGAAAAATGTCTATGGCGGCCATAGGTCAGATTATGACTGCACTTTCAACCAATCAGAAGACAGGATTATTAAAGATTCTTAAAATGAGGTATATAAAGTAAATTATAACATGTAAAACACTGGAAATTTCATCAAAATTCGATCAAAAATAACAAACATGATTTGTCTAAGTTTTGCATTTTTTCAATAAAACAGTTCTGTGCATAGACTCATTAGCAATGTCATTGATCCACTACTTCTTTTGTATTTTATTATATGAAATCCTATTTATTTCATTTTATTCATACATGTGTATCAAAAATCAATCCCTTATATTGACACAATTTACAGTAATGATGATCTCAAACATTCCATAAGGAGTTATCCCTTTATTCTTTATTCTTGGAGCAGAAAATTGTAATAATTGTTATTTCTAAAAGACGAATTAGATCAATGACATTATCATCTTGCTTATTGAATATGCATGAGACTATGCATAAAACTGTTTTATCTTTTTTTTTTAAATGCAAAACTTAAAAAAAGATAACTTCATTATTTCATCATATCATCCAATTTTGATGAAATTATCAGTGTTTTACTAATTATATTTTACTGTACATTTCAAACCATCTGAATTTTAGCCTGGAGTCCTCCTTTATAAGTTAAGTTACATGTTGCATGTTTTGTGATTTATTTATTTGTTTGATTTTTTGTGTGTATTAATAAAGTCATAGTTTATTCATTTCAATTTGCTATCCCAACCAAATTATAGGGAGACATGTTAAATATGAGCCTACTGTTTGCATTTAGCCACATTTTTCAAGAAAAAAATAGGGGATTTTGTATTTACAATTACATTTGAAATTTTTTTTTTGTTCAATGTGCTGAACTGTTGCATCATCTATTCCTAAAAATAATAAATTATTCATTTTTTTTTTTTTTATTATTATTATTTTTGTTTTTTTATT
>CALNVZ010000674.1:24137224-24166500 GCA_940671915.1 Paracentrotus lividus
TTTTTTTTTTTTTTATTATTATTATTTTTGTTTTTTTATTCATTTATCATTATTATTTTTTTTTCATATATGCCAAATCTTTATTTGTATTCATTTCTTGCCTAGTTCTGTTCATTAAAAAGGTCAGAAAATAAAGACTAGTATACATGTGGTGATTGTGCTAAATATCACCCACCCTCATTGTACTAATGACGGCATAACTGTATGACGTCAAAAACTGCAATTTTACGTATTTTAAACTGTTTATTACTGTACAGCAAAAGCAGTGTAACCAAGCTAAATATAATTTTTATTCAAAGCCAGTATACTCCTACTAAAATCCAAAATCAATTATTTGTACCCTAAAGGAGTAAAAATTTTCCTCTTGTTCTGTATCCATCAATATGTTGTCTGAAATATGTATTCACCTTTTAAATAAGGTCTGCATAATAGACTAGTTCTGTGTTATTGGGTGCATTTACACAACCCAATAAATGTTACACTGTGAATCACTGCTGTAAACACACAAAAGTAGTCTGACTCACTTTTATGGGTGGTACACATTGCCGTAAAACCTTTTTGTATATTTCTGCAAATCATTGCTGTATTATCTTTGGGTGGGGTTGCTATTTATGGAAATAGGCCTGCTAAAAAATTCCAAAACAGCCCCCATAATCTGTAATTTTTTAAGGATGGGTGTAACCATGCTAGCAAAATTTTTTAGGACAGTTCATTCCTCCTGAAACCCTTCTCGGAGAGGGATGGATTTAATTTGGATATAGAAAGGAGTTATTTCAAAAAGGAGTTAGTTATCTGGGAAGAATATCATATATGATTGGAAATTGCAGGCTGATGACGGAATATTGTAATTAGGTAAATAAATTTTCTTGTTTTTAAAACTTCTCCCCCCCCCCCTCTCTCTCTCTCTCTCTCTCCGTCCCTCTCTTGGATATTGGGTCATATTAGATAGTTGATTATGATTATTAACTCTTTGCCTGCCAAATTCGACTGTAGTCACAATTGTACTTATTAACTATACAATCGTAATAATTCATTTTCTCTGTAATTGCTGAACTAAAAGATCTGAAAATAACTGATAATGCTAGGACCAGGTTTGCAGCATAATTTCTCGTAGCTCATACTAAGCAAATGTTGTTATACTATTTTTAGTAATTACAGAGAAAAGTCTTCTTTTTTCTGCTTAGAATTAATGTGGCAGGCAAAGAGTTAATAGTATGGTGAAAATATCTGTAATTATTTAAATAGAATTATTTGTTTTTGTAAAAAATAATAATCTCTCACTCTTTCAGAAAAATACATGTGTAGAGTATTTTACAGATGCTTTGTATTTGGATAAACTAGGAATATTACAAATATAAGAATATTGAAGGATGGAGAAAGAATATTTTGATATAGGATATTAATTCCTTTGTATTTTTTAAATTAATCTTATGTCATTCATTTATGGCGGGACATGCCAGAATAATAATAATTTCAGAGTATTTTAAGGTTTGTAATTGTATGAGGGAACCCTGTAATTAGGTACATTTATTTCATTTACCCTAGGACATGCAAGAAGGATAACTGCAATCATCATGTTGCTTTTTAAATGTTTTATAACATTTTTTTACAACATTTTATATTTTTTTTAATATCAAGGCAAGCTTTAGATAATAAGTGTTTACAGAGTAGTCAGGGAATATGCTGTTGCCGCAGAGCATGGAGGGGCTGAGCTGAAAGTGGGGGGGGGGGGGAATGAAAAGGCTAAAAATCTCTAGTATATGGTCATTTCCGTGTTTTTGTGGAAAAAAGTGGGGCCGCTGAAACCTATACCCCCCTATAGATTTTTGTCTTTTTATTAGATCTAATTCATAGAGGCATGTATATAAACATAGGTTTGATGATATAGAAACAAAATGCAATTCATAGAATTTACAATACACAACGTACAGAAGAGCAGCTCACAAGAGATGTCACAAAATTAAAGTTTTTATCATCATAACTTGGTTGTCCTCTGATGAATTTTCCTCAAACTTTCACTCATTCTTTTTTATTCAATTTTTATGCTTTTTTTCAAAACAAATTAAATTCCAGGGTGAACTTCCCCTTTAAGCCTGTACTTGTCTTGATATTGCTCATGATTTGTTTTACTCCGTGGGGGTTATCAGCGACTAAGATCAATTTGACGGACGAATGAAGAGAATGGATGATGGGCGTCGATCACGTACCCTCCCCGGTCACATGATCTTCCTGGTGGGAAGGGCCTTTCGTGACGCGAGGCTTCACCCTGACATTCAGTGATTAGGGTCTCTCAAATCATTAGGTCTTTCGGTCAGTCACATGACGATGCTGCAGAAGAGTTTCATTTGAAGCCGTTTGATCTGCCATTTTGATCTCTGTCTGTTTATGAAAAGTCTCTCTTAGTAGGTATCTCCATCTCTCTCTGTTATTTTCTCTTTATTTGTTTGTTTTTAATTATCTTTTTCACTTTCTCTCTTCCATCTCTCTCTCACTTTCTCTTTTTCCCTGTCTTTAATCTTCTTGTCTTTCCATAACAATTCTACATCCTTCATTAGCTATCTCCCACTCTCTCTTTCTGTCTTTCTTTCTTTTTTGTTGTTGTTTGTTTTGTTTTGTTTTGTTTTTTATTCTCTATCTCACTCTCTCTTCCATCTCTTCATCACTGTCTCTATTCAGATTCAGATTGAGTTTTATTCATTTCCAAAAGAAATAACATATCTTTCTTGCTTTTCCTTTCTTCCCGTTTCTCCTCCTTCTCCTCTCTCTCTCTCTCTTTCTCTCTTTCTCTTTCTCCATGTGTATTTCTATCAGTTTATATTTGTCTTTCCTGTTTGCATGTATAGGATTGATCTCTTCCTGTTTAGTCTCTCCTTTTTCCTACATTTTCCTTCATCGTACACTGTAGATATACTTTTTTAATAATGAGGTATATGTGGTTTTTATTTGAAATTCAATATTTATTTTTTTCACAATCCTTTATATGGCACTCCCCTACCTTAATTTCGTGAAAACTATTTGATTCTTTTTCCCTCTCAATAAATTGTGTTCTTCTTATACCGAATTCTCCTTGATTAAAACTTTTTAATCTTATTTCTACTTGTGTTTGGTTCATTTCTTTGCTTTTCTCCCATAATCGTTCCTTTCTATGTCTTCTGTAATCTGCCCATCCTCCTCTCCTATCTTTCTCTCCCCCCCCCCCCTCCCCCTCTCTCTCCTCTGTCTTTTCCCACTCTCTCACCCCCCCCCCATTTCTCTCTCTCTCTCTCTCTCTTGCTCTCCCTCTTTCTATGTCTGTTATTGTTTTACATCTTTGCACCTTTGCTCTCCTTCCGTCTCCTTCTGTGCTTCTCTTTCTTCTTCCTCTATTTTCACTCTCTATCTGTCTCTCTGTCGCTAACTCTCTTTTTTTTCTTTCTTTCAGTCTCTCTCCCTCTCTCTCTCCCTCTCTCTTTCTCTCTCTCACCCACTCAGCAATGACCTCTACTTGTGATCATATCATCAGACATGAATTTGTCAGAATTGTTGACTGTGGTCAATTTGGAAGTGGGATCAGTTTACCCCGGTAACCGCCCCGTAACCAAGGAAGTAGTCAGATATATCTCAATCTTTCGGTAAAACAGAGTGTATTTGCGCCAAGGTGATGAACGTACTGGTTTCGGGGGTTTAATGATCTTACCGAGTTCGAAGGAACTGGGTGAAATGTTGATATGTGTTCCCACCATGTGATGGTATATGTTTGTTTGAAGATGCGTTGTCATGGTGATGTTACGTATATTTTTATCTGAATCATAAACATAGTGCCCTTTATCCTAGATTCTAAATATGTCTGGAATTATTTTTCTTCCTTTTTTTATTAGTTTAATGAACTCTGTGGTATAGGCCTATTTCTTTATTCTTGTCTGAAGAACCATTTGTTTGTCAATGTTTTGCTCTTTCCCCTCTGTTGTTCATTCTTTTTCCTCTGTCTTCTGTTGAGTCTCTGATTGTCCCTTGTGAGCAATGTAGATAAAAGGCCTTGTTTGCTTTATTTGGTGGATGTAAATACTGTGCCGGGGCTTGAACCAATGACCTTTGCATCTCCATACAGTCAAGTGATTGAACCACTCAACTACAGCACATATTTTTATTTTCCCTTATGTCTTTTTTACTCTAACTGTATGTTTGTCTTCACCCTCCAGCAATGTAAGAACTGGACAAATATACCACCCCAAATATTAACCTACCACCACATCAGCAATAACAAAACAAAACTAAACAAACAAAAGACATATTCAGGGTGGGGACCAGCAAATATAATTCCAATAATATCAACATGTTTTTTCCTCACATTCTGACGTAACATCAGCTTTGTTTCCAAAACAATTTTGATTGGATTGAATCATATATTTTGCCAATTTGAAAAACCAGCTGTAGATAAAAAGGCATTGCCTTAAAATTATCAATCATACAATACAAAATGTAATCTTTTATGGGAGAGGGGTACTGCCCTAAACATCAAATAATGTACTGGGAGAATGTGAGTTACCACAAAAGTGTCCCAAAGTGTCCTATAAAATTAATTTCAATACTCCAATTTCTCACAGGGTTTAAAGAGTAGTCCCAAATATACAAGTTTAGTTTTTCCCCTGAACCTACACCTCAATTTCTGCCTAAATGATAACAACGGCAAGAAATATCCTTTCCTACCGATTGGGAAATCATTTTGGGCTTGGTACAATGCTCCCTTCTTCACAATGTATATATTTTTGTTTACCTTTTGCAATAATTATAGTTTAAGAAAACTTGTTACAATTTTCCAATTTACCAATTGATGCAAATTGTTTTGAAATGACTGGTCAGCCTCTGTGGGGTTATCCCCTACATTTACAGGTATTATTACTGTCTTGTGAAGATAAAGGATATAGGCCATGATGTAATGACTTATTTCAGGCCACTTATTTATCATCCTATTGTCATCATTTAAGTGAATCATCATTCAATTGGTGGGACTATTGCACAATCAATTACTCATAATTGTATGCATGCATTCATGTCCAAGCTTGTATGTATATGTGTTTTTCCTAAAATATTGGATTTAAAATGAAAATTGATCTGTTACTTATTTGGATTATTATTTTTAAGGGTGAGTAAAACTGAGTACTGTACCTGTATTTTTGCATATTTCATTCAAAAAGGAACTAAGTGTAATTTTGATGAAAATTGAGTTATTGATACGAGGTACTATTATGTAGCTGTCTTTAATCATTAGTAATAACCTAAATTTTGAGAGTAATTATAATGCCACTATTCTAAAGATACCAACACTTTTTCTTGTGAACGAATAATTGATTTGTCTTACTTATAAAAGTGCATTAAATCCCTTCTGGATTAAGACGTACCTTCATATACTTATAATTCATAAGCAAACTACATTTACATTGCAGTGAAATTTCTTACCAGAAGACATTGATCGTGCATATGGCGTACTTATAAAAAGTCCTATGGTTAGTTGGGGTCTTCCCACGAGGCTGAGGGCCCACGAGGCCGAGGGTCCACGAGTCCGATTATTTTCCCCGCAAGTCCAATTCCCACGAGGCCGTGCAGTATATTGCAAAATACAATATGAGAAAAATCTGCCTCATGGACCCTATGGGGCCTCGTGGGGAAAATACTCGGACTAGTGGACCCTCGACCTCGTGGACCCTCCCCGGTTAGTTTATTTAGCCACCTCATCTCATTTGCATTACCCAAAGTGAAAGGTGTAGAGTATGAGATTATCCTAACTTGTTATTATTTATCCAGATTCCCCCATCATTTCCAAAATCATCTTCCATTTTTTTAAATTTTAATCCATGTAAAAATGACCAAGGGCCTGTTAGTTAAGTTTGACTTAAACTCTCACTTCTTTAAATTCTTGGTTATGGGCCATATAGTTCGCATCGCCTCATTAGTCAGATAATGCTCAAGGGACATTTGCCATTGTTTAGTCTATCAATGAGATTGCACATTATATGCAACAGGGATTTTAGTGAGACTTTCAGTCAAACTTAACTCCATTTAAACCTGGCATTTAAAACACCCCTTGATTATCATACCTGCACTTGATCATTATATCATTGTTGGTTATTACATCATTTTGCTGAATATTAAAACTAAATCAGTTTAACTACCTTCTGGTTCCCCAAAATTAATTTATTGGTGATTTTTCTCAACTTTTCCCCAATAAAATCAAAAGAATTACCAGAAATATTGTCAAAATTGATGACTAACTATCTAGGTCACTTGTACAAGGCATCAACAACACGTGTATCTACTTCCCTTGTGACATTTTCCATTGAAGTTGGTTTTTCCATTGTTTCAATAAAAATTAAGGGGATATTTTTGTTGTATTGGTCATCGTTATTCTATAATGGGAGTAGTTAGTTGAGCGGTAGTAGCTGTACCTAGGTTTTTGTTCCGCGATTGTTTCCCGTCATATGAGAGGAAGTAGATGGAAAAGAGGAAGAGGCCGATCGTTGTGAACGTTTTTGTGATGATGAGCGGGGAAGTTGGATGGAAGAGTAAAGTCGATGGGCGTGGAATACATTGTTGCATTAAAATGAATGTTTTGATTTGTTTAATTGAAACAGTTCATGGATACTTCCACGAATGAGTGTTTTATATCATGTGTACAAATGTTCCCCACTGATATTTTTGGTTACCTTCACATTAAGTGAGAATTTAAACATTTGAGATATAAATGCAAACATATCAATGGTATCTATAATGTGCTAACTTGAGTAATTGGCATAATGAAAATTGCATTAAGTAGCTTTGCATTGTGATTAAAAATGGCTGGAAAATTTGTAATAATAACAAATAGAGAAAAAAAAAATAATAATCAACATTATATAGACCTACTCATTGATACATTTTCAAATTTGCCAACTAATTTTGAATTTTCCAACAAACAAAAATTGATGAAACAAAAACAAACAACAATTTATTATTTTTTTTTTTTTTTATTTATTTATTTATTTTTTTTTTTTAATTTAATTTGTTTTTTATTTATTTATTTTTTTTTAATATTTTTTTTTTGGGGGGGTAAATTGCCAATCACTGATTGAGATTATGATATTTGCTTTTCTTTTTTTTTTTAATCTCTTCTTTTTTTTCTTTCTTTTTTTTACTTGGTGTCACACCGTAAAGCCCCTCCCCCTAACAATCCCTTTACGTGACTCTAAACAGGCACATGGTAGTAATGAAAATAGAGTAGTCATAATGGGGTCATTTGAACAAATTGAGTCGTGGAGGTGTGTCATACATATAGTATGCTTTGACCACATTGGTTTCCTTCCACTTTTATGTCTTATGGCATCCTGTATCAAACCCTCTGGTAATGAGTTGTCAAAAATCTGGACATTATTTTTAGTTTCATTTGGTTTGTTTTTGCTTTTGGTTAGTTAGGTGTGAGGATGGGGACAACAACAATAGTAATCAAAACAACAAAGTGATAGCAGTTGTAATTTGTTCTAGCTCAAAAGGGACTTTACCTTTTTTCATAACATATCAGCTTTTCCAGAAAATCTAGAAGCCAACTTTGATATAAAGGCTCGTCTCTTTTGCTTTGATTACATATTTGTTTTTAAGCTACCAACCGAAACACAGCAGCCTCAATAGTTGTGTTTGATTTTTATTTCAAGACCTCAAGTTATTTCATTGACAAAAAGGGAACATCTCTTTGGAATATATTGGATTGACTGGAACCAGGTATTGCAATTTATTTTGTTTTATTAATATTTTAAATGGTTCTTTGGGTTTTTCTATGACTTTGCCAAGAACCTTCATTAGATTTCCTCCCATGGTCTTACTTGATTTTGTGTCTTTTTCCTTCCTAAATCTTTATATTTTAAAACATTTTATATTTCAGATTCTGTTTGTGTAAACTAAGCTTTTGATGTTTATGAGACTTTATCATAATGAATGAAAACAAATTCTTTCGTGATTTTTTAAACAAAGTTATTATTGAATGAGGGATTTGTATTGAAATCCATTTGCTTCAAACAACTATTCAGAATATTATTTTCTATCATGTCTAATGTTTTTCACCTCTTCTATTTTTTCATTGTCCAGGTCTAATCGTTCAACGTACTAAACAACATGCATCCTAAACTAAAGGCATTCATGAGAACAGAAGCTATGGAGTGCGAAGTTGCTACAAGCCAAGCACCATCCTCTAACACTGCAGGCAGTGCTATAGAGAACGCATCAGAACCTCAAGAGATGGCGGCAACTGTTGCAGCAACTGTGGCGGCAACTGTGGCAGCCACACCCAGTGACCTCGGGCAAGGAGCTACCCAAGCAAGACTTCCCGAGGAGTCATCCCTTCCTCTGCAGGAGAAGGATGTCGTGCTGGAATCACAGACAGCGGCGCCGAAGCTGAGGCGAATGCGAAGTCGGAATTCCAAGAAAAGCTCTGAAGATAGCCACCCCGGTAACAAGGATTGCGATACCGATGATGAGCTTCAGTGGTGCAGTAAAGGCATCGCTGTGTTCTTATCACCAGAAGACGAGGAGGAGGAGCAGAAAAGAAGGATAGAGGATGGAGAGAACATGGAGGTTGATCTGTCAAGGAAGTCATCGGAGTTGGGAAGTCCACCTGAGCAGGAGCAGAGTAAATCAATGATGGCTTGCTTCAAACTGAAGCCAAAGATCTACTCTTCTTCAGGACAGCTCTGTCCTTTCGGTGCAGGAGCTGATAGGCGTAGCACGACAACAGCTGCATCAGATGTGCCTTCAAGGATATCCCTGTCAACAATCAAGCCATCATTGTCTGTCACTCTAGCATCAGAAGCTCCCCCTCCCCCATCAATTCCTCACACTTTTACACCGACCAATGATGTAGATATGGACACGGGCGAATCCACAGCTGTTGCTTTGGACAGTGAGGAAGATCAGTTGAAGAAACATAGACAGTTTGTTAAGTTGGAGGAGCCAGAAAGCCAAAGGGACCGCCATGGAACATCGCAGAATATCCCCAATGGTTGCCTCATTGGAAATGCACCTATTTATGCACATAATCCTTTCACGCTCATGGGTAACTTGCCGCTCATGGTCAAAACAGAGCCTGGGCTTTCCCCATCTGCGTTGACACACCCCCGCAACAGCCCCCTCACAGGCCAATCGTTCATCTCTAGAGCGACTGGTCGTAGCAATGGACTGTTTGATTTCCCCAGCCCCATTGCAAGTTTACCACCAATGGAAGCCCTGCATTGTATGCAATTGGAAGACCTGATGAGATTGAACTTGATGCCTTTGGGAACCATGAAGCAAGACCCAAATCCTCGTGTAATATCGCTTCATGGACATCGAGCCCATTCCTTCTTCCAGAAACCAGAGTCAAAAACGCCCTCTGTAGGTAATGCAGCTAAAATGTTCACCTGCCAGCAGTGTGGCGCTACCTTCAAACACCGCCACCACGTGGTCCGTCATATGCGAGCACACACAGGAGAGAAGCCATTCCGGTGTGAGGAGTGCGGAGCGATGTTTGCCCGCAAGTGCATCTTGACCAATCACATCCGGACGCACACGGGCGAGAAGCCGTACGTTTGCGGGGAATGCGGCGACGCCTTCAGCCGGAAGCACCACCTTGTCATCCACCGCCGCACGCATACCGGAGAGAAACCTTACGTTTGTAGCGTCTGCTCTACGGCCTTTGCACGCTCGCATCACCTCAACCGCCACCAGAAGACCCATGTCATTATGCAGCAGGGTCCACTGAATGGGATCCTGCCACATCCTGATGGTGCGATTGACCTCACGCTTCAGGACAGACTCCCAGAGCATGTACATGTAGGTGCAGTAGATCTAAGCATCCAGAAAGCTTTCATGATGACCAGCCTGCCTCAGACTCGGGTTATTGAAACAGTCACTGACTGCACATCCAAAACGGGCCAAGAGGAATCAGTGAAAACCTAAAAAGAATTTAAATTGATTCTTCTGGACCATGAAGGTGCTTTAAATGACCATTTTCTCTGCTAAAAGCCAGTAGGGTGTTAACTCATATCATTTAACCCATTGATTACCAAAAACTGACGACTAGATCTAAATCAATCATCTTTTGATCCTCAAATGGCACCAATAATATTTTAATTTCACTTCTACAATGTTAAAAAAAAAAAAAAAGGGAATTTAATACTCAATGACAATTTTTTGATGAAGTTCACAAAGATGCATTGAAAAATTTGCAAATTTTTGAGTGGAGATATTACACTTTTCTTTGCAGGGCCAATTTAGAGATTACAATGATTATTTTCATTCAGACAAGTCTGGTTCCAAAAATAATGCCAAAGTGTCACTCTAAGGGCATGTTTATGTTGATGGGTAAAGAGAATTCAGTACCAGTATTCAATGGGTTAACACAGGGTTAATGCCTATTTGTTACTCAGTAGACCATTTGATTGTCCAGTGACTTTGTATTTTCCCACTGTTTCCATTCCCTAAATGTTTCTTATTCAACTGCAAAAGGTGTGTTTGCACTAATCATAAGTGTATTAATGAATGGTAATTCAGTATACACTGATAATGTTAAGAGCCTCTCTCTTATGAACTGTGTGCTGCAATGTGGTGCACAACATACATTGTATGTATGGTAAAAAAAAAATAAGGCTCATATTACTATTGTTACAGTGGGAATGTACTCCTGCCTATACTCGCACTCCATATTAAAATAACATCAAACTAATAGATAAAATCAATATGTCACAAAGATTGAAGCATTGTAAATTTCCTCCTGCCAGCAATTTAGCGCGTATAACTGCCTCATAATAACAATTTTGTATAAAATAGATTGTTATGTGCAATTACTGTATGAAATACAAATTGTTTATAACAAATTTCACATTTCTATGCAGATGGAGTGTGGGTGTAGTTTACGGCACCTGAATGTGTTCTGTTTCTGTAAAAATGATGATAAAGTAATTTATTTTTATTTATTCCATGTGTAACAATTTCACCGTTTAGCTATTGTGAATTACAGCTTTTAATATGCTGTGATATTATGCTAAAATAAAAGTGACCAAATATTTTGCATTCATTAAGGTGTAAATGCAAATATTTGCAAGTTGCTTTAAAACAACTAAATATGTGCAATGTGTACATAATGATCAGTAAATTATTTCAAATGGTTTTTATATGCGTATAGCTCTATTGTTTATCAAATATTATGTAGTTTATAAGTGGGTTTAGAAAGAAGACTAAAGTATACTCATCCCACCTCTTAATATAAGGAAGTGAGTAGGAAGGGGAGTATGTGTTAGTCTCTGATTTCAGGCAGGATTCTGGTCAGGAAGGAAAGAAATTATTTACTTCAAGTCAGTAATGTTAGAGCCAAAGAAGTATATGATTTGATATTAATCACTAAAATGTGGAAGTTAAATATGATAAAACTATGCAACAATGAAAGTAGTCCTGAATGGGCTATACTTTATATTCAAGAAACTTGAGTTATAAATGGATAAATTCTAACAAGTTTGGATGGTAGAAATTGGGTGGAGGAAAAAAGAGTGATTTCTTGGCTGAAATCACTTCTAAAGTTTTGTAAATTACTTTTACTAATCAGAAAATTTACATTTCTCTTTCGTATTCAAGAATCCTTGTATTTTCATAATCAGGTTTTTACAAGTTGATGTTTGAGTGAAGAGTTCTGTTTAAAAATGATTAATCAGATGTTCTACTTTAGACAACCTTTGAGGAAAGAAGTATATACCATGAAATTCTAAAGAAAAGTATGATGTAATTTTTTTTTCAAGTTTCTAATATACGTGTAAACCCTTCCTTTGGCATTATTACTGTACTGTTTTGTTTCGGAAACAAACTTATGATATTTTACTTTTAAATAATTACTTGCATAAGGAAGTAGATATTCACCATGTAAAGGTACAATAATTTTTTATGTATAATTTTCATTTTCAGACGATTCATGTACGTGTATAACCTTACTTTGGCATTATTAACGTACTGTTTTGTTTTAGAAATGAATTAGGATTTTTTATTTTATTTTTTTTTTTTTGGAGGAAATGAATATTTACCATGTAACACTAAAAGCAGTGGTAAAAATATTTTTGATCTTCGGAAAAGTCTATTTACGTGTATCCCCATCCTTTGGCATTATTACAAGAATGTAAAGTACTTTTTTCCATCCAGTAGGTATATAGATTTTATTTATTGATATTGTTTGGTGGAGAAAAGAATCCTTTTCAAAAGATATTGTAGTACTTAAAGATACATACCGAAATGTCTACTCAAAGAGTTACTGGTGTAATTAGATGTAATTGTCTTTTGTTTTGTGCGTTTGTCTTTTGTGTTTGACTTGCCTTTGATGAATATACAGAAATATGAAGAAATATTCAAAAGTGTGATATATATATATTTATACCATGTCTTAGATAATGTGTTCATGATCATAAGTTATTTGTTGGATGTATTTTGTCATAATTATTGATGATGTTCAAGTTCTATTTTGTTTGCTGTCGTAATGCAAAACATTTAACATTTCTAACCAAGTAGAAGCATTTGGAAGAAGTAACCTCCTATATGAGAACAGCACTTAATATATTGCAGAAACAAAACAGAATAAATAATCACTTTTTCTTTAAATAATTACTTTTATCCGAACAAGCATTTCTTACATTTGCCTTACAATGAGTCCAAGACAAAACAGTTCTATAATGAAAACTATCCTCAAATATATGAATGAAACTGGGAGATTATTTATGTATTAAGTTATTTGTATTTATATGGGAGGTTTTGGTAAGAGGTATATAATCACAAGCATGCGAGTAGACACAGAAAATCATATATTAACAAGAAAGAATTTGTCTATATTCAGGAAAAGTGGATTTTTATGTCTAAAGGGATTTCATGGAAGTTTAACTTTCAAAGATTTAAGCAAGCAATTCTCTTTTATTTTCAAGATACCACAATTTACTTAAACGATATTGATCCATATGGTGCAATCAAATTTTCAGAGATTTAGCAAAAATAAAATTCCATGAGAATTTAAACAACCTTTTCTCAGACAAACACCATGTAATGCATGCAGTGTTCAAATGTGGGTTATTTCGCCAGTTTCACCAGCGACAGAATTAAAACTAAATATAACTGTCTATCATCAAAACATTTATAATTTGACAACTCCTCCCTTTGGTGTGGGAATGAACTTGAAATAGATTTGAGAGTACAAGATGTACATGTACGTTGCCAAAGATGTCAACTCGTTGATTTGAAATGTTTTTCAGCAGATTCATAATCAAAGAAGCTTTAAAAACTATATATATATGGGAAAGAAAAATCATTCGGAATGAAATTTATATGATGCAATTGTCAAGAAATATCTATATTATGAAATAATGATAAGTGGTAAGTTTTTTGTCATGTATTTGTGTATTCGGTGTTGCCTTATATGTATAAGTAACTTATTTGTTGAGATGGTTTATTTTTCTACACAGCCAGTAGACTTTAAATAGAAACAGAGCTATCATTGAAAGAACAGAATATATACATGAAAAGTTATTTTCAAGAAGATATGATTGTAAAATATCTATTATTTTTATTGTGGTATTTGTAGTAATGATGGTGATGTTATGATGATGATGATGATGATGATGATGATGATGGTAATGGTGAGATGATGGTGATGATAGTGATAATGATAATGGTGATGATGATGGCGATGGTGATGATGGTGGCGATGATGGGAATGATGATATTGATGACAATGGTGATGATGGTGGTGATGGTCTCGTTGATGATCATGATGGTGGAATTGATGATGATTAGGATGGTGGCCAACATGATTGATGCAAATGACGAAGGTAAAGCCGGTGGTTGCGGTCTGTTATGGAGACACATCAAGTCGTAAATACATTCCCTATTTGAAATTTTTGAGCTTGGATAATGGGAGTGCCTGCCAACACATTAAGAAAGTATCATTGATACATCACAATTGAATTATGATGTCATTCTGCTATTGTACCAGCCATTATTTATTCGATATCATAAATTTCCCCACATTTTTTCAAGACTTTATTTTCTTGCAACTTCACAAAATTCATACTGGCAACATGTAATATCCTGCTTTAACACAGATCCAGGGCCTGTGGTTACAAATTAATGATCTGAGTTGTAAATTTATCTCCATAAGATAGTAATCTACATATGATTAAAGTATTAATAACTTCCTTTGATAGCTTTTCATTCATTTCCCAGTTACTTGCAATTATTTTGGGGTCACACTTTTCCTGCTACATATTCATATTCAAAAATAACAATTTTCCCCTTACATTATTAATAAACAAGAACAGAACAGGAATAAACCAACAATCATACATGTATGTGCCTTTCTGTTTTATTACTTTTTTATAATAATCATCTCCATAAATATAAATTTCTCTTAGAAATTATTATAATACACTTTAGGCAACACAAACGTTTCAGCACACTGGCTAACCACGTGACCGTAACATGAAAGTTCCAGATCTTTCTGATTATTATCTACAGTCATTGACGATTCATTTAGTCAATGTAATTTGCCTTGGGACATAGAGTACTTTATTTTCTGCCTTGCCATTGTGTCTCATGAATGGCACTCTACAGTCTGTGTCAAATAAATTGGTACAAGTGGAAAACATTTTTTTATAGTATGAAGTTTAATCACGGCCTGCTATTGTTTGGAATTTTCATAAAGCAGGAAGATCAGACTTTCACCTACAATTTTTTTCATCACATTTGGTGTTGTAATTTTTGAAATATGACTAGTTTTCTACAATCAAGAAAGATCCATTTTTCACACGCCGTCCCATGCCTTTGTGTATAGGTTTCGCATAATGGCCATGAAGTGCTTAATTTCGATTTGTTCCTAATCACACAAAATTTAGCATAACTTTTGTTTTACGAAAGCAAATTATACAGAACAAAGCGCATCAGCAAGGAAAATCTTTTGGCTTTATTTTGGTACCACATAAACACATTATCTGAAAATATTTCACACCTAAATAATTTTTTTTCTACTGAACCATTTTTTTTTACACAGACTGTATAAATGAAATTTCTTATTGAGTCTTTATCTTGTGATGTTAAAAAGAGCTTTAAAGCAAGAGCGAACTGACCAACACTCTCATTGACTGTGTGATATAAATAGATAGTCTTAAAATATACCTTTTTGAATAACTATTAACAATACAGTGTATAAATTAACCTATAATTTAATTTGCATTAGGAAACTAAAATGTTTTGAGGGGAAAAGCATTTGTTTGGCTATTTGGTAACATGATTATCGAAGTGTGAATTCATTGAGTAGTGAAAAAGTGTGTTATTATTTAATTGGGCCTGTTTTATAAGACTACGCTGCTCAGGATGTTGCATTATGGGTTAGGAATCGGGGCAGAATTGAGTAGTTGAGGACAAGATGTGGCTTCTGGTTCGTACTGGCTTTAAGAAATACATACATGGTATAAAACCTAATAATGATTTTAAACTACAAGTACATATAAGAATCTGAAAGATCTAGTCACAATCAACTACATGAAACGTATTAATTATACAAGAAACCTAATGCTTAATCTATTGACTACTCGTGAAGCATAAAGTGGTTGCTGGAAGAATGGCAAGATGGTTCCATCGCGAGAAGGGAAGTCTCAGAACAGAAAGTTTCCAGATTCAAATTCAGGTTGATATATTTCGTATTAGATTTCATAACAAAATCCTTCAGATATCACTTATTATCTGTTTTACTTACAATGTACAAGCATTCAATTGCTTTCCTGCACAATCATGTAAATACTCATTCATTTTTGATATTTCCAAACAAAATACATTGTCTTCTCCCCAATCTTCACCTGCTATAGATTAAAACCTTGCTTAGAGATATGCGCCCTTTACTGTAGTCAATGGTTTAAGACAAGTCTGTTTTTATCTTCAGAGTGACAGCCTGCGACACAAAGTCTATCACTTAATCAACTGGGGGCTCCGCTCATGGCAAGGGCACTTTCCCTGCTGCCCAATAGAATCCGTCTTCTGCATAGCGCCCTCTTTCAGCCAGGTGGAGAGAGTTGATGTGAAGTTCACCAAATGAAAAATCCCCAAATAGCTGGAAATAGAAAAAAATGTTACGTGTGTAATAAAAAAAAAAAATTTGCTTGGTCTTGAATATGAATATTTAGGAAATCCTTCTTATAGATTGTGGTTCTGAGTGTATTCATATCATATAGAGTAAGTGTATCACTTGTAAATATGTAATTTTTTTTTTTTTTAATTCTTCTTCTGTCCTCTATTTAATCTACAGATGGTTCTGTCTGATTGTTCCACAGCAAATCTCATTTAACTGCAATACAATATGATTGCTATAATTGCCTCTTTATGATGAAATCTTGCTTTACTGAACACACAGACTCATAAACACATGTGCACATGTTTAAAATCAGGATTTACAGAACTGTTATAATAAAATCTTGTTGCCTCTGTGCTTCTTATAAGAAGACGGTATTGTATCACTGATATTTTGCTTTAAATCTCCCGTTATTGCGAGGCTCTCCAGACCAAGCAAATTCCCTCGATATAATAAAATCTTAATTTAAAGAACACATAAATCTGCACAAGTTCGAAGTTGTGACCAGGAGAACAGCCACAAACAAAATTTAATCAGTGCTCATTATTATGGGAGTGGAATGTATAAACCTGAAAACTAAACAGATAAGAACCATGTTTAGGTCAAGAGTTTATAAGCATGAAGTGAATATAGTTTGGGTTAAAGAGGACAAAGGTCAAAGGGTCGTAGGAAACCAATCCATACCTCAAGAATTTCACTGGCATTAAAAGCCTCTCTGCTTCTCTGTTGATGACCTCTGCCCCTGCCCTCTGACCTATGCTCTTTGACATCTGGTGTTCTGAAGATAGAGTTCATAAGGGTCGCGTGAAGTTTGACCCCAAGGTCGCTTCTACTGTCTTGACAAAGTTCAGACGACACAAATCTCTCTTGGATTTTGTCTGCCATCTCTTGCAATCTATAAATAGGTAACAGTGACAATGATAATAAGTCTATATTAAACCTTTCAATATCAAAACCTTTTATATCGAAATGTTTTTAATCTAAAAATAAAATAATATTTGGTTATTCATGTCAGGGTTACAAAGCGATGTATTTCATTTTGGAGTATCAAACCTTTAGATTAATGAACGACCAATGAACCTTTGGATAAAAAAATTCTGACTAACTATATAGGTGTAACCAATATTTTGGGGCAGGATTTTAATCAGAAGGGTTTGATATAAAACAACCAGCGTATCAAATCAGAAATAACAAAGTAACATAAAAATCGTGATAGACAAGTTTTATTTAGAATGTTTTCTTTCTACAGATTCAAAAATCAGAAAATTCCTTTCACAAAATCAAAATCTACAATCATTACAAAACACTTTAATTTAGCCCAGGATAGATCAAGGATTTAGCGAGTTTTTTGGATTTCACACTTTTGCCTCATTAAGGCAGGTGCTGCGGTTTGACTGGTAAAATAGGAGAAATAGAAAGGCTGCAGTTTGCAGCGACTAGATGGGATCGGAGTTGCTGTTACCCTGTTTGGCATTCAACAAGAATGGGATAGAGCAATGCCGATCAATAGACCAGTTTACTAACATATTCAAATTTTATGCATACTTTTATTAAAACAAAGGTTGTTCTTGACAACCTGAAAGCTTTCCCGAGGCTTGCTTGACATAGCAACAACTAACGTATGCAAACTGGATTTCATGTACTGCAGTTCATTCTTTTATTACAGGTTGTATGAATACCTTGTTACTATATCACCAGGAAAGAAACACGGAAAAATTATAATAACTTAGTAAACTGGTCTATTAAGGAAAAAGGAATTTACATTTCGGACAAATAAATTTTGACCTGGAGATTTTGATAATTACCTGTCTGTTCCATCATGCATCCTGACCTTCCCATAAAGTACGTCGACCTTTCCTGGGTCGTCATTCATGTATTCTAATCCTGCTAGGTCTATCATCAGCCGATTCCCTTGCAGTATTGGACTGGAGAACAAAAGATTAAATGACTGTACTTGGTTTGGTGAGCATTTTTTTCCCCTTCATTTTCTTAAAAAGGCATAATGACTGTCTAAACAACTAACAAGTGCATATGGCTTTTTTTCCCCTCTGGAGTTACATGTTCATATATTGCCCTTCTCTGTCTCTTTGTCTCTCTATAATTTTTTTTTTTTTTTTTTTTTTTTTTTTGGTATGATTATCAACATAGGTCTTTCTTACAGTATTTGAGGAATACAGATATTTCACATGAGAATGTTATAGTCATTATACATTGTATAATTATACAAGAAAGTAGAATCAGCAATGTGAAAAAATATGAAACTTACTTGATAATATTTTCACGGCAATCATCGAGAATATCCTGTGCTGCTTTCTGTTTGCAAAATAATAGTAGGAATAAAAGAGTCTTTAATAATAGAGAACATCATCCCACATCTTTTCCATCATTACTGGTAGTCATTCTAAGAGGAATGATATAGTACAATAATAATAATAAAAGAGGCAGCCTTTCAAAATTAATAACTATCAGTATTCATGAATATAACTACATTCACATGCATGGTCAGTGTGTTGCCATTAATTTTAGGCTTTCATCAGTATTCATCACTCGTTCACCAAGCTTAATAATGCGCTCATTGGGAGTTTTTGGCATAACAAAATGGAGCGTCAAGGTTGAATGTAAATGCAAGAAGGATACTACATATAAGCAGAGTGTACTGGACCAACTTTGTGCATTGACGACTTTTTTAAAATGTCGTCTCTATGAATAGAAGACGCGGTATGCTCTATAGTACCAGTTGTGCATTCCTTGTCAAATTGCAAAGTCCTACAAAATCACAGAAGGTTTGACACACAATGATGCACAAATCTCATTTTCCCTTTTTCCCTCTTGTGCTTTGGCAACGCATGGTGTACATGTGACTGGACCTTAAAGAGCTTGGGTAGTGAGCTTCAATTGGGTAATTTGACAACAGGGATGATTACCCAGTAACAGGTGTTTTCCATCGCCTGATTTTTATCACCACTGCCAGACCTTATGTAATGCCTTGTATATTCCAACCATGACTCCATCTGGTAAAGTCATTAAATCTCACCTTCCTTTATAGCCTGAATGATGCCCGAAGCTGTCCATGGTGGGACAGGTTGTTTTGCTGTGGTCCAGAAATTTAGCTTCACAACAGGTTTTTTCAGTGATTTTCACAAATTCTGGGGTCAGCAAATTATGATCAAACTCCCTAGGAAAGCTCACCAGTCAAGCTCTTTAAGCACTGAAATATTGCTATTCCTAACACTATATTCGTATGTTAATGAGACTGGAATTTCTTACCACTTCATGTCTGTTCATAAGCACGAGGGTTGCAATAGTTAGATGCAGCTTCTGAGGTTTCTGGAAGATTCTTTCATCAACTCCTTGGCACTTGATAGATCAAAGAGGGGGAAAAACAAAGAAAACAATAATGATCCAACATCAATCTTTAAATGGTAAAATAGCATGATAAACAATAATTTACAAAAATTTCTGGTCAAATAAAGACTCAAAGGGGTCTAGAAGATTCTTTAATAATAATAATAATAATAATTATGTGATTTGTATTGCGCACGTATCCACTCTGTAGAGTGCTCAAGGCGCATTATCATATTATTATTACCCGGCTTAGCTAGGCTACCCCGAAAGGCGCTCACAGCATTCAAGGAATTTCTTCCTACCGGTACCCATTCACCTCACTTGGGTCAAGTACGGCAAATTTGCAGGTTGACACCTTGCCGAAGGATGTTAGTGGTATGGACAAGATTTAAACCGCGTACCTTGTGATCGTAAGTCCGCCGACTTATCCACTCGACCACACCACTCCCACTCTTAATCAACTCTTGGGCCCCGTAACACAAAGGTTTGTGATTAATTGCAAATATGAAAGAACAATTCTTATTGGTTGCTGGTTAGTCTTTTGATCAAAAAGCGCATTCAACAATGATTGTGATTGGCTATTACCACTTTGTAATAGATTGCAAACCTTTGTGTTAGTGGAGCCCAGGACACTTGTTAGATCAAAGGGGTAAAACAGATAAACCAACAATTATAACATTGATTCTTAGGGTAAAATATTAGGGTAAACAAATGTTAATAAAACAATCAAGAAGATATCAACTAATGAACAAATGATAAATCAAAGGAGGAAAAACAAATGAATATAACAATGATAACATCCATTCTTGTGGTAAAGAATGATAATCAAACAGGGTTTTTTATGGTAAGATGTCGAAAAGATTCTTTCAACAACTCTCGGGCACTTAATACAACAAAGGAAAATAAAATAGAGGAGGAAGACAAAAGAAAGGGACTGAGTTTGAGTTTTGCCCAAAGCCAGGCCCTTGCCTATAACCAAGATAAATGGAGGAATATAATACATCGTTCAGTCAACCAGCGCCCCTGTGACACAGGACGGTTATGGGTGCAGTAAGCAGTAAGCTTGTATTTAGAAAAAAAATTACTGTTAACCTTTAAATTTTAATTTTAATGCCCAGAACTCACATGTTTACATTGATGCAGAACAGCATCTTGGAACACCTCAAATTTGTCAATGATCTTCTTACTGTTGAGGGGAATGGCAATGAAGTGCGTAAATTGGGTCTTCTGACGGGCGGTCGTTACAAGGACATCGATTCTGGTCTTAGCCGAGGACACGCCCTGTCTCGTCTTGCTGCTGATAGCTGAAAGATTCAGAATTATGTAAACAAATTAATTTTTGTTTGAGGTTATCTTGAGTTTGGGTGATTACTTTCAAAATATGTCTTCTTTACTTCTGAGCTCAAAATATGTCATGGGGAAACTATATTTCCCACAACATATGTTGAGCTTAGAAGGAGGTAAGATAGATTTCGAAAGAAAATGGGGAAAATCTGAAAATTTGTGTACAAAATGAATGGAGAGTAGTCCATACGATCGGCCATTTTGAAGCCGATGATGCCAATTTGAGGATCCCCGTAGAAGGAACAACTAGACTTTTCAAACTTCCATAACTCTCTTATGTTATAACCGATTTTGATGAAACTTTTTTTTAGATTGCTCCTCTCATAATCCTCTTTCCTGTAAGGTTGATTCTTTCCCTGGGTTGGATTCCCCTTTAAGAAGTGCTACTTACTTATTTCATCGCGATGCTCATAGGCTTTAGGAATATGGATGTGTGTCTTTGTCTCGTGTTCAATCCTCTTCTTTGTTTCACCCTTGACCCCTATGATGTAGCCAAAGAACTTTGCAGGGACATCGATCACCAAACGGTAGCCGTCTCTTGTCTTCTCCATCTCAAGTGGGTCACATGACACATCGTCGGCTGTTTCGGCATCGTACATTTCTTCATCATCTATTAAAAAGTATATTACAATATTACAAAAATATGTGACCCTCCTTCTCAAAACCAACATTAAGTCGCCAGAATTTATATTTGGGTTCTATGTGTTTTCTGAAACTAGAGATTTCAGGCTTTTTAATGATACCAAACACTGGGGCCCATATTCTGCTATGAAGACTGAGTTTGTATGCGTCGCAAGTTCGTTAAATCAATTGTGCGATGAACTGCGATCCTTTTGTCTGATGCGGGTCACACAATAGAGTTGTACAAGATTGCTACGCATACAAACTTAGTCTTCTTAGCAGAATATGGGCCTTGTAGTTTAGTGAATTTTAACTCAGTTAAATATCCTCTTAGATTAAGAGCTACCAATGCTTTCCTATGCAGAAGGCCTGCTTCTCCTGTCATTTACTCCGATGTTCTATTGGCAACTTATTGGTGTTTTTGAGGCGGAGTGTCACATATGATCATTTGAAGGACAAACTTTCTTCTGCAATGTTTATCCCCTCATTTGGTGCAGTAGATCTTTAGATATGATTAGTTTTTGACAATCAAGGAAAACCCATTTGGGCATGCCGTGTCTATGACTTTCTGTAGGTTTTGAACATAATATAGCCACGATGAACAAAGCAAGTAAGTGATACAAAGAGTTTTTGAAATTGCAGTAAGGACACAGCAAGCAGTAAAGAGACCCTGGGGGTGTTTAGTTGTAGGAAGGTTTGGCAATAGGGACGTCCTCCCTAGCAACAAGTTGTATGCTATGCAAACTTGACACAAAGACGCCATCAAAAAAAGCCTTATAAATTATTATTATGTAAGATGAGCATACTTCACCTTACCTTCTCTGTTTGAAGTCAAGAATGGAGAAATAAACCTCTTTGTTCCCACTCGTAATGAGATAACTGCCTTTAAAGGGGAGGTTGTCAACCCATGGAATATAATATCACATTTAAAAAAAAAAGAGGCTGAAATAAAAAATAAGAGTAGAAGTTTGAAGGGAAATCCTCCAAAGAAATTACTATTATTGATGTAAATTTTATGTTGCAATTCACTTGTAAGTCTCTCCAGTATGTAACAGGTAACAATTCAATAAATTGCAAACAATTAAAGAAGCTCGTTTTTCACCTAACTGTATGAATTCCTCTCGTGACAATAGATGCCATTCCTTCCACACAAAACTAAAAAAAGACAAAATAATGGAATTTACATCCTACAAAAAAAAGTAACACAACACATGACAAAATGTACATTCTTAAAGTTTTTCTTCGATTATTATTTGGAAGAATTTCTTCAAACGCTGAAAACATTATGTTATTTTTCTCCCATTTTAAAATTGAATCTCCAAAATTAATCCAGAGTGAACCTTCCCATTTAAGCCCTCAGCAAATGAAAACATTCCACCCAAGCTTACTTACAATGTACAAATATTCCACCCGGCTGACTAAACACTGTATTCCCCACTGGCAGAGTTATAGTAGCTTATTATATCCCGATGAATCCAACCCGAATGAGCAGTTCTGTCCGAACACGAGAGCAAACCATGCCTGTCACATACAATACCTTCCCCCTACTTAGAATGTACATGTACTTTGCATCCAAATGCGAATGCAGATGCTCCTAATTTTTGAGATCCTTTTGACTCATTGCTGACTCTAGTTGACGACTTCCCCATTAACAAGCCACATGTATACAAATCACCTTCTATTATGTCATACACCATACATGTAGTCCCATGTGGAGCGAGCCTGTGTTTGTTGGAACTAGTCATGATGAAAAGTCACTCTGTCTAACTAGCCTAATTTAGAATAGATGCCTTCTTTCTAAAAACAGACGGAGAAAAATTGCGTTTCTCACATTCTGGTTGTTGATCTCTAAATGTTGATCTAGATGAAAGGAGTTTTTGCAACACTAACATTCCCGTGATTAAGGTTGAATATACCAATATGGTATTTAATTTCGGCTAGATTTATATTCAGAAAATATGAAGAACGACACAGACGTCAGATATTATAGGCCATAATCAACTATGATAAGATTACATGAAATGAACGAATAGCAAATTATTATAAGCAAACAGGACTCTCATAAGGCAGAACTAACATTACTTTTGTAATTTGGAATGCTTAATCAATAGTTCTTTCTCGTTAACAAGCCATTGTAGTTAACTATTTGACTATCGCTACAATTCAACTGCAACATATGCGTATGACCGTCGGGCATAGAAACCAATTGTTGACATTATTTCACATGGAAATGGTCCTAATATATAATTCAAGAGTCATAAAACTTTAAGTTGAGTTTTAAAAAATTATAGGTAACAATTGATGATGGTATTATTAAAGCCACTCACTCCACACCTTGTTTAACCCAAATAGATCTAGATTAGATTCATCCCATATTTTAACTGACAAATATGACCACGAGACACTGACAGACAGATAGTATTGCACATCAACGCGCGCAAACATTCAATGGCAACATTGTAGACTTACTACTCATCTCATGTTGTCATGAAATGTATTTTTACTACTGGCCTCTTAACAGTTACAATAAAAAAAATTAGTAATTTCACTACTAAAAAGACTTGTTTTCGTCTAAAACAATAAAACCCAACAGACAACCACTTACCAGTGTCACAAAAGTCAAAACGGTCTGATTCCAACTAAGTCACGACACCATTCACAAGACCCTAATTTTTTGCATTAATGACTAGGAATCTAGGCCAACAAGATCAATGAGGTCATGTTAATTTCACATTATATTTTGCAAATGGCTCACTCCAAACGCTTCAACTTATAGCTACAGGAGCTCAGCCTAGCTCGAATACATTCACGCCCATTTTCTCCCGACTGTCTCTTTCAGGTCTTTTCCACTCACCGCACAACAAGGCGCACAGGCACAGCAGGGCAGACAGCCGTTCCTAAACAAGACCCATCATCAAACGCAAACAAAAAGACAACATTATCCGATACTTCAAGACAATATTAAAAACACTGTAACATACACTAATATACTGACCTGATTATGAAGATGCACGACAATAAACAAATCCTCTCCTATTTATTCCAAATGCGAAAATGTGCTCAAAATACGCTGGAATATTTAGCCCCAAAAAATATCGGCAATCCCCCTTTGACTGCACCCCTGTTTAGCGATGTTTACTTTGAAAATAAATATGAGAGGCATCCGAACACACAGATGGCGCTAGACCAATTATGATTTCTCGACTAATTAACAATTTCCGACAATTATTTTCGCTGAAAGTTTTGGAATCACAACTTTGACAAAATATATTAAGAAGTTTGTTTAATATATCTTCTCCGCTGTGAATCATATTATTGATGATGTATTTGTGTGATCACTGCAATTTTATTGCAATGACTATTATGTAACGTTCTACTGTGAGGGGAAAATATTTTTTGTCAACTTAAAGTCGTACCTTTTACGAAAATTAAATGTCTCATAAATTTCTACGATTTAATTGGGTCTTACTGAGTTTAGGCTTCTATTAATTCCTACTTTGTTAGAATTTCTTAAAGTTTAGAATAAGAAATGTGTAAATTAAAATAAGTTAAAATTGAATCAAATTGATCTACCACCCTGAGCACGCAGAGAACATTTTAAGCTTTGAGAGGTTTTGCATTTATTCTTAGATGCTATAATATTCATGGGTCTTTTGAGTGGTGATTTTATTAAAAATGATGAATTCTTGGGCCTCTGATGATGACACAGATCATATTTAAAGAGAAAGGTTCATATTCTGTGCTGGAGGCATATGGTTATATTCCAAGCTATGTAGGACAATTCCTTTGCAAAAAAAAAAGTGTAAGGCTAAATATACCCGTTTCGGTGAAACTCTTATTTTAATGATTTCCTTCGCTGATTCCCTTCATGTATATTTGTTACCTATATGTTTTTGGTAATATCCATTAGAAATTTATCCAAATTAGGGGGGGGGTAGGGGTATGTGTTTATATTATTTTATTTATTTATTTTTTATTTATTTTTTTTTTTTTTGGGGGGGGGCCTTCGGCATCGAAAAAGTCATCTTGAATCAGCCATAGGGGTATTAGGTTGAAAGGGGCAATTGGCCCGGCCTTTCGTTTCTTCTTGTTCTTCTTTCTTTTTTTTTCTTTTTCTTTTTTCTTTTTTTTTGCTAGGGGGGGGGGTGGGGCGGGCCTGGATCCGCGCCTGCAAGTTGTGCTTTTTTTGAGGAAATTCTTCCGTTTTTTTCTTTGTTTGTAATCATAAATAAAAGAACTATATAGCACATACACCTCCCAAAATGAAGAAATGCAGATTGAGCAAAATTTTAATATTTAATGCTGAAATATTTAATTTCAACTGTAGAAAAGCGCAATCATTTTGCATCGTTTTTAGTTTATTTTTGTTTTTTGTATGCAAGATTATGCTCATAAAATAACGTTAGACATGTTAGACAAAGAAGTAAAAATAGAGACTTGTTTCATGGCTCCTATACCTTATGATAACATTTCAGTCAGACAATTATATTTTCGAGTAGAAATCGTGATGCCTATAGTCCATTTTTGTCTAATTTTTATAAATTCAAAAATCCCACCTTTGATGAAAATGATTTATCAAAATTGATATAATATACAGAGTGGCCAAAATATTAGAACACCCGAAGCTACAACAAAGTCCATGGGATTCTCAATGCCCTATACATTTGCCGAAATAAGTTTAATGATAACTTTTTGTGCCGACAGCTTTCATGACTTATAGCCTAGAGTCTTATGCATCTTTGATACGAATTTATATAGTTACAACCATTAGGTAATGCACAGCTTTAAATATCGTTGCGCTACGCGCTTTCAGTTTTCCCATAGACTTTGTGTGTAGTACAAATGCAAAAACGTTAAATATCAATTACAAATGCTGATAGCTCAAAAATTGTTAGTGCTAGACGTGTGAATCTTTGCACTCTTATTCATTCTTACATGCCCCCAATACATGCCAGTTTCAGAAAATTTAATTTTATGGGGACGGGGTGGATTGGCCCCATCCCCTTGTCGTGAGATAACCAAAATAACCCTGCCAATTTAAGGTTAAGATTATTTTTTATGAAATGAAGAAATTACTTATAAATACATGTATTTTATATAATATTTCATAAGCAATTCAAATATGGTGAAAATTAAGGTCGTTGGAAAGGGGACTTAAATAGGGGCTCTTAATTAAAAATTTGGGCCCTTCAAAAATAATTTAAATATCTCCACATAAGGTATTACTACTTCACCCTGCGTTATTATATGAATGCCATTTTTGACATCTCATGAAATCCTCCTTTCAGAAAATAAATACTTTTGTAAAGGGCGAGTTGGGGTGAGTTCGCAACGCATGGCTAGCTATGTTATTTAGTTTTTAAAGCAAAATGATGACTTTCGGAGACATTTCTAACCATTTTATAGGTATTAAATGGTCAACTGAATGAAAGTAACTAAAACTAATTTAAAATATGCTAGGTTTCTAACAATTTTGGCACACCATGTATACGATCGACAACGATAATTCATAGTGATTTATTTTAGAAAAGGGTAATCAACTTGAGATTAAGATATAATTCATGCGGACTACATTCTGACCAATGGAAGCTAATGAAAAATTTATTACGCCAAGTTTGAAAGGAATTTTGGCCTAACCCATACTGGAATTCATTTACAGCTTGGTCTATTGTTAATATTCCTTACGGTATGACATATCTCCAAGAAAATGATATATAATGGGACATGAATATATTTCAAGATAGACTTGATTTATTCCTATCTAAAAGAAATTTGAGTATAAAACTAAAAAGCTTGCGTTTGAAGCTCCTGGTGAAATCTTGCAGATTAAAAATATCAGGTAAATATAAAAAAAAAAAAAAAAAAAAAAAAAAAAAAAAAAAAAAAAATCAGAATAGGCACATTTATAGTTTTCTCCTTTAACATCAGAGAGGCAAATATATTTTTATAACTTACGCCTATATTTTTAAGGAATTCTCAAGTATGGAAAAGAATGATCGCGGAACCCCCCTCCCCCTAAATAAGTAACTATATACGGCTCTGGGTCCATATAATACCTCTTCATATTAGATATTGCTTCCATATTCTTTATTAAATCGTTGACTTATTCTTCTCAAAATTTACATAAATTTAACTTTTGTTTCACGATTACTTAACTCATGATTAGGCACTGTTCATTCTAAAATTATGTACCGGCATTTACCCCCCTCCCCCCCCCCTCACGACTCCGGAAGAGTCAAGGGATTGAATGATGTATAATGTTTGTAAATAGCTGGCGCTCTTGTAACTTTCCCCCTTATTGTCTTCTCTACGTTTACTTTGAGAGCTGAGCGGATTTTGGTGAGATATTAATACCAGAATACTATAATTGTGCAGAATATATCACGAAAGTGAAATTTGGGATAGTAATGTGTTTTGTGAATGTGAATATATCCGCTTATTTTGTTAAATATCTTCTTGGTGCATGGGGATTTTTGTGAGAGAGAAGACAAGATGAGAGTGAAATTGATGGTTTAACTTACATGATTGTTAACATATGGGACAGTGATAGATAGGACCCAGAAAGTTGCTCACAAGTCAAAATTTACTGGGCCTAGGTCTAGAAAAGTTTCTTTTAATTTTCTTTCTCCCCTTTGATTAACCTAAATAGCCCCTCAAAAAAGGGGAAAAAAAAAAAAAACCAAGACAAATCAAGAGGGGGAAACACAGCAGTCAACATCAGCTCACAGACTCAAAGATGTTGTCTCCGAGTCTGAGTTTAAGTTAATCTACTTTGACTTGAGTTTCAAATTAATTAAATAGGGGACCTAGTCTAACTAGATATAGATAAGCTTCAAATTTACTTAATGTGTGGCTCGTTCAGCTCTGTTGGATGTTTGCTAACAAAAAACAAATAAATTAACATGTTTTTTTTTTCTTTTCAGAGAAAAATCAAGATCGACAACTTTAAAATTTTGTAAACCATCATGGATGTTCTTAAGCGCCCAGTCCACAATAGGAGGGCGCTGTTACAGAAAGAAACCCCGCCCAAATGACAACTTCTTATCTGTCTGGGAATATAGTATGAAAAGAACAAGGCGGATATACAGAACATGATGATGAGATGTGTAAGTATCATATTAGTAGTGGTGATCCAGGACTTGATATGGGTGGGGGGGGGGGGGGGGGGCCCGAGTATGCTTCTTTCCGATCTCTCCAGAAAGGGGTATATTTTTTGGGGCTCCAGGTCGGAGAAAAATCCCCGAGAATATCATTGAAAGAGGGGTCTTTTTAGCATTTTTTCCCCTGACCTATTTTTTAATTGGGGAGAGTTTTCAATTCTTGAGGACAAATCCTGAAAATATGGGCCTGAATGTGGTCCAAAGGACCTGTGACAAAGAGTAATTTTGCTGGCTCCCCCTCCAAAGCCTGTAATAGGGGGGTAATTTTTATGCAGCTTCCCCTCAAAGAGCCCCTATTAAGGGGTAATTTTGACACAGCTTCCCCGACTGATAGGGGCATCTCTAATAATCTGGAACGAGCATACGTGTATGGTTGATCTCCTGAGTGGGGGGGGGGGGGCAGCTGGCAAAGTTTAAGAAATTAACATGTAGGCCTACTTTGAATGATGGTAATGGGGTGTTGGGGAATCCCCTCTGCATCCGTCACTCTATGTCAGGGGCGGATCCTGGATTTCATGGGGGGGGGGGGGGGCAGGGTTGGAATTTCAGATTTGGTACCTACCAATTTTTTTCCCTGTCTCAAATTTTTTGGGACTTTGGCCTTCAAGAAGGTCATCATATATTGGCCATAGGGGTAATTAGGTCACTTGGGTCAGTCATCCATCCATTTTTTTTTTGTTCTA
>CALNVZ010000674.1:24166936-24177599 GCA_940671915.1 Paracentrotus lividus
TATTCAAGTCCTGGATACACCACTACTAATATGATACTTACACATCTCATCATCATGTTCTGTATATCCGCCTTGTTCTTCATACATATTCCCAGACAGATGAGAAGTTGTCATTTGGGCGGGGTTTCTTCTGTAACAGCGCCCTCCTATTGTGATGACTGGCGGCTTAAGAACATCCATGATGGTTTACAAAATTTTAAAGTTGTCGATTCTTGATTTTTCTGAAAAGAAAAAAAAAACAATGTTAAATTTATTTGTTTTTTTGTTAGCAAACATTCCAACAGAGCTGAACGAGCCACACCATTAAGTAAATTTGAAGCTTATCTATATCTAGTTAGACTAGGTCCCCTATTTAATTTAATTTGAAACTCAAGTCAAAGTAGATTAACTTAAACTCAGACTCGGAGACAACATCTTGAGTCTGTGAGCTGATGTGTGACTGCTGTGTTTCCCCCTCTTGATTTGTGCTTGGTTTTTTTTTTTTTTCCCCCTTTTTTGAGGGGGCTATTTAGGTTAATCAAAGGGGAGAAAGAAAATTAAAGAAACTTTTCTAGACCTAGGCCAGAACTTTTGACTTGTGAGCAACTTTCTGGGTCCTATCTATCACTGTCCCATATGTTAACAATCATGTAAGTTAAACCATCAATTTCACTCTCATCTTGTCTTCTCTCTCACAAAAATCCCCATGCACCAAGAAGATATTTAACAAAATAAGCGGATATATTCACATTCACAAAACACATTACTATCCAAATTTCACTTTTCGTGATATATTCTGCACAATTATAGTATTCTGGTATTAATATCTCACCAAAATCCGCTCAGCTCTCAAAGTAAACGTAGCAGAAGACAATAAGGGGGAAAGTTACAGAGCGCCAGCTATTACAAACATTATACATCATTCAATCCCTTGACTCTTCCGGAGTCGTGAGGGGGGGGGGGGGGGGTAAATGCCGGTACATAATTTTAGAATGAACAGTGCCTAATCATGAGTTAAGTAATCGTGAAACAAAAGTTAAATTTATGTAAATTTTGAGAAGAATAAGTCAACGATTTAATAAAGAATATGGAAGCAATATCTAATATGAAGAGGTATTATATGGACCCAGAGCCGTATATAGTTACTTATTTAGGGGGAGGGGGGTTCCGCGATCATTCTTTTCCATACTTGAGAATTCCTTAAAAATATAGGCGTAAGTTATAAAAATATATTTGCCTCTCTGATGTTAAAGGAGAAAACTATAAATGTGCCTATTCTGATTTTTTTTTTTTTTTTTTTTTTTTTTTTTTTTTTTTTTTTTTTATTTTTTTTTTTTTTTTTTGTTTTTTTTATTTTTGTTTTTTTTTTTTAACCTGATATTTTTAATCTGCAAGATTTCACCAAGGAGCTTCAAACGCAAGCTTTTTAGTTTTACTCAAATTTCTTTTAGATAGGAATAAATCAAGACTATCTTGAAAATATATATCATGTCCCATTACTATATCATTTTCTTGGAGATATGTCATACCGTAAGGAATATTAACAATAGACCAAGCTGTAAATGAATTCCAGTATGGGTAGGCCAAAATTCCTTTCAAACTTGGCGTCAATAAATGTATTTCATTAGCTTCCATTGGTCAGAATGTAGTCCCGCATGAATTATATCTTAATCTCAAGTTGATTACCCTTTTCTAAAAATAAATCACTATGTAATTATCGTTGTCGATCGTATACAGTGGTGGCCAAAATTGTTAGAACACCTAGCATATTTAAATAGTTTTAGTTACTTTCATTCAGTTGACCATTTAAATACCTATAAAATGGTTAGAATGTCTCCGAAAGTCATCATTTTGCTTTAAAAACTAAATAACATAGCTAGCCATGCGTTGCGAACTCACCCCAACTCGCCCTTTACAAAAGTATTTATTTTCTAAAAGGAGATTTCATGAGGATGTCAAAAATGGCATTCATATAATAACGCAGGGTGAAGTAGTAATACCTTATGTGGAGATATTTAAATTATTTTTGAAGGGCCCCAAATTTTTAATTAAGAGCCCCTATTTAAGTCCCCCTTTCCAACGACCCTTAATTTTCACCATATTTGAATTGCTTATGAAATATTATATAAAATACATGTATTTATAAGTAATTTCTTCATTTCATAAAAAATAATCTTAACCTTAAATTGGCAGGGTTATTTTGGTTATCTCACGACAAGGGGATGGGGCCAATCCACCCCCGTCCCCATAAAATTAAATTTTCTGAAACTGGGCATGTATTGGGGGCATGTAAGAATGAATAAGAGTGCAAAGATTCACACGTCTAGCACTAACACTTTTTGAGCTATCAGCATTTGTAATTGATATTTAACGTTTTTGCATTTGTACTACACACAAGTCTATGGGGAAACTGAAAGCGCGTAGCGCAACGATATTTAAAGCTGTGCATTACCTAATGGTTGTAACTATATAAATTCGGTATCAAAAGATGCATAAGACTCTAGGCTATAAAGTCATGAAAGCTGTCGGCACCAAAAAGTTATCATTAAACTTATTTCGGCAAATGTATCAGGGCATTGAGAATCCCATGGACTTTGTGTAGCTTCGGGTGTTCTAATAATTTTGGCCACCTCTGTATATATATATCAATTTTGATAAATCATTTTCATCAAAAGGTGGGATTTTGAATTATCAAAAATTAGACAAAAATGGGCCTATAGGCATCACGATTTCTACTCGAAAATATAATTGTCCTGACTGAAATGTTATCATAAGGTATAGGAGCCCATGAAACAGGCTCTATTTACTTCTTTGTCTAACATGTCTAACGTTATTTTATGAGCATAATCTTGCATACAAAAAACAAAAACTAAACAAAAAAACGATGAAGAATGATTGCGCTTTTCTACAGTTGAAATTAAATATTTCAGCATTAAATATTAAATTTTGGCTCAATCTGCATTTCTTCATTTTTGGGAGGTGTATGTAGGCTATATAGTGTATTTTTGTATTTATGACTTAACAAAACAAAAAAAAAAGAAGAAGAAAACGGAAGAATTTCCTCCAAAAAAAAAGCACAACTGCAGGCGCGACCAGGCCCGCCCCACCCCCCCTAGCAAAAAAAAAAAAGAAAAAGAAAAAAAAAAAAAAAGAAAAAAGAAACAAAGAAGGGAAACGAAAGGCCGGGCCAATTCCCCTTTCAACCTAATACCCCTATGGCTGATTCAAGATGACTTTTTCGATGACCGAAGGCCCCCCCCAAAAAAAAAAAAATAAAATAAAAAAATAAATAAATAAATAATAAACACCTACCCCCCCCCTAATTTGGATAAATTTCTAATGGATATTACCAAATAACATAGGTAACAAATATACATGATAGGGAATCAGCGAAGGAAATCATTAAAATAAGAGTTTCACCGAAACGGGTATATTTAGCCTACACTTTTTTTTTGCAAAGGAATTGTCCTCATAGCTGGAATATAACCATATGCCTCCACACAGAATATGAACCTTTCTCTTTAAATATGATCTGTGTCATCATCAGAGGCCCAAGAATTCATCATTTTTAATAAAATCACCACTCAAAAGACCCATGAATATTATAGCATCTAAGAATAAATGCAAAACCTCTCAAAGCTTAAAATGTTCTCTGCGTGCTCAGGGTGGTAGATCAATTTGATTCAATTTAACTTATTTTAATTTACACATTTCTTATTCTAAACTTTAGAAATTCTAACAAAGTAGGAAATATAAGAAGCCTAAACTCAAGTAAGACCCATTAAATCGTAGAAATTTATGAAGACATTTTAATTTTCGTAAAATGGTAGACTTTAAGTTGACAAAAAAATATTTTCCCCTCACGTAGACGTTACATAATAGTCATTGCAATAAAATTGCAGGTGATCACACAAATACATCATCATAACTATGATTCACGGAGAAGATATATTAAACAAAACTTCTTTATATATTATTGTCAAAGTTGTGATTCCAAAACTTTCAGCGAAAATAATTGTCGGAAATTGTAATTAGTCGAGAAATCATAATTGGTCTAGCGCCATCTTGTGTTCGGATGCCTCTCATTTATTTTCAGATAACATCGCTAACGGGGTGCAGTCAAAGGGGGATTGCCGATATTTTTGGGCTAAATATTCAGCGTATTTGGCACATTTCCATTGGAATATAGGAGAGGATTTGTTTATGTCGTGCATCTTCATAATCAGGTCAGTATATTAGTGTATGTTACAGTGTTTTATATTTCTTGGAAGTAGTCGATAATGTTGTCTTTTTGTTGCGTTTGAATGATGGGTCTTGTTTAGGAACGCGCTGTCTGCCCGCTGTGCCTGTGCGCCTTGTTGTGCGGTGAGTGAAAGACCTGAAAGAGACAGTCGGGAGAAACTGGGCGTGAATGTATTCGAGCTAGGCTGAGGCTCCTGAGCTAATAAGTTGAACGTGGAGTGAGCATTTGCAAACTATCATGTGAAATTAACATGACCTCATTGATCTTGTTGGCTAGATTCTAGTCATAATGCAAAAAATAGGTCTTGTGAATGTGTCGTGACTTAGTTGGAATCAGACGTTTTGACTTTTGTGAACTGGTACGGTGGTTTGTCTGGTTGGGTTTATTGTTTTAGGACGAAAACAAGTCTTTTAGTAGTGAAATTAATAATTATTTTTTATTGTAACTGTAAGAGAGTAAAAATACATTTCATGACAACATGAGGATGAGTAGAAGTCTACAATGTTGCTGAATGTTTGGCGTTGATCCAATACTAAATCTGTCAGTGTCGTGTCATTTGTCAGTAAAATATGGGATGATCTAATTAGATCTATTTGGGTTAAACAAGGTGTGGAGTAGTGCTTTAATACCATCATCAATTGTTACCATAATTTTTAAAACTCAACTTAAAGTTTATTGACTCTTGAATTATATATTAGGACCATTCCATGTGAAATAATGCAACAATTGTTTCTATGCCGACGTCTGTATGTTGCATGTTGCTGTTTGTGATAGTAAAATAGTTTCTTAGCCACTGCATAATTAAAACAAAATGAGTCATGAGTTGGTAATACATTTATACCTTAATCATTAGTTAGATCTAATGCCATAAATACAGTCCCATTTCTCATCTAGATCTAGACTCAATTATATATTGCCAGAATATCAAAACCCTCACAAGACAGATAAAGTGAGAAACGCAATTTTGGTTTCTCGTCTGTTTTTAGAAAGAAGCATCTATTTAAATTAGCTAGTTAGACAGAGTGACTTTCATACTGACCAGTTTCCAACAAACACAGGTCTCTCCACACGGGACTACATGTAGGTGTATGCACATAGAATAGAAGGTGATTGTATACCATGTGGCCTTTTAATGGGAAGTCGTCAACTTAGTCAGCATGAGTCAAAAGGATACTCAAAATTAGGAGCATCTGATTCGCATTTGGATGCAAACGCGTACATGTAGCATCAGTAGTAGGGGGAAGGTATGTGTATGTGACAGGCATGTATTGCTCCTCGTTGTCGGACAGACTGCATTTCGGGTTGGATTCATGGGATATAATAAGCTACTATACTCTGCCAGTGGGATACAGTGTTTAGTCAGCCGGGTGGAATATATTGTGCATTGTAAGTACTTGGGTGAATGTTTCATTTGCTGAGGGCTTAAAGGGAAAGTTCACTCTGAAATTAAATTTTCATTTTAAAAATGGGAGAAAAATAAGCAAATGTGTTCAGGTTTGAAGAAAATTCTTCAAATAATAAAGAAAAATTTAAGAAATGTATTTTGTCTGTGTGTGTTATTTTTTTTGTGTATGTAAATTCCATTAATTTGTCTTTTTTATGGTTTTTGTTGAAGGAATGCATCTATTTCAGAGAAGAATCCACATATTAGGTGAAAACAGTCTTCTGAATGTTTGCAATTTATTGAATTTACCTTTTACATACGGGAGAGCAGTTTACATGTGACATCACATAAATACATTCATAACTTAGCTATTCTTTGGAGGATTTTCTTCAAACTTTCACTCTTATTTTTATTTTATTTTTAGCTTTTTTTTTTTTTTAATGTGAATTATAATTCCAGGGTTGACCTCCCCTTTAAAGGGCATTATCTCATTACAGTGGAACAAAGAGTTTATCCCATTCTGACTTTCAACAGAGAAGGAGTGAAGTATGCTCATTTACATAATATAATTTATAAGGCTTTTTTGATGGCGTCTTTGTGTCAGTTTGCATACATACATGTATGCTATGATAAAAGTATTGAGCTGACCCTGTTTTGACCATGTTTTGACAAGTACAGAGCAGTCATTGTTCAGGAGCCAATTGTATTCTGCTGGGCACCTACATGTACATGTATAGTTTATACAGTTCCTTTTGTCTTGAAAGGTAGGCCTATACAATAAAGACTGATACACAACAGAGCTGCAAAAAGACAAAGACCAATGAACTTGAGTGTCTAGTCATATTACAATGCAGCTCTGGTGTTATTTAATTTGGGCTTAAACAAAAACAAAACAAAACAAAACCAAAACAAATACAGGTTTAGGTTTTCAACACTGTTAGTGTATGTTAGCCAACTATATTTGTATGGTGTTATTGCAGTAAAATGTACATGTACGACATTGTAGTAAATATATTGTTTAGCAATTGTCCCAGGAATAAGTTTCACACAATCAATGGATCTGCATTTTCCATTAAAACGGGGGCCAAGGCATATTGACTGCCCTACAGATCCGCTTCACTCTGGCCCTAACGATTTTAGAATACTACGAGTACGAGCAGATTCATTACATTGTACCTCAATGCATTTGAGTGGAAAGTGAAAAAAGGCAAGTGTTTGTAGAAGTTCATTGAACTTTGAAAGTGCAGGTCACGTACACAACTAATGAACAGCTGGCTTGTAAATCCATACATATGATGTATGCACAATGTAGCCTACTTTCAATTGTTATTATTATGCATTTATAACGCAATGTAAATTGCCTTCAAGTTAAAAGGGATAGATAACATAACAGTCTGAAAGGTAGAAAATTGGAGGAAATAATTAATTGTAGACCTCTTAGCTTGGGAAACTGGAAAATTGACATTTACATAGGCCTACATGTACATGTATCTCGTATTATAAATGAACTGCATTTTATCAATCTTTTGCTTTTTCATTCGAAACAATGTCCTATTAACTTTTGAGAGATAATCTAGTGTAGTGGGAAAGGTGAACAATGGATGAACAAAATAATTGTGAGCTTTCAAGTTGTTTTCAAGGTATTTAGGAAGAATTTTATAGTAGAAAGTTCCGCTGAAAAGGATTGCTCTTCAAATGCCCTCATACATTTAGTGATAATATGACAAAAAAGTTGATATATTTGGGACCCGAACATTTGTGTGCACATGTACATGTAGTCCCATACATGCCTTTTTTAGTGCAGTGCATGTTACTCTCAGAAGAATTCGGTAAATTTCTTATCAAATCTTGAGCCCAAAGCCTCACAGCAAAAAAAAATAGTAAAATAATAATTTGTAGACCTGTGCATTATTATCAACCTCTCCCATCACTTTGAGACATTTTTTCCCACAATTCAATCTCATGACCACAGCACTAATTTAGCTTTAATCTTGTACAGTTGTAAACTTAAATACATGTAGGCCTATTTGTCTCAGTTCTATTTCAGAAAATTGGCTAACATTGCTACTTCCCAATATGTAGGCAGCATAGCTTTTTTGTTACCAAAATGGAATGTTATTGACCTAACCTTGGCAGGTGACTGTTTTAGATATTTCCCTGAACAAAGCAGGGTTGATTGTGTTAGTATCAATTGTAAATGTTTACATGATGAGCTGGGACTGAGTTCAAGAACATGTCATGCAACATTCATTGTGACTGTTCACTAGTCATACTTACATGTACATGTAGCATGGACTCTCAATAGACTAAACAGTCAATTACATTACCTCAAATAGGTAAAGATTAGGTAAGATATATGTGCCCAGGACAATTGGGTGATTTTTGTCACCTGAATGGGGACATGTGCTAGAGTTTTATTTGCTCAAGCCAACTTTGCCATCTGAAGGTACATTCCTAATGCACACCCTACACATTTCAAATGTACATTTATGATGTACATTGTACGTCCTCACAGGATGCATTCATGGTTATAACCAAAATTTAAACAGGAACACGCACTAATCATGATACAAAACACAGTTAAAAAACAATTATCATCAGTGGTACACCATTCATGGTCGAAAATTTAAAGCTGATTATGGGTTGTTTTACGATCAGGGTACACCGTCAAAAAATTGCCTTCTGTGCACCATAAAACGAAATATGGGTAACGCCATATCAAATTTTTGATGGTAGGCTATTGGGCACTGTTAGAGCAACCTACAAGAGAAAAATGAATTATTGACCATAACTCATTTTTCTAAAAATTGACCATATCTGGCAATTTCGGGCAAAATTGCAGTCTCATTTTATTTTTTCTAATTTTGAGCACGAGCATCTTTATTATTAGTAATCATTAAGCTTGTTTTCCAATCAGAATTTACTACTGAAATGTGATTGTTTAAAAACTGAAAACCCCAGAAGCTACAGTTAATCTGAATTTGTTTGACCATTAAACCAAAAATGGGGTGCCAATTCTGTCAAAAAATGTCCTCTCCGAATTTGGTGCTTTTACGCATAGTTAGACATCACTTGATGAAAAATGTTTTTGTCTGTGAGAACACTTGTATATATGCAACAAACTTTTAATGTTTAATTCGCCAACATCCACTTATATTTCAGACAGTTCACATTACAATGTTGTCAAATCACGTTCCGTCAAAAACGTCCTCTCCGAAAAATGAAGCAATTGACTTTACGTGTAATACAAAATTAGAACCCCTATAGAAAAATAAGTTGGTGACCTCATGCCTCCAAATTTAAAAGCAACATCATGTTACTTGTCTAGAACACATACACAAAATTTTGGGGAAAACAAAACAATTTTTTTTTTTGGTCCAGTGAGACAAAATGGTGTACCCTGATCGTAAAACAACCCTTATGTGATGATTGTCTTTAATTCCCTGCTCTCAACACAGGTTACTGCATTCACAATGCTCTATAATCTGTGTAATTGCATTTTGTATCAAGGTTTATGTTCCTACTTAAATTTTAAAATCAACCATGAACACTCCAATATCCTTACAATGCTCATAGTGGACTTTGAAATGGCCTGATGATAAAACAATTGATAATAAGTAAACAATATGTTTGGTAGCATGCATTGTTTCAAGATATGTGCTGTGCCTGTTGGATACTGGACCTGTATGTTGGAGAAGATTGCGATTGTTGCTTGTGAAAATACTGGATCCACTTACCCATTGTTTTATGATATTTATGTTGCCCTTTTTATGACCCAGATTAGTTAGTGATCTAATTTGCATAGTATTTTCTTGACTTATCAAAGTCCAAGGCCAATATTCGGTATGTAGGCCTACACAGTACAATACATGTAAAATAGTGCATTCACATTTTTACACATTAGGCGGTGATGCACTAGCTCGAGCTATTTTCATCTTAGCATTTTTTGAAAAAACTCGAGCTGGTTTGCGGTGCTGCACTAGCTCGAGATAAATCCGAAATCGTGCACCTGTGTATTCGCTGGCGGTAGTTACCAGTTGCGTAATACACATCGGGCTTGTTTGTTGAAGGTCAAGTCAGGTCATAAATATGAAATGTTAAAATAGCTTGAGCTAGTGCAGGACCGGTTTCCTTTTTCTGGGTTTTTTCCCGATCCATCAAGTAGCACGCTATTTTTAAGCTCGAGCTAATGCAGCAGTGCCTATTGTGACACTCTGGTTTAGGAGGTAAAATGGAAGAATTATTCCCCTCAAATATTGTCTTCCCCAAGGGGTTTGTTTTATCTGTTTTGATTTTAAAAGAAGTGAAATGAATATGCCGGCGGCGTTACAAGAGCTATTGACACTCCGGCTCTGTTTTGAATGTTGCCATGGTCTTATTTCCTTAAGAATATAAAGTAGTGGGAAAGATGAACAAAAGTATTGTGAGCTTTCAAATTAGTGTCATGTTATAGACCTGTACAATATTATATTTAAAACGTCCTTCTTCAAATTCTCTCATACTGAGTCATAGTCAATACATCCATATGACAAAAACAATTGAACTGTTGAGGCCGAACATTTGTAATTACCGGTCCTACAAAATGATTAGAAATATTAATTGCAAGTTTTGCTTGTAATTTTTTGGAAAGTTTGTCCTCACCCTGGCACATTACAGGAATCAAATTTGCCTGAATTTGTAATTTATTCATATATTTATTTTATTTTTTTAAATATAGGGGGCCTACACTGTATATCCTACATGTAGTCCAATGCATTCCACATACATTGTACATGTAGCCAAAATGAGCCTTGTTGTACCTGAATTTCCACACCTTTTCTTATTCCCTATTCTGTGTTTCTTTGTTTGCCTCTTCCTTTCCCTTGTTGTACCCTTTTATCTTCTCTTTCCCTCTATCCCCCAGTACCCTCTGTCTCCATGGCAATCAGAATTGTCCCCAATTTTTCTATCTGTGCTTTTCCTTTTTTTCTTCTTCTTCTAATGCCTCCCATGATTCTAGTTGTACCTGTTTTCCTTGTAACCTTTCTTATTCTATATTGTGCCGTACTCACCTACCC
>CALNVZ010000674.1:24184074-24232334 GCA_940671915.1 Paracentrotus lividus
AATTTACACTAATATTGTTGATGGTATGTAATGGTGCTTATGAAATTAAATTCAGGGTTCTCTTGGCGAACTGAGGGCCCTACACCGTCCAGGATTTTGCAACCTCCGCAATGCTTGACCCAATCCCTTAATCTTGAGGTTATATTCCTGAAGGTACTAAGAACCTTTATTTAACTCAAAACATGAAATAATTTAAATTACTAACAAATTTAGTGTTGATAGCTCTGCTATCATGGTCCCATACCCTGAGTGTGTTGTCATAGTGTCCTTGGGCCAAAACTGACATTGAGGCCATTCAAGATGTTGCTGTAATTAAGTGTGAGCTGTCCCAGGACGGCAAGTAATTACACAAGGGGAATGTGAAGTGCATTTAAATAATCAGCATGGAATTGACTGGTCGATTTATTATTTTGATAGTAAAATCCAGATGAAAACTATGAAACTGAGAATTGTACACTGTATGTGTTATGATCTTGACTGCTTTTAAGTACATAATATGAATATTAAGAGAAGTCAAGTTGGGTTTAAATTCAAATAAGTGAAAACATTCATTGATACTTGCTCAAGTGTCCAGTAATAATTATTAAAATTACAAAAGTATTACAAATTTGAAACAACTACTAAAATTGGTTCAGACTTTATGGAAATCTGATAAATCCTAAAAGCAGGGCCAGACACTAGGCTTACTACCACTAGCTTGTGCCCCCAAACAAAGTTTCTGAATTTGTTTAAAAATTTCAACTTCTTTGTGTTATATTTCTTACTATTTCTTTTAATTTACAAACGTAGCGCTTTGAAGCCTCAGTGAATTCAAATTGTGCTTAAAATGTTAATTGTTTGCATTGTAAAATTGACAAACCATTACCGGTAAATTGCAAACTTAGTATGTCACTTGACAAGCGAGCACTAAAATTCTCCCGAACAAAAATTTGTTTATCTTTGTCAACTACATTTACTATCTTCAATGCCATTAAAATATCCGTTTTCAATATGCTCAACGGCAATGTATTCAAGGAAAATGTAAAACATGGAAACGCTATACAGACATCTGTATTGCTACTTGCGTTAATCGAGGCATTTAGAAGTCGTGCATCCAGCGAACATATATATTTTTTGCCTGCAGAAGATGTAGGGCATTGACTGTAATTAATACTCCATCCCTGGCAGCAGCGATAACAATGAAGCCTCCCCAGGGTCCAAGTTTGCGCATTTATTATCCATTACGGGGGAGTGAAGTGCTAATAAATATTTCAGTTTTATGAATGACCATATGAATATTTTTAAGGGGATACTTTGTAAGTATTATTTTGTTTGTAATTACATATACAGTGTTGTGGTGTTATTTGTGTTGGTGTTGTGTTTTGTGGTTTGTGGTGGTGTGTGGGTGGTGTGGTGGGGGTGTTTGATTGTTGTGTGTGTGGTGTATGTGTTGTGTGTTGGTGTTGTACTTTTATGGGTGAACAATATATTTGTTGATACAGCTAGAATAGTAAAAAATATTTTTTACAGAGTTGATTGTGATGAGGAAGGTTTTAAGGGCAAGTCAGCTATTTGATTCACTCATGGAGTTGAAATTTCAAAATGGTTAAAAACAGACAAAATTAGTGTCATTGGAAAGCCAAGAGTTTAAAAGTACAAGAATTTTATACGAAGAAAAAAAAAATTGCTCATGAATGACCAATTAATAAATGAATACATTTGCATAAATTAAAATGTGAGTAACGCGTGGGCATAAAATTTTGGTCTTTTATAAAAGAATAATCTTTAAAGTTACACATTTCTATCCCAATATTAGTGGGACCCTAAAGTTCAGAATTGACAAGTTTATCATGACTATGATTTCCAGTTTCTCAACTTAATTAAATATGCAAATGAGGATGGTACAAAATTGGCATGCCCACGCCGTTACTTTTTTTAGTCATTATTTCTCATTTGCCAGAAAAAATAATGATTAATTTTCATGAGACTTTCAAAAGACCAAATATTACAGTAGGGTCCATTCAAATCAGAAGAAAAAAGTATTCTAATTTCAATCTAATTAACCACAATCTTTAAATTAGATTGGTAACGCGTGGGAAATTTCAGTAACGCGTGGGACAACGTGTGTAAAACGTATGGAAGTTACATTAAAGTTTTGCCAAAAGAGGTGGGAATTCCCTATAACCTTTTTGAACATTGAAAATCAGTTAACATGCATCAGTGCATCCCATTGGCCATTCACAAGACCTTTAATTAACCTAAATTAAAGAAAAATTACTCCCCCCCCCCCCCCCCCCCCCCCCCCCCAAAGGAAGCAACGCTCTTCCAGGGATTTTTTTTTTTAATTTTTTTTTTTTTTTTTTTTGAATTTTTTTATTCCTCATCAAATCTATCAAACAATGTTTATTGCATAGAAGGCTGCAACAATAATTAATTTCCTTCATAGCCAATGAAAGAGAAAATAAACTCGTTTTAAAAGGGTTATTTACATGTAAATTCCTCATAAGCCAACTTTATCATTTGTGCATTGAAGGCTTAGTTACTGTTTTCATGCTATGTAATATATAATAGACTTAGGGGGCCCTAGGCCCTATTATGTAGTCTAGTAATGAAATATTAGTATGATTTTAGACTGAAGCTTTATACATTTGAGTATTCCATAACTTCCATTGTTCATTCTTTTTCAAGTTTGTCATTCAGGAGACAGTTGCTACACATAGAGGCTGTTAACTGGTATCATGGAAAATGAGTTTAAGTTTCATTTATATGGTACTATCACATGCATATCTCTTTCTGTTTTTTACCAAGTGTTGTTCACAAACGGGTACTAGGCCTATACATATCCTTCTCTTTGTTCATTATGTCACAAAACAGAATGATTGTATTAAGTATATTGATGTATGTTAAACATACGATACTCAGGATTTATTGTCCAAATTAAAGGTTTTTGTTTGAAATTATAACATATCATGTGACTTGAGATGCCACAGGTACATGTATGATACTCAAGTGACTTTCACAACAGCTAAACAATGACTTTTGAGCTTTGCATTGATGATGATGGGCCATTGTTCTTAGAACAACTACCCCCAGGACAATTACCCCGAGAGAACTTACCCCTCCCCCTTCCAAATATATACCTGATAACCCCTACACCAACCCACACACTATTTCTGGGGGTAGTTGTCCTGGGGGTAATTGTCCAGGGGGTAGTTGTCCTGATACCAATAAATGTAATCTGAAGAGCCTACTTTCATCTATTTTTATCAGACAATTTTCATAATCTTCATAAAAATAATATCTTAAAGTACACTTATTTATATAATATATAATTAATTGATTTTTAGTGATAAATAAAACATTTCCTCCAGGAAATGGAGTCAAACATTCTGTATCTGTCTTATTTGCTTAAATAAATACCAAACTCAACTTTTTCTCCAGTAAAAGTGTCATTTACAGTATATTACGCATAGTGACAAAAGTGTCCAACGCGTTACTTGTCCCACGCGTTACTATACCTATATTTTTTAAATTGACCTTGAGAAAAAACTAATTGATGAATGTTTATGAAACTTTTGATTAATCTTCAGTAATAGATGTTAAACAAGTTGTTTGCAATGATTTTCCAAGGTTACAAGTATTTTCATAATATTTCAGAAACAAAGTAAAACAAGAAAAAAATATGATTTTTGTGGTCCCACGCGTTACTGGCGAATTAATTGGCATAAATTAATTACGTAACAAGTCATTTTGATTATTTCTGTTGTTTTGTATGAAGATACCTACTATCTACCAGAAACTACCCTAGAAATGAACTTTGATTAATAAATATAAGATATAGGGCTAAATATACTTATGATGTCCCACGCGTTACTAGTGCAATTTAGCTTGGACTTGCCCTTAAGGTAATGTTCATCTCCATACATGTATTCGATCAAATATACACATGTAGGCCTACATGTACACCCCAACATAAAAGGAACATCTCTCCGTCTATCTCTCTCTCTCTCTCTCTCTCTCTTTCTCTCTTTTCCCCTCTTCTTCTTTGTCATATCTTCCTCTTCCAGCTATTTTTTGCAGAGTTGATTGTGATGATTTGATGTTGAAGAAGGTTTTGATGTAATGTTCATCTCCTTATTTGATCAAACATGTACATGTATGGCCTACATGTAAAATGAATGTCTCTCCTTCTACGTATCTCTCTCCCTCTTTCTCCCCCCCCCCCCCTCCCTCTTTGCTATATCCTGCTCTTTAAAGGGGACCAATACCCAAGGAAATAATAATTTCTATAAGAAAGAGCACAATAGGAGGAGCAATTAAAAAAAAAAGTTTCATCAAAATCGGTTATAAAATAAGAAAGTTATGGAAGTTTGAAAAGTCTTGTTTTACCTTCTATGGGGATCCTCAAACTGGCAACATCGGCTTCAAAATGGCCGATTTTATGGACAACTCTCCATTGGTTTTGTACACAAATTTTCAGATTTTCCCCATTTTCTTTCAAAATATGTCTTATTTACTTCTGAGCTCAAAATATGTCATGGAAAAATATATTTCACACAACATATGTTGAGCTCAGAATGAGGTAAGTCATATTTTGAAAGAAAATGGGGAAAATCTGAAAATTTGTGTACAAAACCAATGGAGAGTTGTCCATAAAATCGGCCATTTTGAAGCCAATGTTGCCAATTTGAGGATCCCCATAGAAGGTAAAACGAGACTTTTCAAACTTCCATAACTCTCTTATTTTATAACCAATTTTGATGAAACTTTTTTAAAATTGCTCCTCTCATTATGCTCTTTCCTATGAAAGTGATTATTTCCTTGGGTATTGGTCCACTGTAACCCTTCTCGCCCGAGTCCTTTATTTCAACCCTCCACTCTTCTTGTTTATTGCTCTTCATAGGCCTATATGCTTCCATTCCTCCCTCTCTCTTTCTTTCCTTTCTCTATTTTGTAGATCTCTCCTTCCCTCTCATTTTCGGCTGTCATAGTTACACCTTCTCTTTTTTGCTCTCCAATTGTGTCATGCCTTCACACCTCTCCACAAGCCCTGAGATTATTCAGTGTAGGGTACATGTAATTCATTACAAACTAAGTAAGTTTACATGTATGCTTTAAGATGCTGGGGAGTCATAGGCCTGTCCTCATAATTTCATTTTTCATGCTGTATGCATTCTGTCCATCATTTCTTGGTAATTGAAAGCACATTTTTATCTGTGGTTGAAGCCCTTTTGGTATTTAGTATATTTGCATTTCTTTTTTGGGTGATGAATTGCTAATGAATGCTATTTGAAAGGAGAGGAAATACTTGTTACTATTGCCTGTAAATAAACAGTTATGGAGAGTGATCTGTGCTTCATTTTTTCAAAGATTTTATGATGTGATATTGAGCTGGGTTCAGGGATAAAGTTGAAGTTTTTTTTAAGGTTGCAGAAGAGAAATATTAGTATAATTTCTGCCAATTTGTGGATTATAAAGTGATTCATTTAGACCATCAGGTAATGATGATGATTATCTGGCAGTGGTAACGCGCCCTGTCTGGCGCATAAGCACGCCAGTACTGGACCACAAGTTTCATGTATTTTTTATAGGTATATACTCTCACACCTCATAAACATTCATAGGCAAGCGGAATGTGATTTTCACACTAACGAGCGTTGTCTGAAGCTGCAGACCGTATTTTAAATTCGTAACAAAGTGTTGTCATCTGATTTCAAAATCTGTCTCAGCATAATCTCTGCAGATTTATCAGTATTCATAGTGGGATGGCTGCTGCGCTATGAAAACATACATGGCTTATTTTTAAATACAGTCCTACATGTAACTATCCTTTTTAATTTTATGTTCACATTTACACATGTTACTATTTGAATAATGATAAAAAGAAAAATGATATACAACATGGTGTACAAGTACATCTAATGGTGTATAATTCAGATTTGTCAGAACAAAATTTGCCCTAACAATTAACTACTAAAATTACTGAAATTATGGGTTTAGTATGCATCCCAATTTTTGGTTTATTGTGATTGCAGAATAATACAGGATTCGAAAGTACATGTACATGTACATGTACCAAGACTTTCTCTACCAAGTAAATGTTCCGACCGGACCCGAATAAGATTTACTAGCACATCTCTAATGTACAGTGCATGTATCTCTCTTCATCAGTAAGTCCGAAAACAAATTATATTTACAAATCAAATGTAACCCAAACAAATTGAATTTTGTTTTTAATAATACTCAAATTGAAATTGAGGTTGTTGTTAATTTATACTGGTTTCTCGTCCAAGGCTCAACATGCACCTGTTGTCTGCCTATACAGCAGGGGCAAGTCAACGCCATATTTTTTGGCCTGAATATATGCCATACTACAGAGATTGTTAGCCTGTTTAAAGGGAAAGTCCTGTCATTGGGAAAGTGAACACAATGATTGTGAGCTTTCAAACTATTTTTGTGTTATTAAAGAAGAATATGTAAGTTAAGCAAAGTTCCAATCCAAAGGGATGCTATTAAATTCCCCTTAAATAATATGAAACTCAGCTGAAATGTTAGACCCAAATATTTATGTGGTCCCATACATGCATTTCTGTGTGCAGTCCATGTGACTCTTAACAGAATTAAGATAATTGGAGGATTGGAGGATAAGTGATCTCAAATTGTAAAAATTCATATCTTAATCAGCGCCTAATTTTTCTGAAACTTGTACCAATATGTTTGTTTGGTTTACATTGTATCTCCATTCATTGACGCCAAATTTCTCTGAGGGGTTCATTCCCCTTGATTTGTGGTTGAATATTTAATGAAGTTTGTTCTGTACATTATACATGTAAAAAGAATACATGTGCGTGCGTACGTGTACATGTACATGTTCACAATTTATGTAGGCTGCCATAAAAATACATGCTCACGTTGTAAATAAGTAATTAGCTCGTTGTATAGTCAGAATTTTTCTCGCAAGGAAACAGTTTCAAGATACTTTGGTTAATAATATCTTTGTTTGTTTTTGTTTTTTCTTTCTTTCGTTGTCTAAGCAGAAATTCCTACATTGTGTGCATTAACATACCAGGGTTCCCAGCCCATCAGGGAAATCAGGGAAAATTATCTTACTTTTTTCCAGTCTGGGAAAAGTCAGGGAATTTGATAATAATACTTCAAAATCAGGGAAAAATTAGGGGATTTTGATTGGCCCAAAAATTGAAAGTTCGGTAGTCAGTCAGACTAGTGTTTTATCATGGATATATATCCATGGTTTTATAATGCAAATAGTTCACAGCGACAAGAAAGAAAACATGTGAAACTGGAAATGGGTTTAAATAATTATCAGGGAATTTTTAGATTTCACCAGGGAAAAATCATGGAATTTTGTTTTCTTGAAATGCTGGGAACCCCAACATATAGGTCAATGAACTTTATGGAAATACATTTGTGTTTTATTTGTGTAGGCCGTGATTGTTTGGAATTACAAATGAGCATGTGCAATGTATGTCATTGTCCTGAAGTTCACAAACTCTATTGTGTAGGATGCCATCATCAATATCACTTCTATTCCAGGAAGTAATCAGTGATGGAAGAGATTAGTGGAGATTAACAGAGATTAACAGACAGGATAAAACTAGTCTATACACGCAAACTCTAGTTTCATATTTAGAAAAACTTGTATCATGTTTGAGGGGTAGACGAGACTTCTACTCACTTGTGTCAGAATATATCTTGTCCAGGGCACTTACATTGTACAGTACATGCACAAAGCTTATTGTAGTCTAGATTCAGACTGTAGATTATGCAATGTATGGATGGATGTGTCTGCAAACTAGGATTATAACACCATGATCATGAATGCATGTTGTATACTATTTTGTTTTTGTGTTAATTTTTTTATTGTAATTAAAAGCAAGGGAAAGCTATTATCAATTTAGACCAGGCTCTGGTTGTTCTATTTCCTTCACAAATTAAAGTCCATCTGTGTGATTGCAGAACGATAGTGTATAGGGTGTGTTGTGAGCATTGATGAGAAAATACAGGATGGTCCAGGCAGTGGACTATTATCAATTATAAGATGGTGTATTCTTGATTTGAGAGCTATTGCAAAGATGTTTAACCAATCCGCGTCTGTCTATTTTCATTACATAGATTTCCTCTTTGTCGGCCACTCTGATGATGTCACTGGATTAATAACCAAGTCGTAGACTGAACAAAAGCCACTGCTTGACGACATCATCAGTGCCCTACGTTACAACCGCTGCTGCACAGTGCACGGTACGCATTCCAGCCAACTCACCCCAGACTTGCGCATACCATGAGCGACTATGAAGGCGCTGGAACTCACGGAGAACCAGCTCCCGTCGCCACCCCCATGAAACGCGAGGACTCCATGGCCCTCTCGCAGCTCTCGCAGGAAAACCACGGCCGATACAACGACACCACCCTCAGCCGCGAGGGACTCAGCGATCGTGAGACCTCGTACTCCTACGGAGGCTACAGCCCTGCCGCCACACCGACTCACTCATACAGCACGGCGAGGTCGGACGGGATGTCGATGGGTAGGGATGGGTCGACCCCAAGGAAGAAGGGGAAGACGATGTCGCTAAAGGTCCAGATGCTGGACGACTCGGTGCTGACTGTCGATGTCGTGGTAAGAAGATATCAATTTCTTTTAATTTTTTTTTTGCCGGGGGGGCGGGGGGTGGCGGGAGGAGTACAGTACTTTCAGCCTAGAGAATCCTTTGCTCTGTCATATTTTTTGTATCTCACATTGTATTTCAAAGCAAGCCAACACATCTAAAGCAGTGAATGGTGACATTTCACTCTATCAAATATTTTAAAATGTGGTGGTGCATTGGATTGATGACCTGCAAAGACCTACAAAGTAATCTGGAAATGAAAATTAAAATGCATTGTTTAAAAAGATATGGATAACACTTTTTAGTATTGTCTAAAAGGGGAAGTTATAGGATGCAATTGTTTTCAAGAAGTAATCAATTAAAATCCACTTGACACCTGAAAGGATGTTGATGTTATTATAAAAGTCTGACTCGATCCTTGTTCACTATTTTCTGCAGTTGTGGTCGAGTTTCCATTACGTTTCTATCTAGTGCCAACTCTGCCAAAATATTCCTCTTATTTTTCACTGATCGATGTGAGAGTGTTGTTGTCCTAGTGCGGAAATTGAGCCAGAAACAGATGATTTTTTTGGCAAGAGGATAGACACAACTGTAACGTCTCCCTTTTGACATTTTAAGTGGGCCACTTTCGTTCCCTGAGAGACTCTTTTGCGGCAAGGCATGCAGAGTGTGACTTCCCACTGCAAGGAGGAATAGTGTGTAAACTTCTCTGTCATGCACATCATCCTATTATTACATGTAGTTTAAAACGATGGACTTGATATAGTCGAAGTATCAGAGAAAAGAACCCTTAACCTGCACTTATTTATGGGCAGTTCCAAGGTAACAGAGTGACATTCAGAAGCAACATTTCAGCATTCAAAGAAGTTTATCATCCATACTTTAATCTTTATGTACAAAGAAATGGTTCATGACAAAAGCTGATGATACCCTCTTTTCAAAATGATAATTTTTTTTATAGTGACCTTCTTAATTGATGAGATATGAATATTCATAATCATGGTTACGGAGTGACGCAAAATGGACATGCATATTTGAGCAGAAAACATTTTGCTTAAACTCTGTGAAATTTAAATGGCTAGCACAATTTTGAGTTATTGATTGGATTCTATGTTATTCTAGGTATAATATGCCACCTTGCATAAAAAAATTGGTTGAATATTTTGTTAATTATGACTTAAAACTTGAACCCTTGTCCGGTTACCGAGTGACGGTTACGGAGTGACATCTGGTTTCCCGGTCTTTTTCGTGAGGAGAAATGCATTCTAAAGAAATATTGATACCAAAGTTTGTTGGAGTAGACCATGACAATTCCATTAAGCCAAAAAAAAATTGGCAAAAAGTGACGAGATAAGAATTAGAGGCATTTAAAGCCCCATAGTCCCATACGTGCCAATTTGGGTTTGATCAATTATTCAGCGCAAGAATACTGAATCACAATTTTTTTTTTACTTAAATGATTGGTTGTATTGTAAAGAAGCCTTTGTGGTAATTTCAGATCCTAATTTGCATTTTCAAAGGCACAGCGGCACATTAAAATTTCAGCTCCATGTCCTGTTTTGCTTGGAACTGCCCTTATGTAAACGTTTTGACTTCACAAAAAGATATATTCTTATTCCAAGTAAAAAAAATGAAAGAAGTTCATGTTGGGCATTTGATTCGAAAATAATTTGAATGTAATTCCTTTCAATGCAAATTAGAATTTCCACTGTCAATGTCATTGTTGATGTTGATGGGTGTGGAACATTGTTTATGTGACCCACACTAGCAGTCCAATGATATTGAAATTGACTTGAAATCTCCAGGCTGCACCTTTAAATGTCATCGAGCTATTGATAGGGTCGCATGCGATCCCCTACATGTATTCTTCTTTAGCCAAGCATTTGTACCCTAATATGATTTACATGAACATGAACAATTGTAGGGTAGTCCCTCAATATGATTAGTGTTAACAAGATCTCAAGCAACCCAACCCGCGTCGATGGCTTTGAACTATCGTACATTTGTAATACATGTCACTGCCATTCCTCTGATATCGCAACGCACCTGAAATGCCCTGCACTCTGCTATCAAGGTATTGCTTTAGCCGCATCCAATCAAAAAAAGAATCGTCCCCAATATGATTTACATCAACAATTTTAGGGCAGTGCCTTAATATGATTAGTGTTAACAAGATACGTAACAACTTAAAACCTGAACCGCTCGACCCGCGTTTGGGAGGATCCCGCGGCAGCCAGGTTGCGGAGATCTGTTGTAGGCCGCGTAATTGGATTTGTCCCCAACGATGCCGGTAGTTTGCTCTAGCTAGAGCAGATGGCAATAGCCAGGAAATGGAAAGACGATGAGGGGTGGAGTTGGATTTAAGAAGAAGGAAAAGGGGGCATAATAGGTGGGGGGGGGGGAGTATTTCAGGAATGGAGTGTGATATTGTTTTGATTGCAAAGGATGGATACATGTTAGATACATATATCCAGAGAGGGCTATGTTTGCTTTAAGAATTGAGAGAAGAGGTACAGAGAAAGACAAAAAGAAAGTAGGAATGAGTGTTGTGTGTGTGTGTAAGAGAGAGAGAGAGAGAGAGAGAGAGAGAGAGAGAAGAGAGAGAGATGAGAGAGAGAGATGGAGAGAAAAGTATGAGAAAAGAAAAGAAGAGGAGTAAATGAGGAGAGAGGGATTGGAGGAAGGCAGAGAACAAAATTCTCCATCCTTCAATAATGAAAAGAGGAAAGAGAGATAGAGATAGATAGAGAGTGTGACAGAATAAGGAGGAAAAGGAAGCAAATCTAGAGAGATGGATTTGGGAAGAAGGGAACAAGGAGCAGAAGATATCTCCATCAATCTTGGGAGATATGGCAGAGGAGAAAGAGGTAGAAAAGGAAGAGGAATAAATAGATGAATGTAGAGGGAGGGAGGGAATGAACCATCTCCTTCATCAACCTAAGGTGATGAAGAAGAGGAGTGATAAAGAGAGATGGAGATAGGCAGATTAAGAGAAGGAAGAGAAACTAAAATAGAGATGGATAGGGGGGATTAGAGAGAAAGAACTCCCACTTGATCATCCTTTGGTGATGAAGATTTAAGGAGAGATAGAGATGGAGAGTGGCAGATAGAAGGGAGAGGAATTAAAAGAGAGATTGATTGAGAGAAAGAGAGCGAATTAAATTTTCATCATCATTCTTCGTGATGAAGTAGAGGAGAGGGAGGGAGAGAGTGAGAGGCAGATAGAGAAAGAGAAAGGGAGAAAAAAAAGAGATTGAGAGAAGGGGAGTGAATGAACTACCCCCTTGATCATCCGTGACTGGTGTTTCTTGGCCCGTGGCGGGGGAAGTCATCCACCACACGCAAATTCAAATTTCCTCTTCTGTCCCTCGCCCTCCGTCCCTTCTACTGAGAATTCATCCTACATTAAGCAGCTCATCATCCGATCTATAAGATGCGATCCTCCACATTCATCCTGTTAGGCGCTGCTGCACTAGCTCGAGCTAAACAATAGCGCGCTAATTGGTGGATCAAAAAAAAAAGAAAAGAAACCGGTCCTGCACTAGCTCAAGCTATTTTAAAATTTCGTATTTACGACCTGACCTGACCTTGAACAAATAAGCGATGTGTATTGTGCAACTGGAAACTACCGCTAGCGTGTGCACGATTTCGGATTTAGCTCGAGCTAGTGTAGCACTGTGCAAAATAGTACTATTTCAGGCTAAACCGCAAACCAGGTCGAGTTTTTAAAAAAAATCCTAAGATGACTCGGGCTTCGATTTCCTCCAAATTAGCGTGCTATTTGACCACAAAGACGGATCTAGCTAGTTCATCGGATCCCAAATAGCGCGCTATTTGAAATAGCTCGAGCTAATGCAGCACCGCCTTTCGAGTCCATTTCATTAATCTTCTCTTGGCATTATCTCTGTGTTTACCAAGTCCATCTCTATGTAATGCACTTAAAACTCTATTTACAGCAACACTCTTGGGCCCAGACACCATGGGTTAAAATGCATTTATAGATGGCATTACCCTTTTTAGAGTCCATGGTTCAAATATTAAAACAGGACTCTGCGTGAAACCGTACATGTGCGCAACTGGAATAGCTTTTACCCTAAATATTTTTTAAATGTTACACAATATATATTTCCTTTTTAAAACCCATTCATGCATGAAATGTCATGCAGTTCCTTAAAAAATCATTGCATAAATCTAGACAATAATATTTACTGAATGCTTTTTATGTATGGTAATGGTGAATTTTTGTTTTCTTTTAGAATTACCGAGATTAATTAAGATTTAACCCTCGGTAACATATTCTCCTTTAAAAAAAAAAATTCCCAAAGCTATTGGAAAAAAAAAACAAAACAAAAAAACACAACCCCTATATATTTTTAATACATGTAGAAACTGTACACTTCTGACTAGATGCTAGATTGCTAGATTATAAGCAAGAACAGTATGGTATGAATAAATGAAACTGTAGGGCCTACATATGTTGATATTGGATGCATTGGTATCTAACACCTACACGGAATGATGGGTTTTCATGAAAACCTAAAAGTTTAATTACAGATTATTTATGAAATGATCTATATTCATGGAGGAAAAAAAAAATCAACAATCTGCAAACAATCTTTTTTCATCCATGAAATTGGGTAAATAGTCCTAAAATATTATTTCATTTGTTATTCTTTTTGATGGCTTCAATTACATGGTTCAAAAGGTACACTCCACAGTTGCAGTAATCAAATCTTGCTAAATAATGGAGTCGATATCATTTTATTTTATGGGGTGTTGGTAGAATAGTCAAATAGGCTTGAAGATATTTTTTATTAAATACACTCTAGATTATGATGATAACCCAATTACAATAGTTTTTATGATAAAAATAAATGTGATGTGTTTTTATGATATTAGATTGTTTATTATGAAGCCTACACTATATACATGATTTCAGAATAAATTTTAGTCATTTTTTCTGTTTTAAGTTATAACTATCACCAGTGATTGGGTTTTTGTTAAACCAAAGTCGTCTTAAGTTGGTATTACCTAGGAGGTAATAGAAACTCCATGGTATTACTCATACTCATAGTTTGAGCTATAAGTATTGAGAATATATTCATTGGACCTCACTCACTCACAATTTACATGTAGGCTATAAAGCAGGGATAGGTATCGTCTGATGATATTGATTCACAAGCAATTGAAACACTACCCATAAATGAGGGTGAGAGGTGCAGTGTAGTAGGTACAGTAGGTATCATGTAGTAGGTCTATGACAAGGCATGCATAGCGCTTCAGTATGGAGACACAGGATAAGATACTCCAAGTATGTCATATCATTATGACACAGCGATCTTGTAAGAAAGGAGAAGACTCAGTTCAGAAGAGTGTATCATGCATTGTACAGTATAATATTCTTATTTATTAATTTTTTTATATTATATCTTTTTTTTCTAATTAAGTTATTTTTTATTTTTATTAATTAATTTATTCTTTATTCTTTCAGATTTATTTACATGTACATGAATTGATTTGTATTTATTTATTCAATTATTTTATTTATTTATTTTTGATGGGGGTGGAAGCTGGTTTTGGTTATTATATTGGGATTATATTTAGATTGATATTCCTACATGTACATGTACATTGTAGGCCCCCTACATAATAATATTTACTTATACTAACATTAACTTTGGATACATTTTGGTAAACTATTTAAAGTAAATGATAGGGCTACATGTACAGTTGTACATGTACTTGCTAGGTTTACCCTTTGCCCAGTAATTCTTTCAGCTCTTCACCTTTGTTCATTTAATATCCTACTTGAGTCTTTCTCTTGTAACCTTTTACTACATCTTAATCATAAACGTAAATATCATTTCTATGAGAATGGTATTTTTAGAGTCCTAAACTGTTTATTTTCTCACTTGAGCTGACCATGTAAATATTCTAGTCTGATAACCTTCTGAAGTCTACTTCACATGTACATGTAGGCCCCACATGTACATTTTTGTGTGCAGATCCATGTAACAACGATCAAAATTTTTTAATGTTTATTTAATATCATTTATTCATGAAAATTACAATTGGAGTCTGTTTTTTTTTTTTTTTTTTTTTTAAATTCTGTGCACATTCTGTGCAATTGTAAGGGATACATGTATGCTTCTATGGTTTTATCAATAAGCAAAATCTTAATTTTAACCAACATTTGTAAAGTAGGGGAACATTGTGTAAGGGTTTTGGATTTAAATTTTTAGGGCTTGTTTGCATTGTGAAGTCATAATTATATGTTTAATGGTTCCCGCTTCCAAACATTAAATCTGTTTCAAGATGTAGATTTTAAAGTAACAATAAAAACTGCCGTTTCATTATATCTAAATTTTTGAAACCATGACATCATCTCAGAATTACCAAGACATGTTCACTTGGTCCATGCGTGCCTTCATAACTCAAACCTATACACTACACTGTCCTTGATATGTGTACATGTAGATCAGTGGAGTCTTGGATATAAATCATAAATTAAAAGCGGTGCGTCATCAAACGTTTGCGCAGTGATGTGTGTAAACATGACAAATCTTTGTTAATGATGTAGCTCTTTATTTGTATGATAAACTGTGAGTCACAAATACTACTCTCAATCATAGATTTGATATAGGTCTACTAAACATTGTAAATATTAGTCCTGTGAAGTTCAGTTGTCTCATTTGTTACAGAATTTAATAGAATCTACTCCCAAAAATAATTACAATTTAATTAGAATGATGGATAAAATGTTGAAATACAAATCAAGAACTAGAGATTAAAGCTGGTGTATAGTGTTGGGAGAAGGAAAAATTTAATTTGGATTCACAGTTAGATAATATGAAAGACTGAATCCTATAACTGTAACAAAGAAAGTTATATTACATGGAATCTCGTTTTAATGTCTTTATTTCACGATATTATAGTATAAAAAAGATAAGTCGGGGATCCGACTCGTCTTTGTGTGCACTAGGCGTTCACATGGAAAACCAATGGGGATTCTCTTGTGTGGGTGATACACACAGATCGCTACGCTCCATTCATGCGGGAAGTCCGGGGGACTGGACAACCCAGCAAAGGTCTCAAAAACTGTTACAAATTGTGTTTGGATTCAAACATTTCATTGAAATTCATCGGAAATCGTGAAAGGAATATCACAAAATCTCTCAAACATGTCTTTTAGTGCAATGTGAACAACATGAGACTATATTTAATCGGTTTTATGCCGATTTTTTTTTGTTACCAAAACTATACACCAGGTTTAACATAATTAATTCATTTGGTAAATAAAGTTTCAAAGGTTTTTTTTTTTTTTTTACTAATCCCTTTTACTTCTCAAACAGTTTGAAACAAGAGATAACCAAAATTCTAAATGAAACAATGCTGCAGCTAGCAGATTTCAATATAGGGGGGGGGGGGCTGCCAATATTGTTCTGATTTTAACATGTACATGTAGTCCTACATAAATGAACAGTCAATGAGTGGTTTTCAAAATATACCTGTTTAGGGGGCGTGTATCCCCTACCTAGTCACCTGTATCCGCCACTGCAATGAATACATTGTAGGTAAAAAATGTATGTGCGAAGAAAGAAATATTACTGTAGACTTTTCCTACGTGTAGCTCCTGAGTAAATAAGTCGATGTAGCCCAGAGCTTCTGTGTTATATGCTAGCAGGTCATGACTCATAATTATATGAATCGACGTATTGTTCTTTATTGATCTGAAAAAGACCAATAATACATGAGCAATACACCATTCCATTATTGGTGTTTCTCTTGACTTTCAATGTGTGCATTCGGTGTGCATTCAGTGTACCTCAATATATGGACTTTATGCCTTAGGCTAGATCATATCAATTTACTTGATAACATTTGAAATTAATAAGGAGTTCAGTTTGGATTCAGTCCATTTCAGTATTTCAGTGGACAAAAAACAGTGGGAAATTAATCAGAAAACCCTGAGGGAAAAAGTTCATGTGTCTACCCTACATAAATTTGAGTTAGTGGTTACATGTAGATCATGATAAATTCATACCTCAAAATGTTTTAAAAGCAGAGACTGTAAATGTATATGTACTTTGAAGTTTTAACAAAGTTAAACATTTTTTAATGAAGACTATAGTATAGTATACTGGTAGTCCGGCCTATCACTGCACACGTTCTTATGAAGACTACATGTAGTCTTATTATCCAGGCTGACTACAAAATCCTCTATGGGAAGGCATATATTCCAACCAGCCACATATGATCAAAGGAAAATGTGTTTTCTGCTTGTAAGCCGAGGAGAAATAGCAAATAGAGGAAAACTTGTCCTCTCATCTCAACCAGTCACTTGAGTTATACAGCTGTTGTCGGCCAAATCTCATTCAGTGATGGCGGCAGGCCGAAAGGTTTGGGCAATATTTATTAAAGGGACTGGACTGGCATGTTTATAGATATGTGTACTTTTGAATGGAAGGGCAGGTATTTTTTATATGTTTGAGTTCAATGTCAATGAAGAATACTATGTAGATGGGAATATTGAACTGCAGTTGTTATAGAGATAATGCTCTTTAGTTTATTGAGAAATTGTTAGTATGAGTTAGTTATAAATTTGAACGAATATATAAATATGGTAATGTATACTAATCTTAAATCAAGATATTTTTAACCTAAATTTTGTTCTGTTCACTTGCCCTGGGACTTTCATCTCCCCCTCATTCTTGCTACCTATTTCACCCCCTGTCTATCTAATCCCTTCTTTCGTGTTTCCTCCCCCTTGTCTCTTTTCTCCCCATCTCTCCTTCTTTTATCCATCTCACCCCTCTCTCTTTCCATCTTATAAATAACAGGTTTCATATCCAAGTATCTCTCCATAATCGTCTCATCTTGTCTCTGTCTTACTCTATTACTCCTTTCTTTTCTTTTCTTCTGTTCATCCTATTTCTAAATGGAACCTGCATGCGTATGTTTCTTGACGACTGACTTGATGGCATTGACCTCAGAGTATTTTTTAAGCTTGAAATCAGATCAGATGGTAGCATCCGCTAGGTCAGGCAACAATCTCTGTCTAATGGATGTACCAAAGAAGTGTTTATTAGCAATCAATTTCACTCAACCCTGTATCAAGCTTGTTCACACTCAAAACTTTGATCTCAAATTGTACATGTAGGAAACAGGGCAGACAAATTATTTACCCTGAAACTTTATAAGAATAAGAATTTGGGGGGGGGGGGGAGAACTTCGGTTTAGTATCGGCCAATTTCATGGATTTCCTTGAGTGTACATAATGATGGATGAAGCTGGTGCTGATTGGTCATTTAGTGCAAGCTCACGTTAGGCCCCTCCCATTTAATGTTCTAGTCCAACTATACTTTCATACAAAAAAGGGAACATGAATCGCGACACGTTCTAATTCGAAATGATTGTCACACCTCCATTTTGTCACGCTAGAAGTACACATACCTTAGTACATCACATCAAATAAGAACTGTTCTCACACAAAATTCATTATGTGGCTGTATATATATTTCAGTATAACTGTATAACTTGGGTATTAGCCGTATGATAAATTTGTTGAGTGTGGACAAGGTGAGGCTGATTGCACATGTCCGTTGACCAGGTGGAGAAACACTTAGAAAGTTTGGCGATTAATCCATGCTTTACGCTTCCATGCCTCGTCTGTATTATGTGCATGTATTATGAATAATACACAGACTTCATTGGTTCATTTTATTCTAATTGCAAAAAAATTATAGAATAATCATGAAAAAAGGCAAATACATGTATCAAACAAAGATTGTCAGACATTGGTACAATGTACATGTAAGTACCTCTTTATATTGATCACATGATACACTCATAGATTTTTAACTTGTAGATTACATTCATCGACATATACATGTATACTGTTGGTACATTATTTATTGATAATTAAATAATTATGCCAGTATTTGGAAGAGAATTCAATAAACGCTGCGGTTCTTCTCTTTATAGTATCAAGCTCCTGTCGACAGAGCAGATAATGAAACCCCCTACAAAAATATTTGCAAATTTTGCTTATTTTCAAAGCCTCAAGATATGAGTCAATTTTCAAGAGCTCACATCAAATTTGTTTCAAATTATGTATTTGCATCCAATAGCAGGTACATAGGTAGGCAGATGAGGAAAGCATTGTGTATAGATCTCCCACAATTATTTTTTTACATTTCCGGTAAAGCTGTTTGCTCTATCAACAATGGCAAATGCCTTTGAATGATTTTCCTTCAAAGTGTATGACAGCTTTTTCCACTCTTGTATTCATACTGCAGAATACTAAACTTGTACAAATGTAGATTTCAGCCATAAATTCAGAATATTGTCGTTTCTTTTTTAATGGCCAAGTTGGAAATGGTGATTAGTTCTAGGCGAGTGACTGATATTTGTATTGTATGGTAACAATGCGTTCCCTGCTGTGTGTGAATCATCTTTTATTCCCATGAAATTACATGGAACTCTTTTCATATCGGCATTTAAAGTTAATGCTCCTTTATAACAAATTCAATTTACAAATACTGTATAGTGTTTTCTAATTCTATGATAAAAAATTGTGCAAATTTCATAGGATTGTTCAGGGACCAAACTTATCCATTAGTTGTCCAAAATTAAGAACTATTTAGATATTGATGCAGTCAACAAAGTTTTTGTGATATCAGATCATAAAAGCACCTCTTTAATTGATAAATGTCCGATGATGATAATAAAATATGAACTGGGAGTCGGAAGTGCAAAGCCAGTTTGATATCAACTAAATCGACAGCTGGAATAATTAAAATACTCCTTGACTATGGTTAGCCATGTTGTAGGGTTTCATGCCTTTGTCGCTCGCTTTATTGATTTCTCTTGGTCAAATTGTAGAGAAGTGTTCTCGTTATTGTGAATATGACATTGGCAGGTGTCGTATTTGAGCATACTGTTTTACATTTAATGACGAAACTAACTCTCCTGAGTTGACACCATTTTTTGAATGGCAATGTTTATGTTTTGATGTTTCTGGGTTACAGTTATAATTCCTTCTTTACATGTAGGCCTTTGTTATTGTTGTGACCTATGCCTTCATCATTAGTATTTAGAGAAATCTCTGATACTTTATTCCGTCGCTGGGACTGAGGAGACGTCTTCGCAACGTCTCTGCGACAAGTTTCAAAACCATCCCCAAGTAGTTTTAAAACCGTCTCAAAGTAGTCCCAAACCCATCTCAAAGTAGTTTCAAAATAGTTTCCACGAAGTGAGATACCACCCTAATTCCACTCTAGATAATAACTTTCTCCATTTAATTGATATATTGCAGACACGTACCGGTAGTTTCCTTGGTATTGTGGATATGACATTGAAATGTGTGTCATTGGCTCATTCATGGTACATGTACATTTAATGATGAAGCTCTACCAAGTGCATTCAGCATTTGAAATGTGCAATATTTATGTTGATGTTTCTGGGTTAATTACTTCTACTGTACTTCCGTGCGTTAGGTTATGTTAATTTTTTTTCAATATTGTGGATATGACATTGGCAGGTGTCGTATTTGAGCATACTTTTTTACATTTAATGACAAAACTAATTCTCTTGAGTTTACACTTTTTTTTAATGGCAATGTTTATGTTTTGATGTTTCTGGGTTAAACAGTTATAATTCCTTCTTTACATGTAGTCCTTTGTTATTGTTGTGACCAATGCCTTGTCATCAGTGTTAACCTAACTACACTCTAGATAGTCACTTTCTCCATTTAATTGATTTATTGCAGGCACATATTTTTCTTGGTATTGTGAATATGACATTGAAATGTGTGTCATTGGCTCATTCATGGTACATACACATTTAATGATGAAGCTCTTCCGAGCGCATTCGGCATTTTGAAATGTGCAATATTTATGTTGATGTTTCTGGGTTAATTAAGTTATTCTACTTCCTTGCGTTGGGTTATATTTTTTTCCCCAATATTGTGGATATGACATTGAAAAGTGTGGCATTAGAGCATTCAATGTACGTTTGTGGAAAAGCTCTCGAGACCAGCATTTTAATGCTATTGTGCTTTATTTTATGTTTTGATGTTTATGGGTAATTACACCTTACATTTTCTTGCTCTAGGTTTCTGTTTTCTTGGTATTTTGGATATATGAAAATTGTGGCATTGTTCACACATTCAAGCATAACAAATAAGTATTGTGAAAAAGTCAGTGTAAATGAGGCCAATACTTTATATTTCAAAGTGTGATGAACACAGCATGATACAATTCCATAGATTCCATTTCCTAAGATATCTCTGCTTCATAAATCTATGTGTAGGATTTCAAACATGTCTCTAAAACTATGACTTCAAAAGGCTGTTCACATTTATGTAATCGTTAAATATTTTGGTGTGAATGTGGCGTGGGGTTTATCACAGTGAAGTTTCATGCAATTTCAAAGACTCTTCTGTTCTGTTTCTCTATGTGATAATGATACTCTAGAATATTATCCTTGGATAAAAAATTAGATTTCACGATTTCAAAACGCTGTTCGTTTAAACGTGAATAAGTCGGTGTGAATGCAGCCTGCTGACTATCACACTGAAGTTCAAGGTATAGTGAACGCAGCATGATACAATTCCAATGAGTCTTTCCATTTTCTACGATACCTCTGTGTGATAGCGATGCTCTAGAATGTTATCCTTGGATTCCAGCCATAGCAATAAGATGATGAACACCAGAAGACATGAAATGGGTGCAGGAGTTATTCAAAGGAAGTCTCATTAGGTGCTGCTGCACCAGCTCGAGCTAAATAATAGCACGCTAATTGGTGGATCAGGAGAAAAAAAAAACTCCAAAAAAAATTGGTCCTGCACTAGCTCAAGCTTGAGCGAAAGTTTCGCATCAACGACCTGACCTGGGCCCGTATTCCATAAATGTTGGACTTAATCATGAAACTTAAGAATTTTTTTGCTAAAATAAATTTTGGTTTTAATTAAGAGTATTTTTGCTTAGCCTATTATTGACAGTTGAGCATAAATTCTTTGATTGGGGCTAAGTAAATTGAGTTGCTCCTACAAATATGCACATTAGAAAAGCGAATTTTATCCTAACTTTAAGCCTAACTACCTAGTGGCTTATTACTTAGATGTTGATTATATGGCAAGCTCATTTGAGGCCACAAATTAAACATGACAATATTAACAGAATTAAGAATTTTGCTTAATGCTTTCTGAGCTCAGACAAAGTGCTTTATGTGTTTGGAATAAAAGCTAAACAAATTTTTTTCCGGGACAAAATCTTAGAAAAGATACTTAGACTTAAGCAAAATTGCTTAAGTATAGTTTATGGAATACGGGCCCAGACCTTTATCAAACAAGCCCGATATGTATTGTGCAACTGGAAACCATTACTAGTAGCGTATACACGCACAGGTGCATGATTTCAGGTTTATCTCGCGCTCGTGCAGCACTGCGCAAAATAGTGCGCTATTTCGTGCTAAAACGGAAAACCAGTTCGTTGTTTTTTTTAAAGCCTAAGATGAATCGGGCTTGGATTTCCTCCAATACAGCACACTATTTCAAATAGCTCGAGCTAGTGCAGGACCACCTGGTAATGCCTCTTATGTGGATCCTAAATAATGAGTTGTAATATGTTTAAGATTTCATTCCGGTTTCAAATTTCATGGGGGGGGGGGCGGGGACAAAAAGCAGGTGAAATTTGATTTTCTTAAATCTTAGACATTTCTCTCTTGAGTCTTCAATATTAACCCTAAGGAATATAAAATGTGCATTATCAAAATTTCTTTATATCATTACCTACATTTATTGTATACGGGCAAACATATAATCATGCATCGTGAAAGTGTTGTTACTTGAAATCCTAATGTCACACCTGTGCCCTGGCTGTAACGCAAAAGAAATACAATCTATCGTAACTCTAACGGAATACCTATGACTTTTGATTGATATTAATCATAAGATTGCTTGTATCTTTTATGTTACAGGGCACAAATTGCATATTAGTTCAGATCACCATAAAATTAATTTTCCACCACTCAAAAATATTTTGCCTCACGCTATTCCATAAATACCTCAATACAAATACATCGTTCTAGCATTGCCTGACAGGTACATCATAGCCTAAATACCTCAGTCACGAGTCCCATGTTCATGTACACCAGCATCAATGCCCTGTGTGGTCTCTGGGGACTAAAAGAGATGGCACTTTATTTGTCACTGCTTCATAATTCATTTTACAATTGATTGGGCAGAGGAGGGGGCTTATTACGATTAATTACATGATCCAGGCAGCGAGATGCGACGACAATGACGATGTGCGTTTGAGAGAAATGCCTGCATGGTCGTGCGTGTTGGCGGATGTGTGTGTGTCTCGTTCCACACTACGAGAGGGAAAAAGATCGATTGGGTATTCGAAGCAATGTGATGCTTACCCCCGACTTCACACACCTAGGCTCTACAGTCAGGCTATCCAAAGAAATCTATATTAATTTTAAACTGCAAACTCAGTCACACATTATCAAAACAAACAACAAACTTGCCCTTTACTGTAGTGTAAAAGGTGTATCGGGAGTCGGTATGGCATCGGTCTCACCAATGTGACTGTTCTATTATATTTGGAGTGCATGCTATCAAAACACAGTTTATATCTAGAGTTTGACGAAAAATGCAGGGTTGCCTCAGGTAAATAAACTGGATGGACTTGTTAATTAATCTTTAAAAAGATTGTTTTACCTTGAACTTTGATATTAAGAAACGAAGGTAAATCTAGGTTTATTGATGAAGAGATGAAATCACATTCATAACTAACATTGATGATAGAGGCCCAGGGGAGGATTTCATGAAACAAATATTCACTGATTCTCACTGACAAGTGTTATAAGCTACTGAAATGCTTGCATCTGATTGGCTGAGAGCAAATTTGTCGGATAAGACACCAACAAGTCCTTTCATGAAACGCCTCCCTGATTCTAAAGTTATTGGCAGTCAAAGTTATCAACTTGGCTAATAAATGTCATTATTTACTCTGTTGCATTAATGATTAAGAGACTGGTTCTCAAGACTACTACTCTCCAGGTCGCTGTGTTATGGTTCGTCTCTCTCTCTTCTCAGTCAGCGCTTAATAGAAACAGACTTTCTTCACTGATAGATGATCAAATGGATTTTTTCCTTCTTACTCCGAGTTAGTAATGGATTGGGTAGCCCTCAGCCGCACTGCCATACAATGCATCCTGGGATATGGGTGGTCTACAGGCTCATACCCTTGCCAATCAGACTCTTGTTGTTTAACTTTAATCACAGTGTCTGAATCAATACACTACACCAGGACCTGATAGGCCATGTACTGTAGCTGTTCCTTACAAGCTAAGCCAGCGTGAACTGCACTAGGCTTCAATCAAGCCCAGTATATTTAATTACATGTCATATTAGAGTCTGTGTTTGTACACTACGTGGAGAAAGTGGAGAACATATCTGTGGGATGGTTGCTACTCGCATCAATCTGCGTGAAGTACAAATGCCAAATATGCTCTACCTACGTGGGTTACATGTACATGTCATTTGTCTTGAATAGTGAAGACGGCACTGCTTTACTCTTCTCTTCGACCCAGCATACATGTGTGTATACATGTATGCTGGTCGAATGATTATTTACTATTCCAATGCAAATGCAATGCAATATATCCCAATGTATTAGATGTGTGGAGGAGTATTCAAGAGGATTTCAAACTTTTGATTTATGCATTTGCAAGATTTTGAATTAAAGGGGGCTAGTCCCCCGAAAATGTAACGTGTAGACCTATATTTTGAAAAATCATGCTCAAAATGTATGTGTAAAACATTGAATGGCAGACATTTCACACATGTACATCTACATGTATAATGCCAGTTTATAAATGCATTTGATGGAAAACAAACACCATGTACAAATGCTCTTTTTATTTAGAAAAAAAAAGAATATTGACCAAGAGATGACATAAAATCATGCTCATTGTTTAAATGGTTGACAATTTCAGAATAGAGGTGGGAATGGGTGATGTCATTATATCCCATGTTTATATCAGCATGGAATTTGATATGACGATTAGGTGTCATGAACAAATGATTCGACTGTTGCAAAATGCATTAATAAAGACATAAATAAACATGGAGATGTTCGGCTTGCAAAGCAGCCCATCCCAGGCCAAATCACTCCAGATATCACTGTGTCAGACTTCAAGTCTAATTATCCACCTGATGTGTAATCATTAACTTTGCATCCCCTTTGCTTTCTGGCACATTAGTAAGCTATCAGTAGCTGCTTCCACATCAGCTCGAGCTTGCGCCATCTCGAGATTTTAGCCCGATCAGCCCTCCCCCGGAAAAATCTCGAGATACGAGAAACCACGTCCACATCAGCCCAAGTTGGGCTATTTCGCTCTCGAGCAATGAATTAGCTCGAGCTACGGAGCATGCGCACTTCCGACTCTGAGTTTTGAAAATGCGCCATTTTTTCCCGCGCTAAGGGCAGGGGGATTTCCAGTTGCGAGCATTTTCTCCATTATTTTTAATTCTTATGTATTTCTTTATTTTTCCTTCTTTCGTTTTCTCGTCTATCATTTCTTATGTATTTCTTTGTTTTATCCTTCATTCATTTCTCTTCTCTCAATTCTTATTGTATTTCTTTGTTTTTGTCATTCTTTCATCTTCTCTTCTCTCAATTCTTATGTATTCTTTGTTTTTGTCATTCTTTCACCTTCTCTTCTCTTAATTCTTATGTATTTCTTTGTTTTTTGTCATTCTTTCATCTTCTCTTCTTCTCATTCTTATGTATTTCTTTGTTTTTCCTTCTTTCTTTTTCGTCTATCATTTTCTTATGTATTTCTTTGTTTATCCTTCATTCATTTTCTCTTCTCTCAATCTCTTATGTATTTCTTTGTTTTTGTCATTCTTTCATCTTCTCTTCTCTTAATTCTTATGTATTTCTTTGTTTTTGTCATTCTTTCATCTTCTCTTCTCTCATTTTCTTATGCATTTCTTTGTTTTATCCTTCATTCATTTTCTCTTCTCTCAATTCTTATGTATTTCTTTTTTCTTGTTTTTGTCATTCTTCATCTTCTCTTCTCTTAATTCTTATGTATTTCTTTGTTTTTGTCATTCTTTCATCTTCTCTTCTCTCATTTCTATTATTTCTTGTTTTATCCTTCATTCATTTTCTCTTCTTTCAATTCTTATGTATTTCTTTGCTTTATCATTCTTTCATCTCTGTTCAATATGAAAACCGGAACTCGAATTCCATTATGGTTGGACATCATGAATAAATTATCCCGAGGCAAAAAACCCGAGTGCGTCCACATCTGCGAAATAGCCAGCTAATTCGCCAAATAGCTAGCTATTTCGTGAACTAGCCCGAGTTGACTCAGGCTTGAATCTCGAGATTCTAGCCCGCGAAATAGCTAGCTAATTGCGTCCACATTACAAATAATCTCGAGCTAGTTCTGATCAGGCTAATTGGCCAGATCAGAAATAGCTAGCTATTTTGTCATCTCGAGCTAGTGAAGACGGGCCTAGTGATTTAAAGTGGCTATACAGGGGGCTTCCCAGCTTCATTAATTCTCACCGACACCTGGGGAATATTAACCCGGTTTTCAACGGCCGCCATTTTGGATACTGTGTCCATATTAATGCCATGGTCAGAATTGGTCAACACCCTTGTTTTAGCTCTTAGCAAACAATAAACTGTGATGTAGGCCTACAAAGGTAGACCCACTTCAAATACAATATTTTATAAAATAGTGGGGTCCCATTTTATTGTGTAAGCAGTTGGACGAGCCGGGAAAATTTACGATTTTTGTGATGTATAAATAGCCGTCGCAGTGATAGAGATTTGTTGCTACCAGAAGAGCACCAAACTTTTTTTTATATTGATATGGAAATTTTCTTGAGGACTAACTTGTAAAAATAAAACCTGTCCAAAAATAACCATTTATACAGTATGATTGAGAGAGAATTGCAATTTTTGGGATTAATTTAAAAATGTACATATAGTTGTACAATAACATTCCTGCCTTCGTCATTATCTATTGGGGCGGGGGGGGGGGGGGGGAGAAATCCATCTACACCTGGTTGATATTAGCCTGGATATCAACGGTAGCCATTTTGGATGATCGTGTTGCTCTTTTTAAGTGTTACAAAACCGTTCCACAGTAATGGTGGTATCTCACTTGCCGTGAAATGATTTTGTGACTAGTTTTTGATGGGTTTGAGATGGATTTGAAACAGTTTTGAGACCGTCGCGAAGATGTCTTGGAGACGTCTCTGTGACATTTCATGAGTTGCGGAAAATCAAACATGTTTAAATCTTTGAATTTTTTCCGTCACGGAGACATCGCTGTGATGGAAAAAATTATTAGAGATGTTTCTGAGTGTCTGAGTCGCAGAGACGTCTCCGCAAAATGATATACATGTACAACCTTAAACTTCTGTTTCAAAGGCTTAATTCAAATACTTTGTTGAAGAAATATTACAAAAAATAGGGGGGGGGCGGATTTCCCCTATGTATTTTGTTTAATATTGAAATTTGAGGTGATAATAAATTACCAGAGGGTGCTAGTGCATCAGCTTGGTTTTGAACCAAAAACTTTGGGGTTGCTAGACCATTCCTTTTCCACTTAAGTCGTCTTATCTCCTCCGCTTGTCTAGTTTATACACGTACCAAAAATTCTATTGAATGATGTAGCACAGCACGTGAAATGAAAGCGGCCGCATTATGCACCTACAGACATTATTAATGTATGTGGGGAGCGCTAATTTCTGCTAATCCGTTGACGATGAATCTGGAAGGGATTGGCTAGCGGTTTCCTGCCTGTTCTAATTGCTTGGCGGAATGTATGTCAACAGCTGCAAAACCTGTCAAGTTTTTTAAACGTTAAAAGGATATATAGGTTTATATATAATCATATGAATTTGAAATTTGTTTTTTATGACTGTTCAAATGTTGCTGTTAGGGAAGGGGTTAGGATACGCTGTTGAAATAAAACTTAATCAAATTTAATTCATTCATTTGAAATAATTAAAACATAACATACAGCCTCGGATTCAGGATTTCGAAGTAGAGGGCGCTCAGACAGCAAATTTGAAAATGGGGGGGGGGGGGGAGATGCAGGTGCCAATGTACTTTTATTGTTGTTTTAAAAAATAGGGGTGCACACCCCTGTAGCGTCTCTTGCCTGAATCCGCCACTGCACCATACATGTATATATATTGTAATTAGAACCAATAATTTGACTTCTTTTAATTTTCATCAATACATGTAGTTTAGGGGAGTAAATGTTAAAAAATATACAGTACTTTTTGCTAAGCTTATTTCTGTACTGCTTACTCAATTTATAAGCAATGCACTTAATATTTCACAATGATAAAAATTTTTTTTATACCTGAAGATGGGGATGAAGAAAAAAGTAGTTCTTGCTTTGTGGTATTTTTTGGTTTGAAGTACATTGTATATGATGCGCCTTGAGTACTCTACAGAGTGGATTTGGCGCAATACAAATCACATTATTATTATTATTATTATTATTATGATTATTATTTTTGTACATAATGATTCATCCCTTAATAAGTACATTGTAAAGTGAGAACAATGTTTATGATGTGTGTATCACGTACATGTACACTCTACACGTACTGTTTGTCTTTTTATGTTTCTACCATTTCAAAGTGCAGTTGGAGTCATTACCCCAGCTTTCATACCGAAAATAACCCGCATTATTCAGAGTCTGTCTTTTCTGGCGATCCCTGAAGATTGGGGATGCATGATCATCTGTAGTGAGCCAAAAGGTTGTTAAAGGTGAATTATCCCCTAAGAGAAATTTAGCTTCAGTGAATGGAGACAAACCCCCAAAATATATTGGGAAAGTTTCAGAAAAATCAGGCAATGAATAAGAGAGATATGAATTTTTAGATTTTGAGATCACTTATGATATGGAGATCCTCCAATTGGCAACGCGACCATGATGTGTGATGTAATGCAGGGAGATCTTTCCCATATCTATTGTACACATTGTGCTAAAATCCTCTTTTTTTTCTTGATTTTAAAGGGAGAATAGAGAATCTTTTTAATATGGGATGACTTGTAAGTAGATGAAAGTCATAATATATCATGAAAAGAAAAGCTGTTCTATCATTAGAATGAAAATAGACATTTTGAATAGTTTTTGTGCACACCATATGGGGAGTTCTCCCTTTGTGACATCACAAATGGTGACCGCGTTGCCAATGGGAGATTTCCTATGTCATTAGAGATCTCAATATTCAAATACTCATAACTTTCTTATCATGTATCCGATTTTCACCAAATCTTCACTAATGTGCTTATTTGATTTTTCTGCATCCACAGTAAGCCAACTATCTACAAAGGGACAATTCTCCTTTAACTCTAGGTGGTACTCTACAGTGTACCAGCTCAAGTTTTACAGTGTGATATATCATATCAAAATCAGACAAGTTGCTGAGCAAACTCAGCAATGGGACGAGGAAATCGGCAAAGTAAAGTAATAATAAATGTCAAATTTGGAGAAAAAAATTTGTTGATTTTCTAAATCTTCAATGTGTCATATGTGCTCTGGAAAAAAAATGATAGGAAAGTATTTAAAAATTGATTATTTTGTCAATATCCCTGACACTTTTCTGGCGACTTGTGTCTCATTTTGATATGAGTTACAAATGGTGGATCATGGCAAAAAGCCCCAAACCAGTTGCAGCATGAAGTTAATGCTACATAAGCATCAGCTTTTGGGATCTGACCTTGAGCTTGTACAATAAGCACAATATATGTATGTTGGAATCGGGCTTGGGTTTATTAAGGCTAGTGCTGAACCGCTCAAATTATTGTACTTTTTCAAGCCAAATCCACAACTAAAAATCCTGATATTCTGTGACGGGTCTAAATCATCCGATCAGAAAAAATGTGTTATTTTCCTGACTTTAGCTAACGAAGCGCTGTCTACCGTGTAATGTGATAGGTTTTAATGACTTTCTAGTGCTCAGAAGATGAATGGGATGGCACCTGTAATGTGTCTGTTGCCTTGGTCACACCCGACTGCAATCAACTAGAAAAATGACATTCATGGGGTGTATTTACGGTCGATTTTCAAATTTAAACAGCAATATTATGAATCATGAATCAAAAAGCAAACACAGAACACAAAAACGATTAGCAGTGCACCATTCATCAGGGCTCTAATTTAGCCTTGGCCCGGTGCCAATGGCCACCTAAAATGGGCGTCTGGCCACCTGAAATCTCTGACCTACTGGCCCGGCAGGCCACCCAAATATTTTGACAACCCACCAGGTTGACTGTGTCTAAACACCCGATACCTGCGGCCCAGACATTAGCCATATATGCATGGTGTTTGCAATGATCAAAACAGAAAGCACATTCACCTCAAATCCACAACAAAATGCAGCATTAAATAAGAATAGCTCAAGAAATCATGCAATGCCCATATAGTGCAAAAAAATGAAATTATGAAAATTTGGCCACCTGAAAATCCATTTGGCCACCCAGATCTCATGCCCCAGTGGCCCTGCTGGCCACCGCCAAAAAAAGTTAAGCGCGAGCCCTGTTCATGGTCCAAAATTAAAAGCTGATAACACATGGATTGTCTTTAAATGTCCCGCTCTCAAATACTAACTTCAGCACAGCCATGGCAGTTTGCGTTCGCAATGCCCAAGATCACAGAGGTCTTAAAATTGAAGCTGATGTCTTTCAAAACACATTTTTCAGGGTTTGGAGATCTGAAAGACATTTACTCTTACGACCCAGAATTGGGGACTACATGTATGAACACACACTTTGTTTATCTTTATATCTATGTTTCGTAATTGCGTTTTGTATCATGATTCATGTTGCTGTTTAAATTTGAAAATCGACCATGAACACACCCTTTGTAATGTAATCTTTTGGTCAGAGTGGTGTTGGTATTGCCAGTGTGATGGAGAGCTCTGTAAAGATAAAACCCCTAGATACATCTGATATTTAATGAGTCCCAATAGTGACAGCATTTGATGAATAAATAATCGTGATATGTTCTTGTTTCTGTGAACCTTGGAATACAGTGGACATGGCACTTACTTGAGGAATTAAAAAAATTAGGGATTGATACAACATAAAGCATGACAACAACTTCTATATCTTAGAATCGAGAGACATTTATACTGAATGTTCAGAACTAAAATTATAATGTTTATTGTTAAATGATTTTAGTAGAAAATATTTAACAGCTGATTAATTACCAAATAAAAATACTTTTCAAATTAAGATACTGCTGTGCCTTGCGAACACCTGCAAAGTGTATATAGTTCCATGCCTTTGACTGGCATCGAATCTATGTGATATATTGTGCAGAGATATACTGTACTCAACAGGTTTATTCAATTCTTTGAGCTTTTTTTTAAGGGGGGGGGGGGGTAATATGCAAACTTTAACAAATTCCATTCTGGATCTCTTCTCAATTTTAAGGAGTTTCATTAATAGTCTATAGGCTTCTGAGGGTATTTGGGGTCAACCTTTTAGGAAGCAATTTATTATTGTATATTTATTTTTGATTAAAATGTACCAACCACGGTTTTGGAAAGGAATATTTTAATGATCCTGAACTATTTCTATGGTTGATGACCCATACCTTGATGCAGCCAATTAGATGTATCGAGGTATCTAACAGTCCCATGTATGGGTTTCCACGTGCTTTTCATGTCATTTTCCTGTGCATGGTCCTAGCGGTAGTAATTTTGCTATGAATAGAAAGCGTCTAGTCGTCCAACGCCCTAAAGTGATTAGGATGCAGATGATTAATGCTATTCAAAGTCAGCGGACTGCAAGATCGCAGGAAGACAAAAATGGCAAGAGTTTATCTAAAGTTCATTTTTATATATAATTATACTCAAAGGTGTGCAGGTAGTTTGAAAGTCAGACTCGCATTGAATAGACATTATAGGCTAACTATATATCAATTGAATTTTGATGTAAAAAAGAAAAAGAAGCTCATTCTTAAAGTTTCTACACCATCAATATTCGACACATTGGAGTGATATGGCTAGAGCCAGGGGCAATACCAACAGAATATGCATGGGCCTCGATTCTAATTCCTTACCCCACCTTAACCTCCTTTTTGAAATTTAAACACTCGGGTCCAATTCTTGTGGTATTTCCCCAAATATATTGATAATATAATAGTAATTTTTCCTAAATCATACAGGCCACATAACTAGGACTAGCAATTTAAAGGTTGTGTAGAGGCTGAAAAAAAAAAATTGAACAATAATTAAATGAGTGCTACGACTTGTTGTGCATTTGTATGTGGCCCTATACCTGTCAGTCAATAGTAACCTAATACGTGCCTAGTAAAGAGTGCAAGTCGCGCTTAGTTCATGCCAGATCGTATCATTGACAAGTTCTAGATCGTTTCCAAATAGGCACCCAATCCCTTCTCTTGTCCCTCCCTCGTCCTTTTCGTTCTCTCTCCTGCCCCCTCCCCCTCTCCCACTCCCCTCCCCTTCTCCCGTCTCCCCTCTCCCCCTCTCTCCTCTCTCTCTCTCTCTCTTTCTCTCTCTCTCTCTCTTTTTCTCTCTTTCTCTCTTTCTCTCTCTCTGTCTCTCTCTCCAGATCTGAACTTTGGAATGATACACACTTGAGTCAACCTTACATCAGTCAAATAGGTTCAGACAGGAAAAATGGCTTCAACTTAGAAAAATTGGACTTACAATGTACGATTGGTTAAAATAAAATATATAATATATAATAGAAGAGATAATTTGAAAAGACCTTTGACTCTGATGATTGTTCGACCTAGGCAAGGTTTACTGTAGCCTATATTTAATAGAAAGAGTCTTGCAGCTCTGCCAATGAATGGTATCAGGTCCATGGTTTTATTGCTAATCATCTTTCACTCCAAATACAGAACAATATTGTGACACTACAGACAAAGATAATGATAGCAACCCCCCATCATTGTCAATACATTGGTACAGGGTAATAAATATCTGCAAAGATTGGTTTTTAAGATGCACTTTGTTTATACCCATATTTTAACCACTCCTGCCCTAGGGTATACTTGTGTGTGCTAGATTTGAGGTCATTTCCAGGTCATTGTCGGAATGCCTGGATCTATTTTTGTCCAGTAGTTTGACATGTATCCAGTCCTAAAATGGTATAATGGTTGATGGATTTGAGGGATTGGTATTACTGTAATGAGGTGTGGCCCTGATCTGTGGGTTTGTACATCCAATATGGTCTGTAAAGAACCTTTTGGCTTTTCCACTCTCTTGATGCCCATGTTGCAACAATATTTCTTTATTATTGTACATGACATGAAATTCACATTGCCATTTTCATATTAACTACATGTATCTACTCTCTGGTAATATATTTTAATTATTGTTTTGATTTTTTTAAAATCATAATTATTAATATTGTGCACCAACTTTAATAAAGATATTTCTAATAAATGTTGAATATACATTTATGTAGGCCCTATATAATTTTTTTATTACAGCCTGGGAAATGATTATTAGACCAAATTATATGGGCATATCATTTGATCTAATAATTAATTCCCATGCTGGATATGTACATTGACAAATGACTTGTAATTAATTCTTTGCAGGATACTGCAAACCAGTATCTAGTCAACCGAAAAGCAAATTAATTTTTTAAATATTTCTTGTTCTCGTTACAGCAAAATGCGACAGGAGTGGACGTATTCTTGGAATGTTGTCGATGTCTTAACCTCTATGAGATGGATTACTTTGGTTTGGAATACTACACAAAAGGAGATCATCTCGTAAGTTATACATCTTCTGTAATGGTTATTATAATTACAAATATTTATCAAATAGTTGTATCAATTTTTGTTAATATGCATGTAATATTCCAAGATCCGTGTTGGAACAATAAAGCGCTATATAAATGTTGACTATTATTAGTAGTACATTGTAGTATTACAATTTGCCTATTTGGAAATCCATCTGAAATTACAATGTATATTTATCTGATCAATTCAAATCAAATTTGGCATGATCAATATTAAAGTGGTTTGATTAAATAATTACAATTTGTTCTATACATACTAGCTTATTATCATAAGTATCATACATTTCAAAAGGGTATTGTGATTCACCACATGCCAATAGCAATAGATAGTTATTCAATCGTCTAGAATAATACACTATCTGTGGGTATTGTCATAAACCATGATGCAGTATTTCCGTAAATCTATCAAGTTTGAAATGATTCATGAGCAATCATCTCTGTCAATGACACACATGATAATTGGATTTGTTCTATTTCATTTGTCTGTCATTGCTGAACAATACATCCAATTATTACTAATTCAGAGAGAGTTAAAGTGAAATTATTGTTCTAGTCATGAGATTGAAATGTGGAAGACACTGTCTAAAAAAACTGCTTTGAAAAGGTTGAAAACAGTTTACCTAAATATTATCGTGTGCTGTGAGGTTTTGGAATCGCCAAATTATAAGAAATTAACCTAATTGTGCTTAGAGTCTCATGCACTTACACAGAAATGCATGTATGGGACAACACAAAATGGTTGGATTTATTTTGTGTCATATTATGACTACAGGGGATTTAATCGAGCAATCCTTTACAGTGGATCTCTTTACTATGATATCCTTAAATAACAGGAAAGCTCAATCATTTTCTTCATCTTTCCCACTACACTAGATTCTCTTTAAAAGGAATCTAGTGCAGTGGGAAGGTGTGGGAAAGATATAGAAAATCATTATGAGCTTTCCTGTTATTTTCATGATATTTGGGAATAATATATCATAATAAAAAGCTCCACAAGAAAAGATTGCTCTTCAAATGTCCTAATAGTCATAATATGATCCAAAATATACCACACAGCTAACATGTTTGGGTACCGAACATTTTGTGTTGCCCCATACATGCATTTCTGTGTAAGTGCATGTGACTCAAAGCTGAATGGGTTAATTTCTCATCATTTTGGTTCCAAAACCTTACATCACAAAATAATGCTTAGGTGAACTGTTATCAACCTCTCCAAAACACTTTCAGACATTGTCTTCCACATTTCAATGACATGACCAGAACACTAGTTTCACTTTAATAGCATTCTTTTCTGTTTTGTTTTTTCTCTCTATCCAGGTCTGGCTAGAACCTGAGAAGCCTGTACTCAAACAAGTCGCAGGTGAGTGTAGTATTTGTAGATTTTAACGATAATTTAAATTATTTTAGGCACAGGTTAAAAGAATGACGGATCCGATGGCGAGCAGCGAGTACTGAGAGTTGAGAGGGGTCAAAATTGATTTGGTTTATTGAGACTAGTACTAGTCGCAGAAGAGACATCCCCTGAGTCTTTTTTTACCTCTCACGAGTCACAGGAAAATGGAACATGTTCATATCTGTTTATTAGATACCAACTTTAATATTCATATTTTGAATGACAATGTTAATATCAAACAATAATATCAGAGCCCTATTTGTCCAAGGTTCCATCTCAAGTGTATAGAGTTGCTATTGATAGCAAGCGTTAGTCAAGTTTATATCAATCTGGGGAGCATTTCATGAAACAAATATTCACTGATTCTCACTGACAACTGTTATAAGCTACTGAAATGCTTGCATCTTAGCCCCAATGGCGCGATAAATGTCCGACACATCTTGTCATGCAAACACCCCCCCCCCCTCCCCCCCCGCCCCCCACCCCCGAACTAACTTTAAGTCAGGGCCGCGAATTTGTTTGATTGAGTATGCGGTTAGAGGTAATCCGCTGAGGTCAGATTAGCACACAATAGCTATAGAGGTGAATCAGTCATCAAATCTATGGATACACAATAGAAAATGAGAACAAAAGGTGTTTGGAAAGAACTTGAAAAAGCTCTATGATGTAGCTTTTTGTGTGTGTTTACACAACTCCACTTCACCTGTACATTGACATTGGGGTACACCTGTGTGACTGCAAGTGAACCAAATTACAGGCACAGATAGTCTAGAGTTTCAGACCTGTATAATTATGCAGTTGAATGTGTGTATTGCACAACAAAGGATATTGGAAATATGATAGTTTTGTAGGAATTAGGGAGAGTTATGCAATTTGTCAAAATGTGCAGTAGGAAATTTTAAGTGATTAAATGATACGAACATTTTGTAACTTCAAACTACATTTGTTGTCACATAGAAAACTTTCATCGGTCAGGGTCAATCACAACAAAAAAAAGAAGGAAAGTTCAAACTTCTACCAACCTGTTTATTTAGAAGGAGCAAGCTTTCGTCCACATCTATGGACTTTCTCAAGCCAAAGTGCTATCATTTTGTTGTAGTTTATCAGACATCATGATTATCAACATATCAATAAATTAAAAAACAATTATAGGAGATGATTTTGAAAACATAAGTTGTGAAATGTGTGACAATGTCAATTATGGTTGTTTTTTTTCTTCATGTATTTTGCATTATTTTAAATTTGAACCCCAGCAACTTCAAAAACATCTAAAATGACAGACAAATAATACCTTGTTTATCTTTGGTTGACTTGTGATGCACTGAACTGTTTGAGCATCAAATCTGAACACAATAGTTATGTAGGCCTAGATGTAGATCAAAGATTAGACAGTTTTCTCTATGAACTTTTAGAGAAACACAGATTTAAAAATATATGATGGGTAAAATACAAATAAACAAAGCCCACTCTAAAATGTAATACAAACATAAGTAAGTCATAATGGATGATGACTTTTTGTAAGTAATCCAATAGACCAGAATCTGCAAAAAAAACACTGTATCTCCCTTTCATAAAAGGTTGAAAATTATTCGAGTATATCAAGAATATACATTTCAGCAGATTTTGCAGCTGATAAATAAATAAACCTCAAATGGTGAACAGAGAGATGAATAGAAAACTCCTTTAAAGTTTAGGTATTCTGAACATTTCTTTTGTCAACTATTTGTTTTTTAAATCCTATTGTAAATTTGTTGTTTTTGCATAGACAAGAGGTTTCTAATCGGCCTATGATATTTTGCTATGATTGTTTTTTGAGAGCATGATTGAGAAGAGGATTTATGAAAACTACCCTATTATTTTATTGCAATTCATAAAATAAATCTCGTTCGGAACAGTTCAAAGGTTTCAGTATCCAATATAATAACAGACACTAACAAATGTCAATGGAATGCTATCAACTCTCCTACAATATGTACAATTGATTTAAATACTTTTTGTTGGTAATGCCAAATGGACAGGAGAATAGATTACGCTAGATACTGTCTAAAATGTTTATCTTCTTTATTTTTCCCCACTCGAGGGGATGGGGTCCAGGTTAAAATCTGTTGGGGTTTGTAATATACTTCTGTTGCAATATGAACATTTTGCCTAGTCTAAAATAAACTCTGACTTCCTTGGGGAAATGATTTAAAGTAGTAAAAATATATGTGTGTATCAATTATGCCGACAATGGCAAATTTCCACAATCTAGTCAGTAGGGGGGGGAGAATGCCAAAATGAGCTGGGAATATCACTATGAAGCCCTAAAAAACAAAGAAAAAAGTAAAAAAATCACAGGGTTTTAATTATATTAAACATAATTCATTGTCTCGGCTAAATATAGCGAGGCTTAAAAATACATGTAGCCCCAAATAAAATATTAGGGTCATCACACTTAGCAAAATTGTATCATCAATACTTTGAGCCCAGAGGTAATCTATAATTGTTATCCATACTTGTTATCTCTTAAATGTTCCCTCTCTATGTATGAATTTGTCTGAAGTCATAAAATTTCGTTACAATATTGTCTTTACAATATAAGTACATGTATTTTATATTGCATATGTTATCTTATGTTTTTATTTTGTAAAAGATTTTGTATTTCGGCCATTGGTTGCGAAGAAATTTTGTCTAGTAAAACATTTCAAATCAAATTAAAAAAAAAAATTCTTCTTACCTTTCCATACATTGGACATACACATGAAGGCATGTCACATTCATTGGGGGTAGTTGAAATCATGTTACTCTTATGCACACATAAATAACATTAATTTGAATTGAAAGAGATTTTTATTTGTCAGAGATGTCAAATTTCAATTTACGGAGCAGACGTTGCTGAGTTTCAGTTTAGATCTTATTACTTATCCATTAACTTCCCAGCATGCTTGTACGACATACTGGGTAAAGGAAGAACGATGGGCAGAGAAAAATGTACTGCTGGAGAGCAAATTGATTGCATTTAATGTAGCTCTTTTACATATTATACATTTTAAACAGTGTTCTGGTTTAATCCTTTCATGACAGGAAGTATTTATGGCTTTTTTTTGTCGGTTTTTCTTCTGCAAAATGCCAACACTGATATTTTTAATTTAGTATGTTATACAAACAGTTATTTGTTTAAAATATATCCACTGAGGAAATTGATTCACTACAAGAAAGAAAAAAGTATCATGATTGCAAATTTGTATAAAGAAAACACAGATTGTCATATGTCAGAATTTATAGAATGTGGACTGAGCTCAAATATTTAAACTAAAGTGTTCTATATGAACAGATCTATATGAACAGAACTTGAAGCTTGAAGCTTCCTAAAATATTTGTGTTTACAAGGCTGATAAGTTATAGGAAGGAAGTGTGGTTCATGTACAAGTATAGTTTCTTTTTTTTTGTAATTGATGTAAACGAAAGAATTGAGATAATCACTAATTTACTGACTATTAGAAACATTTGCATGTTAATTATAGTGTCTCTTGTCTGCCATAGAGCTATAACTACCCATAATGAAACCATTGAAGTAATACTGCCTTATTGCAGTCAGCAGACTATTGAAGATGTTAAGTTGTTGGGGGGAGGGGGTCACTTCACATAAATGATTCCAGATTAATCATGCTTCAGAAATGTGTCTCTTCTCTGTCATAAAGCCATAACTAGCATTGGAGATACTATCCTTTTGCAGGTAGCAGGCTATCATCCACTGAAGATGTCAAGTTTTTTTTTGTTTTGTTTTGTTTTGTTTTGTTTTTTTTGGAGGGGGGGGGGTCACTTCACCATAATGATTCTCTGAGAAGAATTATGCTTTAAAAATGTGTTTCTTGTCTGTCATAAAGCCATAACTATTTGCTTTGAATTAGAAAACCCACTTTTATCTTCACGAAGGCACATACTTCTACCATTGGAATACTCATCGTATGAGTATCAAATTGGCAATTAAAGGACATTCAACTTTTTAAGTTACCATGTGTTTTGAAGTGGCCTACTCCTTAATCAGCCACAAACCAACAATGTAATTTGATTACGTGTGATAACAATGAAGTCATTTTGTGCATGAAGATGACTAATTGGTCAAACCAAAAGTTCTACTGTGTCTTGGCATTTGTATCTTTTTTTATTCTGTTTGCTGAACATTTTGATGATGGTATTGATCGATGTGTTTCAGTTTCAACACATATACTCTCAGTACATTGGGAAAATTCTACAAAAAATGATATCAGTGTGTAAAATAGTGAAATCATAACTTTCAGGCTTAGTTTTTAATTGAAACACAATGAAGAAGGTCTGTATCTTAGCGATAAAATGAAGACATAAATACTTTTTCACCTTTATTGAAAAAAATGCTACGGGGCTCGAACTTAGTAGTAGCCCGGAGCCATGTCCGCCTGACACTTTGTTGGGCCTCCTGAACTACGGAAAAGAATCTCCATTCCATCCTGCCGATTTTTTCATTTTTTTTTAATGTTTTTTATTTTCTGTTTCTTTTCTTCTTCTTTTTTTTTTTTTGGGGGGGGGGTGGGTGGGGGTTGTTGTTTTTAAGCCTGACAACATTGATTTAACACACCGTTTTGCATTAATTACACTGTTAGAAAAAACAGGGGCTCTTTTGCTTTTTCCGGACTTTAAATCTTTTCAGGGGCGCAATCGCCCTGAGCCCCATGGTTACAAGTAACGAAGCAACTCTCAAATGTTGACTTTTGACTTTCAACTGTCTGCTACATGTACATTAATAGCACAGATGGGTTCCGCTCGGGTTTCCAAATGAATGTACCGGTAGCATTTCATTTACAAGTCACGATTTAACTTGAAACATTTTCATTTGTGACTTAAATTTAAAAAGCTGCCTGCTCAGCGACAACGTAAATGAGTTACGTCATCTGTTGACCATTAGCAGCGTCTCTCAAGACCTTCACCTGCCCCTTCCCACACCCTAAAGCCTTGCCATCATGTGACGTATAGCAATCATTGCGATGGTGCTCTATCAGACAAGAGTTTGGAAATAGTGCCCTAGTTTCTGATCCCTTGAGTAAGTAAGATGAGGGAATACCAGGCTTCTTCTCTTTGAAACATCAGCCTATACATCATGGTCTCATTTACAAAATGTCTGGCTAGCCAGATGAGAAAATGTCAGGCTTTTTCTCTCACTTACGAAGCTAAATTGTGCAAATTGTCAGCTTGCATCATCCTGATCCTATTTGCAAAATGTACGGGCTAGCCAGATGAGATCAGGATTTCCTCTCAATTAACACACTAAATTTTGTTTAACATCAGCCCATGTCATATTAAGTCAAAATATTGGGCTATTTTTGCGATTCAGTTCGATAACCAACAGCCTGAAGCTACTCCCCGCAAATTTCATCAAAATTAAAAACCATTTATGGTCTAAATTTGAACTGGTAAAGCACCAATTCCCTACCTTATGAGCGAACTTCAGACTCTCTACCCGGATTCACCTGAAGGGGGCTATTCCAAAACTTTGTTCTAATAAAGAACCTTCTATTCACTTTAAACACAGCATAATGAGGAGCTGTAATTAAATTGCACTTTATAATAACGTCATTAAGCTGGATGGGGCTGCCTTAGTCTCCTGTGCTACCGGCCGATTTTCCGCTACGCTTCGCAAATTGATTTCCAAGGCCCTCGTGTGTGCGCCCCTGCCAACTACGACATGTGGCTTTCCCCACCGATTCCCCCTTCACTCGCACAGTCTACTGCACAATATCATTTCCCTTCTGGGACTAGCAAATTAAAACCAAACATTTATGGGATCTATGTTCATATTGATAAAATGCTGTGCCTCCCCAGTAATTTATTTCCATGACTAACGCAAAGGAGTTCATAGAATTTCACCAATAATGCATTGCTAATCTACTTCAGAATCTGAAAAATATCCAAATATTCTTGAAATTAAAGGACTCGTTTACAATGTAGAAGGAAAGAAAAAACATCTACTTTATATATATATTTTGTAACATTTATGATATAAATTATGTATTTCTTGCAATCCATAATGAAAGCAAGAATATCTTCTTGCCCAAGATTTTGAAATTGCAGATAAAAAGTTTGAGTAAGCTTCTCTTATTAGAGAACTACTTTAATTTATAAATAAATCATCTCAACGGATGTATTTTCACCAATTACAATTGGAAATGGATGTAATAAATAAAATGACTGTCTAACAAATCATATTAGTTTGATTATGCATTTATGAAATTTGAGCAAAACAACAATGATCTGCAATGAAAATGACACTAGTTTTTGGTAATTTAGCCAAGTACGGGCAATATTTTTCGTACACAAGTCCGCGGGGGACAATCTAGGCTGTAAATTATGTCGGCTCAAATAGCTCTGTTTACATATCTCGATAAATTTTTAATCAGAAATGGGGTAATTTAGGAAGCTGACGATAGGCTTGGCTTGGTTCACTAGCATTCCAAATGTGTTTGGAAAGGGAACACCAAATATTTATTTGTCTTTCTTCAAGTGTTGCAAAATCTATATCATTTATCAAACTCTTTCTTTTTCTCTCTCTGATGAAGTGTACTGGCTAGTCTTCGGTCCATGATATTGGTATTATTTTACTTCATTTTACATTATGAAATTTAGCGATGTTTTGACACTCAGAAGACCACAAATATTTGTTTAGTACAAAGCACTGTAAAACATAAATAGGAAATAACACAAAGTAAGACATTCCTTAAGTAACATTTAAATTCTATATTACATTCATGCAGAGTCATTATCATTGTACAAGGAGGTGGGGTATTTAAAAACTTTTTCAAAAAAAAAATGGACTCTGGATATTGCTGAATTGATGACTCCTGGGGGGCGTTTCATCAAAGGACTTGTCAGATATTTTATTTGACAAGTTTGCTCTCAGCCAATCAGATGCAAGCATTTCAGTAGCTTGTAACAGTTTGTTGGATAAAACGTCCGACAAGTCCTTTGATGAAATGCCCCCAGGAGGGAATGTTGATTATACTTTATAAAGGAACATTCACCAGCTTTACCAAGTATAGTCTATACTTTATAAAACAACTTTTTGGGAGCATGCAATCTTCCAGCAGGCTGTACCACAAAACCGTCATAAGTCTAAGTTCTTTTTTTTTTTTTGACAACCCATAATGACAAGTGTTGTAGAATAAACACGCATTTCAATGGGTTGTCCAAGAACTTAGACTTACGATGGTTTCCTGGTACGGCTCCCGGTGGGTCAAACATGCATGCACAAAAAACGAAATAAAACTGAGTTTGATTTTTGAGACTAATTCAAGGTAGATATCAGTTGGGCATGCTGGGAGTTTGTGTGTTTGAGTGTAGCTAATCGTCTGGACAGGAACATAGTGGGATGTGACTCACTCCCAAGTAATACCCCAGTCACACCGACTCCAAACCGACACCAGACCAACCAAAAAATTACTTTACCATGAATGGCAAGCTAGTGGTCGGGTTTGGAGCAGGGCTCGCTGGTGTGACACACTCCCTAGTAAGGCTGAACCTGAACTGATGATACCATGTCTCTTACATATAGACATTTCAGTGAAAAATATACTGTGTAAGCCATATGTTTTGTTCTAAGGTCTCACCCTAGACCCCCCCACCGACCCCTCCAGGCTCCACACTTAAAAAAGAAATAAAATAATAATGAAAAAAATAAAATAAATAAAAAAGAGATAATGAAGACAATTAAATTAATAAATAATAAAAAAATTAATAATTAAATATAATTAAATAGATAAATAGAAATGCTGAAAATGATAAGTATTATTAAAATATTTCATTGAGCATAGTTAACAGCACTAGTGAAATCCATTTATTTTCATGTCAGTGAGCATATTTACTTGATATTGATAACTACAGAAGCATTCATTTTTATTTGAATTACACCCCCCCCCCCAAAAAAAAAAGGGCATGTTTTCCCCACACATTCCTTATTTGAGATTTGAAACCAATGTTGTTGCAATGTATAGTCACACCCTTGAAATTCGTATTGATTCTATACAGTGAATCATGATAGTGTTTCTCCAAGGTAGGAATTAAAGACGTCAATGATGCAGTGAAATTGGTTTTAATTGCATTATGCGATGCTGGTATTTACTTGTTATTGGAAATCGTAACCATTCGATAATTAGATTAATGAGTAGGGAGATTTGATTTGATTTGAAGATAGCTTGCTCTTGCGTATCATCCCCATATTAAATGACCTATTTGTTTGTTTTATTTGGAACACAATTAATTCAATGCCATTGTCATCAGTTATGGTACAAGTTGATTAATTATCTCTCTTCTTCAAAATATATACTCTCTTTTTCTCTCTCTCTGTTTCTCTCTCTCTCTCTCTCTCTCTCTCTCTCCCTCTTTCTCTGACCTCTTTCAATCTATCTCTATGCTTTTTTTTTTCCATCCCTCTTCGCTTTTACTATTACGTAAATTAAATGAAATTTTTCTTGCAATCCAGCTGAAAAACTGCAATATAATGTTTGCAAATAAAACCGTCCTCACTTATTCATGTAATGGAATCATTCTGATAAAATAATTTGAAACATGACTTTCAAAAATGTAGCCCCCTAATTTCCCGACATAGCCCAAAAAATCTAGAAAGTGCCCCCCTGAAAATTTGGAGAACCAGAAAAACAACCCCCCTAAAATGTTTTTGTTTTTTAAAACTTTGTGAGAGAGCATTCCTGCTGAGTACTGTCAAGACGCCATGTTACAGCCAATTACAATTTGTGCATTTCATAATACATGCACACAAGTTGCACCCTTATTGTGACGTCACTCCTCCACGTTATTCCTGAGAGACTGGTCAAAAAGAGTTATACAGTACGGTTTTTCTGGGATCACACCTGTAGTTCTACTGATTAATCTTTATTCTTCCCTGCGCTTGGGACTCATTATCCAGTTTAATATTTCTTTAATTTACGATTCTCAATCGTGGTGCGTGCTATAGGGAAATGTAAGTTGTCGATCCACAAGGAAAATTATTCATTTTATGGTAATGAACGTTGATGGCGCATGTAGTATGGAACACAATGGCCCATACATGTATTCACAAAGGTGGCCTAAAGTTAAACCTAGCTTAAATCTGTGGTTTAACTATGGCTAGCAAAATGGGAGACAAATGTGTCTACGTTGCATTGTTCCTTACACGTTTACTGGATTCTGGAGTCATGCTTTGGTGGTTTAGAAAACTCATCCCCATGCAGTTCTGATAAATGGAACATTTACTTTTCAAGATTATCTCCCATTTTGCTAGTCATAGTTAAACCATAGATTTAAGCAAGGCTTAACTTTAGGCCACCTTTGTGAATACGGGCCGATAATATTGTACCAGCTGGATTGGTACTAAAGACACTCAAATACGCTGGAAGGAAATTCCTATGCAGACATCTAGGAAAAGAAACATCCCAACCCTTTAAAAAAAAACATTGTTGTTCCTGTTTTTGTAGTACATGTGTATTGCATAACACAATACATGAATATCAACATTCAACTGTTCTTTGAAGTTTTGGACAGAAACAATGGATCATTTATGGGGCCCATTCTTTTTTAGGATTTTCTATTTAAGAAAAGGATCAATAACTAAAACAAGAATGCCAGTCACAAAAAAAAAAAAAAAAAAAAAAAAAAAAAAAAAACATTGTTGATCAGCTGAAGAATAAAGAAATAGATGTAATAAATGCCCTTGTGTTTATTTGTCACTGAGACTTGAAAAGCTAAGGTTAACCAAAAGATATGACAAAGAAGTTGACCATACATCCATCTAAAATGTCTATATTTAGATATTTTAAAAAGTACACTAATAGAGCAAAACGGTGGATCGTAATGTCTAACATATTTTGATGTGTCAACTAGACCTGATGGGGCTAAAATTAACTGACAGATATGACAAAGGACTGGAAATACATTGACCTAACCCAATATACGTCACTCTTAGCTAGGGGAAAAAACAGGTAATTATTGGCTTCCATAGGGCTAATGTTGGGATTAATTAGGAAGAGTCATGACATTTAACCAAATATTTCCCTCCTAATCTAAAGGTGTTGGCCCTGTAATGACCTGTAATGTCGCACAACGCATGTCACACTTGCGCATTATTTACATATGGGACCAACATTTGACATCATCATCCAAAAGTTGTGACTGGGATTTGAACCTCGGTCCCATTCTTATCAGTTTGTGGGCCTTTTTCAGGAAAACAACTGATATTAAAAAGAAATCGGCCCACAAAATGATGCGGATCGGACCAAGATTTGAATCCCAGGCACGTCTTTCGGAAGGTGACGTTACAGGATGATCCCATACGTAAATAATGCATTGAATATTTTGAGGATTTTGGCATAAAGGTGTATCTATACACTAAGGAGCCAGTGACCTTTTGGCTATAAAATAATCACAATATCACAGAACCGCCTCAAGTTCAGCATCTTTAAATCTTGTACTAAAATTTGCCACCAAATAAGGAAGAATCAAGTACAAGGTTATTTATTTTTGACCGCTGTTTCTGACTTTCCAAAATAGGTACAAAGGTAGGTCAGGTGATGATGTCATGTGACCAGGGTCAGGTGACTGTACTTGACCTTTGAGTAGACTTGGCTTGTCATGTCTAGTGGCTTACTGGATTAGGACTAGAACCTTTAAAAGGAGTTTGCTTGACCTTCAGCAAAGGTCAGATAGGTGTAGTGTTCAAATCCGCACTCTATCTTGAAACTTTAGGTTGACCTGAAATAAAGGTCACCTAGGGATAGTCTTCAAATCTAGACTTATTTTAAAACTTCACAGTTATTGGTAAAACATAAGACTATGTAATCTGGCAGTCTTTCAGAAGGAGAAGAGATTTGAGATTTAAGAGTGTGCATGCATGATTTCCTCACATGAATTATCATTCTATACTAGGTGCATTGGGGTCTATTTTTTATTTATTTTTTTTATTTTATTTTTTTTTTTTTTTGGGGGGGGGGGCTGCAATTAATAGTAACCAAAGGAATCCTTCATTTTTGGGAGATATAAAATGAGAAGAATTCTGTATGAGACTTGAAAGACAGACTTGTATTTTTTTGTGTTCCTTGAGCAGTATTTTAAAACAGGGTTACTGTAGTCGTGCATGCAACACTGCATCAGCCTGGTAGCATGTGCAGATCGATGAAATGTTTTGAAGGGAACGAAATTCTCATTTTTCCTTTTTGCTTTGGCAGATATTCTAGGACAGAATACAACGTATCCCAAATGTCTTATTCCCTTTTCCTTCTAATGAGGAAAGGAGGAAATTAAGAGATAACCAGGACCCCTGGCTCATTATATTGTTAGTCAAATGCTTCCTGTTTTCAAACAGCTCCTGGTGGGACAGATGAGAAAAAAAAAGTTTCAGAAATATGTTTATAAGCAATTGATTTGAAGGTGAAGTCTGGATGAAATAGTTCAAAGAACTGGACATAATATATAATTAATTTCAGGGCAGTCCCATACATAGCTTTCAACAGTTAAGGTTTGTGTATACATTCTCCACAAGGTTGTTTTCAAGACAGTCGAAATGATGAAAAACTCTGGCATTGACTATATATATATATATATATATATATATATATATATATATATATATATATATATATATATATATATATATATATATATATATATACAATAAATATATATATATATATATACAATAAATATATATATATATAATAAAAAAACAGTCCCATACTTAGCTTTCTATGTTTGTATATAAACACACTTCACGAGCTTGTTGTCAATACAGCCGATATGGGCAAAACAGGAAACCGGGAGTGACTTTGGATATAAAGAGGATCCGGGCTTAGCCATCACTTAGACCTAATCAACCACTTCCAGACTTGAGGAGCAGATTGTTACTAGCGTACACTCTTTATTTATCGTAGTTACCGACGGCGACGCTTTCCACCTCATGGAGGAAAGAAATCAGAGCTGTTTTGTCTGGGGGCGCGCATGGGGGCTATAATTAGAATAGGTGCATGGTAATGCGTAACCTGCCCAGTTTAAAGGTTACCTCGGCTAAAGATAAACCCATATGATTATGGTTTTTCGTCGGTGAAAGATAGCATAATTAACACTATTATTTTCAAAGACGAGAGATACATGTCGACCCATTAAAGATGGTGGTTTTTGTCAGTGAAGATGGGCTTACTTAGTGCTTTTAACTTCACCCCACATACATCAACATGCTTTTAACTGTAACAATGATATTCCTTTTGCAACAACATTCATACTTGATGTATACATGACATGTATACATCAAAGATAAACAAAGAAGAATTTTCATTTTTTAATGTGATAAAAATCATAAGAATTCATATTTTCTCCTCGTGAAAAGGAGTTCACCTAGATAGGTTATAAGTTGCTTTTGGGACAACTTCCTTTCCTTCTCTCTCTTTTGTGAGAGAGAAGCAAATTGTCCATTCAAATATTATCCAGAAATTGCAATAATAGCACATATCGGTAGTCTAAAATATTTATGAAGTGAATAGGCCTATATATAAACCTATGATATATCATTGGAAATATAAGAAAAAGTTTAATTCACATTTTTCAAGTCATTTCACTTGTGCAGGCTACGCAGTACATTATTTATTCAACGAACCCAATTTTAATGCAAACTGCATGCAGATCAGTCGATCCAAACAGCCCCCATAAATTGAACAGTCTACCTTTACATTTACATGCAGTCATTTTGATATGGGGTCATTTCGGTATGAAGATTTTGCAATTTAGGCATGGAATCGTGCAGTCGTTGGCAGAAATCACTTCTTATGATCTAAATTAAGCCGTGGCAATTCCTGGTCCATTAGGCAGGGTGAATAGAGTACTGTAGAACAAGCAATCTCTGACTCTGACTCATCCAAAATGTATCCCATATTGCCGTTCCCGTTTCGTGCTTGATATTGCTTTAATGTGCTTTCCATTCATTCATAACGAAAAAGGCAACATGTCCTGAGGGTGTTTCCATAAGGTGACCCCTGACACCTAACCCTAAACCTACATGTAATCCTAATCCTAGAACTAAAATGGCAAAGTGTTCTGAGGGTATTTCCATGTAATGACCCCTGACACACAACCCTAAACCTTATACTAATCCTTGAACTAAAATGGCAAAATATTCTGAAGGTGTCTCCATAAACTGACCCCTGACATCCCAACCCTAAACCTAACCCTAATCCTAGAACTAGAAAAGTGTTCTGAAGGTGTCTCCATAAACTGACCCCTGACACACAACACAAACCTTACCCTCATCCTTGAACTAAAATGGCAAAATATTCTGAGGGTGTCTCCATAAACTGACCCCTGACACACAACACAAACCTTACCCTCATCCTTGAACTAAAATGGCAAAGTGTTCTGAGGGTGTCTCCATATACT
>CALNVZ010000674.1:24232359-24251106 GCA_940671915.1 Paracentrotus lividus
ATCTGCATAAACTGACCCCTGAACCCTACTCCTAAACCTTCATGTAATCATTAATCTTAGAACTGAAATAGCAAAGTGTTCTGAGGGTGTCTCCATAACTGACCCCTGACACCATCCCCTAAACCTACATGTAATCCTAATCCTAGAACTAAAATGGCAAAGTGTTCTGAGGATGTCTCCATAAACTGACCCCTCGACACCTACCCCTAAACCTACATGTAATCCTAATCCTAGAACTAAAATGGCAAAGTGTTCTGAGGGTGTCTCCATAAACTGACCCTGACACCTACCCTAACCTACATGTAATCCTAATCCTAGAACTAAAATGGCAAAGTGTTCTGAAGGTGTCTCCATAAACTGCACCCTGACACACAACACAACCTTACCCTCATCATTAAACTAAAATGGCAAAGTGTTCTGAAGTGTCTCCATAAACTGACCCCTGACATCCCAACCCTAAACCTAACCATAATCATTGAACAAAAATGGCAAAATATTTGATACATATATATATAGCCCATGCCAATTTCGCATGCATTTGTCTTGCTTCATATTTCTTTGATACACGATGTGATTCAAATCCAATCTATCCAGACATTTTTTCAATGAATTACAACCAAAAATGTAAAGTGCTCTGGTATGTGTCACATACATGTATTTCTGATTCCCTATTGTGTCCCCGCTCCTTACGTGATATTACTTGATTCTGCATTCATGTCTATTTGATTCAGATACTTGTGTTTGTTCATTCATTCATAAAGAAGTGGCAAATAGATCAAAGAGAAACACACAAAAATATCCATAATCAAATATCTTGATTTAGTATCTGTAATTCTATTACAGTGCAACACGAGTGTTACAGAACACACTTACATGTACAATAAGAATGTGCTGGTATTATCATTTATTTGTATTTCATTCAGTAAATGTTAGCCCTGATGTTACAAGGCTAACATTGTATTGGTTTTGTGGGTTTTTGTAGTCTCTGTCACGTTATTGCTACTAATGTTAACAATACTTTTACACTGATTTATACTTAATGAAGAAATAATGTCAATGCAAGCATCCACCAACATTTTCTGTAGTTTATTATTCATTTTCTTTTATATGTCATTGAAATAATTAAAGTAGATTCTATATTATTGTTAGTTAATTTCAGGAATAGCAGAAAATTACGATAGTTTCACTAAAGGGAATGAGTAAATTTGTAAGACTTGAGAATATTTGAGTGATATCAGTGCATGTAATAATGTGTTATAAAGGAAACCTTGAAATTCATTTCCTAGGCATGCTTCACACACACATAAAAAATTAAAAAATGCAAATACATAATTTTTCCTCTCCATAGACTGCAATGTTAAGTTAAGCATTACCCAGGTACACTTATGACCCTGCAATTAAACAACCAATCCTAGGTGACCTGTCTGAACAAGGTTTGCAACTATGATTACATTCATTAGCCGGCAGAATTTTTTTCCAAGATCATGAATACAGTTAAACAATCCCTTTAAGTTTTTGTTTAATTTCTTTATTTGTTTCAGCTCCCAAGAAGACATTATTCCACTCTCAGTCAAATTCTACTTATCAGAGTCCCGGGCAACTCCATGAAGATTCACAAAGTAAGTGATTAGATTGTCAACATATCGTAGTCCTTTTCATTCTGTCACAAGATATATATATTTTTAGCCAATTACTGTTTTGGTAATGAGATAGAATAGTGGAAGAAATTGTCTCAAGTTATGGGGAAAGGTTGATAACAAATTTAGTATGTAAGAGCATGTGGTGAGCTTTTGATATCAACAAAATAATATCTAGGAAACACCCAATTATGCTGAGAGTCACATGCATTTCATTTATATGACATGAGGACATTTGAAGATCAATCCTTGCATTGGACCTTTTTATTTTTACTATTATATTTCTTCCTAAAACAAATGAAAATAATTGAAACTTGCAATGATATTTGTTCATCTTTCCCCACTACAGCAGATTCGGTAAAGCTATGATTTTGATTTTAATGTTCAAATATTAGGTTCATACATGTTATTTGCACTTCTAATTCCAAACGGAACAACCTTCACGATGTATAAACCTATATCATATATTCAAATTAATTTCTTCTACCCGGTATTTTTTTTTTGTTAAACCAAATTATACATATTCTTTGATATGTCACCTGGAAAGCCTATCTGAATTTGCCAGTACATTGCAATCAAATAAAATCCACAAATTCTAGAAAATGCAAAATAATTATACTATACTTTATTATGGAACACACTCTATTTATATAAATAAACTATTATCTGCTCTACCCCATTTCCCCATTTTTGAGTGCAAACAAAATGGATTTCCAGTCCCTATTATCTTTTAATCACTAGACAAAACAAATATCTCATTCATTTTTGAAAAACTGTTCCCAAAACCACTCTTCCCAAAACACTCTTAATCTCATGTATATATTTCCTGGTATTTGGATACACCCTCTTTCATTTATGATACTCTTCTCTGATTGGACAGATACCTATTTTGCCCTGCAAGTGAAGAAGATCTAGCCAATGGCAGACTACCTTGTCAGAAACACAGCAGCCCTCATGCTTCTTATATATTACAAGGTGAGTTCAAATGTGACGATAAAATAAATTAACATAAAACGAAATAAATTTACAGCTGATAACAACTAGAGATTCATACCAATGTACATGTTACACTGAGCTATTTATTTGTTCTTTATCTTACTTCTGATTTATAACACAGTTATTTTCTTAATTCCATACATGTGTGTATAACACATTGGTAATGCTATCAGCCATTTAAAATTTGTTAGGTAAGACCTAACTTTTATCAGTTTGTAGTAAATATGTGGCTGTCACATTAGTCAGCTAGACTGTTAGTACATTAGTCAGCTAGTACTGTTAGTACATTAGTCAGCTAGTACTGTAAAACAATGTTGAAATAAATAAATGAATAAATGTGAACAATAACCATCCTTTTTAGTGGATTTTTCTTTAATCCTTTCACTCATTTTTTTTTTTTCCATTTGTCTTGCTTTTATTAAAACACAATTAATTTACATAATTGATGTCTCCATGTAGATATAGGTTATACATTTCTATAAAAGTTCAAAACAAAGTAGTCCAGGCAAAAATATGGAAAGGAAAGTCTCTGTAAAGTTCTCTGAAACAAGATAATTACTGCTTTCATTAGCTTATTGAAAATGTGATAATAAAGACAAGCTATAATATCATACCATGAAAGAAGACATGGCTTTGTGAAGAGGGAACAATAAAACTAACAAATCTATATTTGAAATATTTTGTGTTTTTTCTCTCTCTCAGCTGAAGGTTGGGGACTACAGTCCGATGGAAACATGATGATGGACGTTTACATTACCAGCATTCGAATTTGTGCCCAAACCAGTCAAGACCTATGGAGCTCAAGATACAGAATATCACAAAAACCACATGTACAGTCCATCAAACTTTGACCAATATTTGTCATGGGTCATCATTATCTTTGCACTATTTCTATGGAACGTAAGGGACCGATATTCTGATGAAGATTAAGTTTATGAGTTGCAAGTGGATGCATAAATCTAATTGGTGTGATCCTCTTTGTCTGATGCATCAGTGACTTCAGACAAACAGAAATTGCACAATTTAGCTTCGCAATAAAGAAGAACTTACTAACTCATACAAACTCAGTCTTCGCCATCCAGAATACTGTCAATAAGTTTAACTAAAATATGAAATGTTGAATAGCAATAGTTTACTACGGAGAGGCATTGTCCAAGCTAGGGAATTGGTAGAGTCAGTCTGTTATTTGGATTTGCTAATCAAAGGATGCTGTTGAATACAAAAAAATGCTTCATGATTCATTCGAGAATGACCAGAGTGATATATCTACTTGTAGTGCAATTTTGAATAGTTATGCTGTTTGCTAAGTTTTAAAAGAAGACATTACACAGAGTGAGAGGCACAGTGGACGAAACCAAGTTCAGACACAGCAAATGTTCTACTTCCAAGAAAAGATATTGCTCAAGGGTTTTTCAAGCAGATATTCATCTGCTTATTTGCAATACAAAATCCATTTACTTTAAGCTCTGAACCCCAAGAAATTCCCTTGCATTTTCCTGATGTTCACAATTTAAAACACATCAATTTGATCTTACCTCTATCTATGTCAGACACGTGGCCGAGTCGCAGACTGTCAACCTCTTGGACGTTGGGCCGAGCGGCTTGAGATGGTATCGGAGTACGGCTTCTCTCGGCTCCGATGTGACTGACTGAATAGTTGTCCGACACTCTCTCAAGCTAACGTACACTACATATTGGTCTAGAGAGTATAATGATACTCCACACATACAGGCGAGCAACATCGGCGAATATTCTTTGCTCTCGCAACACGATAGCCTATACGCATCTCAACACACACTTTAGTCTCCTGAGGCAATAGACTCGGCGAAAATGATCAGCTTACATACAAGAAAACGCTTCTCACTCATCCATAGCTTACATCGTCTAGCGAAGAGTGATATATGATTAAGTGGTTTCAACTCAATAATCATGTGCGAAATAATGCATAGATAATGAAACATTTACATATCCAAGATAAACTCACAAAAGTATAGAAATATAATACATTGCATTCACACTCAATGCATCTCGACAACTCACCCTTCTTATAGAAGTGCTCCAATTTTTATGAGAGCATAAGACTCTACAAAATATTCTCATTGTTAATACTCACGCTCTCATAACAGTTAAAATGAGCTTGTGTCTCCTCTATTCCAGAGCTTTTGCTCTGACTCAACTGGACAGGTTAACTAGTATAGATATCTAATTTAACCTGATAATGTCATTTTGTATTTTAGTACAATAACATTGACAACCAACCATGATATCAAATAATTAGCAAAACCATTTAACTCAACAGAAATACACAATTTATACCTTCTTCCTGGATCTCCCCAAGATCCTCGGCCTAAACTCTGACATTCAATAGTAGGAATACTCCGTGTTAAGCATTCTCTTTGATGGATAGATAAGTGAAAGACCTAATCTTTGATCGTTATGATATGAGTTACATTAGATCGAACGATCTTTTTGTTCTCTTCTCTTAATTACTCCTTCAACTTGAACATTAACAACAAATGTAACACCTCAGAGATATTGAGATATTTCATCAATTATTATTACGTTACTGTTGTCCAATAGATGAGTACAGTTGAATGCACAACCCATATCCAATTGAGGTATAGTGTTATGCATATATCAACACCATCCTACTTCTAGGGATTCGATTTTTACAATTTGTATTCCTTACTCATGTCATCACAGATAGTGATACGTGCAGATCTATGCTTATGTATAATCTCAAGTGAGTGATTACGTTTGACAAGGCCTATACATCAAGGGTATACTATCTCAATGATAAACAATTCCTAGTGATTGGTTCTTTATGTGGTTCTCTATATTACTCTCGGATCCCCTCTTGAATTGAACCAATCACAGGATAGAGCTTATAGGTCTACGCAAATCTACGATAGAGCATTGAAGATACACATTATCTTAAATTTATAACTAGATTCCTATAATGTATGGAATAATAGCAAAATACAAAAGACATCCAAGGTAGGCCGTATTGTGCATGTTTAAGGTGATTCAAGTAACACATATACAGGTGTTTTTTTTTTTTTTTTTATCTTCCTGCTTTATGAAAATTACCAAATAATAGCAGGCGTGTGATTAACTTCATACTATGAAAATAAGTTTTCCACTTGTACAATTTTATTTGACACAGACTGTTATAGTACTTCAAATTTCATCAGTTTGTGGGGTATGCTGATTTGAAATGTAATCTATTTGAATCTTTAAAGAAATTTAACAGTTTTTAAAAGGCAAAAAGAGTCATGGTAACTAGCAAGACACCCAAAGGGAAACATTGAAGTAAACATAGAAAAAAAGTGACCATAATTGCATACAAGCTTAAAGCCAAACTTGGTTCTACAGCCAAAATTAATTTAAATAAATCTGTAAGATTATGTCCTCACAGTTGTTCCATTGCAATTACATATGCCTACACAAGGATTTATATAACGTTTTGATAATGATTTCAGAAGAAATGTTAAAAAATCGAAACATCCGGGTCAAATTTATACTTGAGTAGACCACAAGTTTACAACATACACACACAGATCCGGTGCGAAATCCGTGACATGATATACCCGTTAGACTTTCCACGTGGTCCGTGTTAATCACGCATGCTGCTTGAACGGGCCGGTCCAGCTACAGAAATTATGCCTTATTTTGCTGTCTTTTCTTCAGCAAATATGCAATTTCCTGTAATATTCCGTTTTGGTGTGTAGTATTTATTTCCTATGGCTGGGGAGAATTTTTTTTTCTGGTATGAACAAGAATGTTTGATTTATTTCATCATGGGACTACGTACTCTTTGTGTGAGAGGAAAGCAGTCAAAATGACCAATATGGAGAAGTGCGTCTTTATTGACGAGGTGCCCATACAGTAGGTTTGGTTTTGCTTTCCTAGGTAAAGTTAATACAGCCAAACCTTTGTCGTCTTATTAACCCCTCTGGTACAGTGCGTCCCAAAAAGGAACTATACACTTTTGACAGGTACAAATTAAAATAATGATTCTGGGGGAAAGGTTTATAGATGTATATAGAGCTCATATCCTCAACTATCATAATGAACACAAAAAATCTAAAAATAACGCATTCTCAGTGAGCAATGCCCTCTTTTGAAGGACCCAAAAAATGCCTGCGCAGAATTCACTATTTATGTACCCACCTGGGTTATGACGCCAAAAGGATTCAAAGAAAATAATGAATGAATCAGCTAACAGAGTAAAAAGAGATTATATCAAAAGTCAGAAATAAACAAACTCAATATTATGCAAAATGTAGTTTTTCACCGCTTTGGTTTTCATTGTCTTTGATTTTTGCTCTGACTTCAAGTTTATTTTTTGTCCTTGTTAGCCAATTGTATTCCATTGTTACTTGAATCCTTCTTTGGGCAATGCCATACCCAGGGATAAAATGAATACAGAATTCCTGTGCAGGCTGTTTCCATAAAGTGGCATTGCTCACTGAAGAATTACGTATTTCTTAATATTTTTGTATCATAATGATAGTTGAGGATATGAAGCTTTATTATACATCTTAAACGTTTTTCCCCAAGAATCCATATTTTTTAATTTGGAGCCTTGCTAAGTGAAGTCATTTGGGGATGCAGTGTATTAAGACCACCTGTCTTACAGTGGTTATCTGTACTGCTTCTCTGAGGAAGATATGTTTTGCGAACTTACTTGTACATGCATAGTAGGAGGCAGTGTTGTCCACACAACACACACAACCACACACACACACACACACACAACACACAAATCCTCAAACTTTCAAATTTGTTTAAAACAACTTCACACAATTGGCATAGGCATGCTGGAAGTATGCCCTAATTGACCAGAAACCAAGGAATTAGACCTCTTGTATGTTGCACCTCCTGAAATAGCGCGACAAAAACACGAGCCAAACAATTTTGAGCTTTAAAATGAGACGAAATAATGCCTCTAAATATTCACTACTATTCAACTGTTTACATTCAGGATATTGTGTAGATCTAGATTACATCTTGATTTTCAGATATCCAAAAAATTGCTGGAATTATTTTTATGTCATGAAAAATTTCCTTGAAAATTACCAAATTTTCCACTGAGGCGAGGCCATGGGTATTTATATTTCCTTTTGTGTGAACCTTTATAGACAGTGTTTACTATTCATGTACAGTAAAACGTGTCATAACAGCAAACCTCTCTATAAAAAGGTTGCCTGCTTTATGAACCAGTGTCCTTATTTTATTGTTTACCTCCGAGACACTCGAACATTTGTTAGTTAGAATTCCTCTTCTTTGTATGACTTTTATGACCTTTAGACTATTAATGGTATTGAGGTTTATAGGACATTGTTAGACCATATTCACTCATGTGTATGACTTTTATAGACCAGGGTTAACTATTCATTACATGTATGTTGATGTTTATAGACAGATTAAAACCTGTGATAATAGCATTTATTGTATTCTGAAGGTGTCTCCATAACTGACCCCTGACACACAACCCTAAACCTTACCCTAATCCTTGAACTAAAATGGCAAAGTGTTCTGAGGGTATCTGCATAAACTGACCCCTGACACCTACTCCTAAACCTTCATGTAATCATAATCTTAGAACTGAAATAGCAAAGTGTTCTGAGGGTGTCTCCATAAACTGACCCCTGACACCTCCCCTAAACCTACATGTAATCCTAATCCTAGAACTAAAATGGCAAAGTGTTCTGAGGATGTCTCCATAAACTGACCCCTGACACCTACCCCTAAACCTACATGTAATCCTAATCCTAGAACTAAAATGGCAAAGTGTTCTGAGGGTGTCTCCATAAACTGACCCCTGACACCTACCCTAACCTACATGTAATCCTAGAACTAAAATGGCAAAGTGTTCTGAAGGTGTCTCCATAAACTGACCCCTGACACACAACACAAACCTTACCCTCATCATTAAACTAAAATGGCAAAGTGTTCTGAAGGTGTCTCCATAAACTGACCCCTGACATCCCAACCCTAAACCTAACCATAATCATTGAACAAAAATGGCAAAATATTTGATACATATATATAGCCCATGCCCAATTTCGCATGCATTTGTCTTGCTTCATATTTCTTTGATACACGATGTGATTCAAATCCCAATCTATCCAGACATTTTTTCAATGAATTACAACCAAAAATGTAAAGTGCTCTGGTATGTGTCACATACATGTATTTCTGATTCCCTATTGCTGTCCCCGCTCCTTACGTGATATTACCTTTGATTCTGCATTCATGTCTATTTGATTCAGATACTTGTGTTTGTTCATTCATTCATAAAGAAAGTGGCAAATAGATCAAAGAGAACACACAAAAATAATCCATGAATCAAATATCTTGATTTAGTTATCTGTAATTCTATTACAGTGCAACCGAGTGTTACAGAACACACTTACATGTACAATAAGAATGTGCTGGTATTATCATTTATTTGTATTTCATTCAGTAAATGTTAGCCCTGATGTTACAAGGCTAACATTGTATTGGTTTTGTGGGGTTTTTGTAGTCTCTGTCACGTTATTGCTACTATTGTAACAATACTTTTACACTGATTTATACTTAATGAAGAAATAATGTCAATGCAAGCATCCACCAACATTTCTGTAGTTTATTATTCATTTTCTTTTATATGTCATTGAAATAAATTAAAGTAGATTTATATTATTGTATTAATTTCAGGAATAGCAGAAATTACGATAGTTTCACTAAAGGGAATGAGTAAATTTGTTAAGACTTGAGAATATTTGAGTGATATCAGTGCATGTAATAATGTGTTATAAGGAAACCTTGAAATTCATTTCCTAGGCATGCTTCACACACACAAAAAAAAATTAAAAAATGCAAATACATAATTGTTTCCTCTCCATAGACTGCAATGTTAAGTTAAGCATACCCAGGTACACTTATGACCCTGCAATTAAACAACCAATCCTAGGTGACCTGTCTGAACAAAGGTTTGCAACTATGATTACATCATTAGCCGGCAGAATTTTTTTTCCAAGATCATGAATACAGTTAAACAATCCCTTTAAGTTTTTGTTTAATTTCTTTTATTTGTTTCAGCTCCCAAGAAGACATTATTCCACTTCTCAGTCAAATTCTACTTATCAGATCCCGGGCAACTCCATGAAGAATTCACAAAGTAAGTGATTAGATTGTCAACATATCGTAGTCCTTTTCATTCTGTCACAAGATATATATATTTTTAGCCAAATTACTGTTTTGGTAATGAGATAGAATAGTGGAAGAAATTGTCTCAAGTTATGGGGAAAGGTTGATAACAATTTAGTATGTAAGAGCATGTGGTGAGCTTTTGATATCAACAAAATAATATCTAGGAAACAACCCAATTATGCTGAGAGTCACATGCATTTCATTTATATGACTATGAGGACATTTGAAGATCAATCCTTGCCATTGGACCTTTTTTATTTTTACTATTATATTCTTCCTAAAACAAATGAAAATAATTTGAAACTTGCAATGATATTGTTCATCTTTCCCCACTACAGCAGATTCGGTAAAGCTATGATTTGATTTTAATGTTCAAATATTAGGTTCATACATGTATTTGCACTTCTAATTCCAAACGGAACAACCTTCACGATGTATAAACCTATATCATATATTCAAATTAATTTCTTCTACCCGGTATTTTTTTTTTGTTAAACCAAATTATACATATTTCCTTTGAATATGTCACCTGGAAAGCCTATCTGAATTTGCCAGTACATTGCAATCAAATAAAATCCACAAATTCTAGAAAATGCAAAATAATTATACTATACTTTATTATGGAACACTACTCTATTTATATAAATAAACTATTATCTGCTCTACCCCATTTCCCCATTTTGAGTGCAAACAAAATGGATTCCATCCCTATATCTTTTAATCACTAGACAAAACAAATATCCATATCATTTTTGAAAAACTGTTCCCAAAACACTCTTCCCAAAACACTCTTAATCTCATGTATATATTTCCCTGGTATTTTGGATACACCCTCTTTCATTTATGATACGTCTTCTCTGATTGGACAGATACCTATTTGCCCTGCAAGTGAAGAAGGATCTAGCCAATGGCAGACTACCTTGTTCAGAAAACACAGCAGCCCTCATGGCTTCTTATATATTACAAGGTGAGTTCAAATGTGACGATAAAATAATTAACATAAAACGAAATAAATTTACAGCTGATAACAACTAGAGATTCATACCAATGTACATTTACACTGAGCTATTTATTTGTTTCTTTATCTTACTTTTGATTTATAACCACAGTTATTTCTCTTAATTCCATACATGTGTGTATAACACATTGGTAATGCTATCAGCCATAAAATTTGTTAGGTAAGACCTAACTTTTATCAGTTGTAGTAAATATGTGGCTGTCAACATTAGTCAGCTAGTACTGTTAGTACATTAGTCAGCTAGTACTGTTAGTACATTAGTCAGCTAGTACTGTAAACATATGTTGTAAATAAATAAATGAATAAATTGTGAACAATAACCATCCTTTTATGGATTTTCTTTAATCCTTCACTCATTTTTTTTTTTTCCATTTGTCTGCTTTTATTAAAACCAATTAATTTACATAATTGATGTCTCCATGTAGATATAGGTTATACATTCTATAAAAGTTCAAAACAAAGTAGTCCAGCAAAAATATGGAAAGGACAAGTCTTCTGTAAAAGTTCTCTGAACAAGATAATTACTGCTTTCAATTTAGCTTATTGAAAATGTGATAATAAAGACAAGCTATAATATCATACCATGAAAGAAGACATGGCTTTGTGAAGAGGGAAACAATAAAACTAACAAATCTATATTGAAATATTTTGTGTTTTTTTCTCTCTCAGCTGAGGTTGGGGACTACAGTCCGATGGAACATGATGATGGACGTTACATTACAGCATTCCGATTTGTGCCCAACCAGTCAAGACCTATGGAGCTCAAGATACAGGAATATCACAAAAACCACATGTAAGTCCATCAAACTTTGACCAATATTTGTCATGGGTCATCATTATCTATGCACTATTTCTATGGAACGTAATGGACCGTATTCTGAACTGAAGATTAAGTTTGTATGAGTTGCAAGTGAATGCAAATCTATTGTGTGATCCTCTTGTCTGATGCATCAGTGAACTTCAGACAAAAGAATTGCACAATTTAGCTTCGCAAGAAGAACTTACAACTCATACAAACTCAGTCTTCGCTCCAGAATACTGGCCAATAAGTTTACTAAAATATGAAATGTTGAAAGCAATAGTTACTACGGAGAGGCATTGTCCAAGCTAGGAATTGTAGAGCATCGTTATTTGGATTTGCTAATCAAAGGTGCTGTTGAAACAAAAAAATGCCATGATTCATTCGAGAATGACCAGAGTAATATCTACTTGTATGCAATTTTGAATAGTTATGTCTGTGCTAAGTTTTAAAAGAAGACATTACAAGAGTGAAGGCACAGTGGACGAAACCAAGTTCAGACACAGCAAATGTTCTACTTCCAAGAAAAGAATATGCTCAAGGGTTTTCAAGCAGATATTCATCTGCTTATTTGCAAACAAAATCATTTACTTTAAGCTCTGAACCCCAAGAAATTCCCTTGCATTTTCCTGATGTTCACAATTTAAAACTACATCAATTTGATCTTACCTCTATCTAGTGGTCAGACGATGGCCGACGCAGACTTCAACCTCTTGGACGTGGCACGACGGCTTGAGATGTACGGAGTACGGCTTCATCCGGCCAAGGACTATGAGAACGTCCAGCTCTACCTGGCCGTATCCCACCAAGGCACCCTGGTCTTCCAGAACAACACCAAGATCAACACCTTCTCCTGGGCAAAAATCCGCAAGCTCAGCTTCAAGAGAAAACGCTTCCTCATCAAGCTTCATCCTGAAGGATATGTAAGTTGTTTCAACCATAATGATAATAATGATGATAATAATAATCACAAACCAAGAACAATAAACAAACAACACCAAGATCAATACCTTCTCCTGAGCCAAAATCCACAAGCTCAGCCTCAATAGAAAACGCTTCCTCATCAAGCTTCATCCAGAAGGATATGTAAGTTATTTCAACCATAATGATGATAACAATAACCACAAACCAAGAACAATAAACAAACAAAACCAAGATCAATACCTTCTCCTGAGCCAAGATCCGCTAACTCAGCTTCAAGAGAAAACGGAGACATCTCTGTGAAGTGAGATACCACCTTTATGATTTGAAGTGCTTGAAGACATCCTTCCTAAGACTCCCCAAACTGCTCCAAAATACATCTGTATGTATTCACACGCTGGTCAATGTGAACAGTGTGCCCCATTGTAGGTTGTACACCCCATCCTCTTAGGATACATTAACATTCCATCATGCATAGTTAGCATGCCATGTAATCTGGTGAAGTGACAAGGCCTATACATCAGGTATACCCTTTCACAAGAACAAGTGTTGTGGTCTAGTGGTTCAATCACTAGATACCCAATCAAGAAGCTTAGGGTTCAAATCTCATGCTTGGTCACATTACATTAACATTCCATCATACATAGGTAGCATGCCATGTAATCTGGTGAAGTGACAAGGCCTATACATCAGGTCACCCATTTCTCAAGTGCAAGTCTTGTGGGCTAGTGGTTCAATCACTTGATACCCAATCAAGAAACTTAGGGTTCAAATCTCATGCTTGGTCACATTACATTAACATTCCATCATGCATAGTTAGCATGCCATGTAATCTGGTGAAGTGACAAGGCCTATACATCAGGTCACCCATTTCTCAAGTGCAAGTCTTGTGGGCTAGTGGTTCAATCACTAGATACTCAATCAAGAAGCTTAGGGTTCAAATCTCATGCTTGGTCACATTACATTAACATTCCATCATGCATAGTTAGCATGCCATGTAATCTCATGAAGTGACAAGGCCTATACATCAGGTATACCCTTTCACAAGAACAAGTGTTGTGGTCTAGTGGTTCAATCACTAGATACTCAATCAAGAAGCTTAGGGTTCAAATCTCATGCTTGGTCACATTACATTAACATTCCGTCATACATAGTTAGCATGCCATTTAATCTGGTGAAGTGACAAGGCCTATACATTAGGTCACCCATTTCTCAAGTGCAAGTGTTGTGGTATTCGCTGGGCTCTTAATCTTGACGGTCCAAATCTGTGACTTAGTTGGTATGGAATGAGTTCCCAATGGTAGGTTGTACGACCCCTCCCCTAGGTCACATTTACATTCTAGTATGCATAGTTAGCATGTCATGTATTCTAGCAAAGTTACAAGGTCAGGTATACCCCTTTCTCAAGTGCAAGTGTTGTGGCACTCGCTGGATTCTCCATCAAGAAATTGAAAGTCCAGATCCATGCCTTGGTCAGTATGAGGGATTTTCCCATGATAGGTTGTGCAACCCATCGGTACATTGCTAATTGGTCTGAACCCACTTTCAGTTATGCCCGTTTGGTTTCATTCCTCATGGTCTAATTCTATTTCGTCTACAACCAGTTCATCCAATTACCATCTGGTCTTGTTGCCACTTTGCCTATTTAACACTTCATCCAATTCCCAATTTGGGTAACGCCCAGTCCACTTGGTTTAACACTACTTGGTCCATTCCTTTAACAAACTGGTAATAGACCAATTATTTGTTTGGGAATTAAACAAACAAAAAACAACAAAACAATTGAACAATTTGGCTGAAAGATTAATTGGCAATTGGACCAAATGGTCATTAGACCAAGTAGGCATTAGACTGAGGGAAAATTAGACAAAATTATTTGTAGACCAAAGTTTTTTCTCCCTTGTGGTATTAGACAATCAGAAAATTTGACAAACTCTTGTTAGACCAAGTGGATATAAATCGACATAACTTCCACAAGGTCCCCTGTCCCAGCCAGGGACAATCCTCGTCCTCCAAACTGACAGGGATGGGTGAGATTATTGAGTAATGACTGTATGAAGGTCAATTAGGGGTCACGCATTCAAGTCCAGTTATGATGATGCGACTTTGAGTAATGACTGTATGCAGGTCAATTAGGGGTCACGCATTCAAGTCCACTTACGATGATGCAACCTTTCTGATCTGGAAGATGAACGACCTGTCTGAGGTCGTCTGTGTGCTAGGCTCTATTGATAATGAGATCAATCATCAGATGATGAATGGATAGAGAGAGAGATGGAGATATGCGGAGACAGATCTAGAGAAGAAAGAGAGAGAGAGATAGAGAGAGTGAAAGAGAAAAGAGAAAGGGCAGGATAGTGACAGAAAAACAGAGGCAGAGCCAGTGAGAGGGCAAGAGACAGTGACAGAAAGGGTAGATTTCGAGGAACGGGGCTCTGCTGGGGTAGCGTTCTTCTGCTGATCCAAGCAGTCTTGCAGAACCCAGTTCCCTTGCAATCTCTCTTGTCAGACATGTATTATGTTACAATATGTAGAGCGAAAGAGAAGGAGAGAGTGTGAAAGAGATGAGAGGGAGAGCAAAAGAAAGGGTGATTAGGTGACAATATAGACCTTGCAAATGCAAATTTGGTTGGATTTTTAGAATTTTTTCTTTAAAAAAAAATTTGTTAGTGCAGTCTCGTGCTGTTAAAGCAACGATTTCCCTTTTGATTTTTATGAGAACTCAATGTTTCCTCTGCTCCACCTCACAGGGCTATCCCAGAAGTACAGTTGAGTTCTTGATGGAGACGAGGAACGACTGCAAACAGTTCTGGAAGACATGTGTAGAGCACCACGCCTTCTTATTATTTAAGTTTCTGATTGAATGTTATATGACCTCCAGGTTTACTCTCTTCTCCACCTCACAGGGCTATCCTAGAAGTACGGTTGAGTTCTTGATGGAAACGAGGAATGACTGCAAACAGTTCTGGAAGACATGTGTAGAGCACCACGCCTTCTTCCGTCTTACACAGATCAAGTACAACAGATCAAGGAGACGGCTCCTAAGCAGAGGATCAACATTTAGATACAGGTAAAGAATTATGATATGGAAGAATAGTTTTAAAAGTAGACGTAAGATTCTGTCTTATGCTAATGAGGGGAAAGTGCAAAGTTAAGCAGAAAACTGAGATTAGACAAATTATCTGCAAAAGATCTTTATGATTAAATCATCTATTTTGAGATTACTTTTATCAACATTTGAATGGGGGTAACACTGAGTTTGGCTGTCATTGTGCTCCTCTCCGACAAAACACAGAAATCTATGTGTGGCGACTTTAAAAAAAAAAAAATCACTGTTTTTTTTTTTGGGGGGGGGGGGTGTCATGCTATGACTACAAGGGCATATAAATATCAGTCATTTGCAGTGGATTTTTACTTATAATTTGAAAGCTCACAATTTTTTTCCACGACAAGAGACTCCCTATAAATTTGCTGTTTTTATATATAATTTACCAGTTTTTCACAAAATATTTCCTTGATAAATAATATCTTCTCTCTTCATTCATTTTAGTGGAAGGACCCAGAAGCAAGTTGTGGAGCAGGCCAGGGTTGGAGGCAACTCAAGATCATTAGTGTAAGTGTTGCTAGTTAGCATACTGTTATTAGATTCAGTGAAAATGAGTGTATTCTACACGTCTTTATCGTTTTCACAAAGTGACCTATAAGTCACTATACAACTGATCAAAACATATTTTAAGGGAAACCTGTCTACAGTCATTTTTCTTTTCCAGGTTAAATTAATGTGAGTTTATTTTATTTATTTATTATTATTTTTTTTTAATGACATAATACTCATATGTTATTGGTTATAAGTGCTTCATAAGAATTTAAGAAACTGGTTTAATTACTATTCAGTACCCTTTAAGGAGTAGAGATGGTGCGTATTATGTGTAGGCTTGAAATCTAGGGACCAAGGCAACACTAACATGGAAGCATTCTCATATTCGTTGAATATTTTTATTGTACTCAAATTTGCAGGACACTGAATGCATCTAGGATGTCCACAAGAAGCCTTGGTGCCCCGCGTACCACGACCCCTCTCACCATCGACATGACAGAGACGATAGTTAGTGACCACCACAGTGCTCCAAACCTGGCCTTCCCTGAAGACCCCACCTATGCCAAACCAGACATGCCCAAGAGCAACGTCTCAGAGTCCCCAACATCACCTCCTTCGTCCACGCCCATCACACCTGTCCACGAGAACTCCAGAATTGCCATCCACAAGGGCCAGTCAAACTCAAGTATCATGTACGAGTACACGGTGAACGATGACAACTCACAGCAGCAGACTGAGGCCGAGGTGGATCAGAGCCAGGCGAGCAGGCTGGCCAGTTCTTCGGGTTCCTTCAACGCCAGGATGGAGCCGGAGCCGATGATGTCTTCGGGAGAGACCAGACTGGATGCCCTGTCAGACGCGGAGCCCAGGAGGAACGGAGACATCAACATGGGAGGCAATCAGAGTATGGTTTCTTCTAGTTCTTCCAGTTTAAGTGTTGTTGATGAGCATGGGGAAGAGGAGGTGAAAGAGGACGAGGAGGAGATGCAGATTGTCCGTCCTATCGCGGACATCCTGCGTCCTCTCCTCATTGGGGGCAAGTTCACTTCCGAGGAGGACTCTGACAGCAACTCCTCCCTCGTTTCGTCCAACCTCGAGGACGTTAAAAGTGAGGAGGGGGGCAAGGGGGAGGACGGGGAGATGGAAAATCCAGACATTGATCTGGGATCGGTTTCAGAAATGCTAAGTGAGCTAGATACAGTCAGTCCCTCGGAAGTGGAGAATCAGATCCATAGCGAGGCCACCCTTGGTCTCCTCCTCAGTGAGATGAGTACTCCCGGCACCTTCACCGAGGTGGAAGGTGGGTTTTACAGTTTACCAGAGGTCCTGTCGGATACTGAACCTAACTCTGACATCTTCAAAAGTCTGGGCTCCCCTGATGCAGTTAGTGATATCGATCATGATGACAATGATGATCTTAATCTATCCCCATTACAGATCCATGATTCCCTCTTTGTTTCTGAACTAGGTGATATGCTAACGAAAGAGGGGCTCCGTAGGAGAGGAAGTTCTAGTTTAAGTAGTAGCACTAGTAGTAGCAGCAGTAGCAGTAGTAGCAGTGAGGATTTTGATCAAAGAGAACGTACAGATACTGAAATTAAAGTTGAACATCCCATAACAGAAGTCAGGCATCCTACTGATCTAACAAGTCCCTCTGTTGACGATGCTTACACGTTTAGTAGTTACGATTCACAAAGTCTTGACTCGTTCTCTCACATCAATTCCGAAGCAGCTCAAAGTGGGATTGGGAGGAACCTGAAATTAGAGGGCAGCCTTCATAGTGACTATAGGGTCTTTAGGCAAGAAAGGAAACTGTTCTTTGAAAGTGATGAGAATCTTGGGCAGTCCTTGAGTGAAGCGAATGCTAATCTTCAGATATTAGAAGACGATCTTGACGAGACCTCTCATACCCTTGTTCAGTTAGAGGAGTCCATAGCAGAAACCAGAGAGACTCTGCAAGCGGAAGGAGTCGATGCATTTACAGAAACCAGCTCTGGTACCGACCCGGATGAAGAAGTAAAGGGGGTCATTTCTAAGGGTTTTACAGAAATTGAAGTAGGCACAAAACATGTTTCTTTCTCTACAGAAAAGGATCAAACTTCCAGGATCCCTAGTATTCTAGAATCTCTGAGGGACACTGGGGAAACGGCTAGTCCAACTCCGTTAGATCTAAAGATTGATTACCTAAGGGATTATGACGAACTGTTCCAAAGGGATAATGACCTAGTAGATGATGAATCGGGTAACTCTTCTGCCCCTCTTCAATCACCTCCCCACCATTATGTAAGTCCTGGTATCTTGCCTGAAAGTAGTCTTCCCAAATTGCCAGAACTGTCCAAGGAAATGGTTGCCAAATTGGAAGCCCAAACAGAGGCATCACCCATCAGGACAGTGGTCCAGGATGAGATAGAGGGAGGGGGAGATGACATTTTAGGGGATTTACCAACCATCGGGGGTAACGGTTTCCAGGGCCCCAACGGGAATTGGCATCAGAGAGGATCGGGGCAGTCCGTCTATGTCAGTAGGTTGAAGGTTCAGATCCCGCGACCCGGTGAACTGTTGATCCCTCCGGGGGGCG
>CALNVZ010000674.1:24263278-24321752 GCA_940671915.1 Paracentrotus lividus
GATGAAAAATGACTACGGTATACCATCATTACCATCAAATCCATGATCAAATCTACTAAATACCATTGACAACGTGTACACTGTTAAACATAAGGGCTAAAGTTGTGACACCAAATGGAGAGATGGATAAATTTAACATTCTTGCTTGCAGGAGTTATGCAAGGAGATACTCCTATACCCTTTGTCTTCACAATAGTTCTTGAGTATGCACTTAGACTAAGAGAGATACCTATAGAGGACTCTAAATACCTTGGGTCATAGGTAAATTCAACAGAGTGTGATGTCACGATCAGTTGGACAATACCCTGAAAGCTCTGAATAAAATGAGTGCCATCTGGAAGTCAATCTTGTCTTGAGGAATCAAATTATAGGCTTAAGAATAATGCTGATGGTTATTGCTTTCGACACTCAGAGTTGGCCGCCAGCAGTCTTATCCTTTGGGACCTAACGCAGGAAGTGTTGTATACAACACAAGACGTACCCAGGCATTATGAAATATGATACTGGAGTAGTTGCAACTTGGCGCAGACGAGCTGAAAAACTGCATGCGTAACCAGTAACAGGGATAACTCGAGGATTCATGCTAGGTCTCGGCAGTTTAGCCGGGCTGGTAGATATGCTGGTAGGTATAGACCTCTAGCTCTTGAAAGCACCCTTTTACGTCAGCTTGTTCACTTATTCTGCCTCTAGACTGACAAGAAGCAGTGGTGGTACATATTTCGTTATGAGAGAGTGAAAACCCATTTTCTCAAAGCACAAAGGGAATTAGTGACAATTGCTCTGCCTTATAACGTCAACTCAAGTTCTAGAATAGAATTAGTCGTACATCCTGCCTCAAGAATATCTCGTTCTTTGGTACCCATGTCCTAGATCTCGTTGAGAAAGAGGAATTGCCTTCTTATTTTGCAGATTCCAAACAAAGAATCGGTTTCCTAAGGGGAAAACAATCTATAATCATTATTCGTGTGGTGTACTGTAGATCACGATAATTAATGTATCTGACATAGTATACGACACAAGATTCTGTAGCTGTGCCTCTATTATTTTCCGTAAAGGTCTCCTGACCCGAAAGAAAATCTAGTACCTCATTGGGCGGATCATTCAATACAGCATTGTCACTTAGAATTTGGAAGTGTCGTACGCTGGAGTTGTAGAAAATCAGTTGTAGAACTTGCATTTCGTGAAACTGAGGCAAGTGATCCTTCGATCAGACACTATAGCCTCGGTGAGAGATGCTCTATTGCTGATCCAGTCACGAGGATTCGCAGATTTTCCCCAAAAAAAGCAACATCTATTAGTGAAAATCGTCCCGTAGCCATGTTATATTCAAAGGTTGGCGCTTGTAATACCTGAATGGAATATACCTTCAGATCAGGTCAGGTAATGACCATTATATGCCTACCCGTTTCTTTTTCTGCAAATCTGTCACGGAACGCTTGACGGGGCTGAGAAATGATATCCCTGTGAGTAATCGTGACTTAGGCACTGTCTTCATTGATTAAGGAGGCATTCCATTACAATACTTGAGAAAAAGCCGGTGTTCGAATAAAGTTTTCAGATCAAATTGAAGGAACCTCCTGACTCCCTTCTTTCTCCGCGTAATCTTCACTTTCTCCTAATAGTTGCTGAATAATCTTTGTTTATATACACCTTTTGATATGATACTAATGCTGACAACGTAAAACACCCCAAGTAAAAAAAAAAACAAAATAAATATATCAATTAACGAAGACTTTGATTGATATACATGTAGATTTTAATCACTTATGCATAATGAAAAGGGGAATGGAGGATAGTAGTAAAAAGGTTGTTCGAGAAGCTGGAGTGAAATAGAAAGATAAGGAGAAGAGAAGAAAGACAGAGAGAGGTGTAGATAGAGAGAGGAAAGACAAAGAGAGGTTAGATAGAGAGAGGAAAGACAAGAGAGTGTATAGAGAGAGAAGACAAAGAGAGGGAAAGGAAAGGGGGCGGAGAAATTTGTGACAAAGAGAGGGATTGGAAGTCACGAAGGACTTATAACACAAAATTAAGTACTTTGAGACGATGTAAGAAGGAGAGATGGTGAAGAGGAGTGTGTGTGCGTGCGTGTGTGTGTGTGTGTTTGTGTGTGTGTGTGTGTGTGTGTGTGTGTGGGTGGGTAGTTGGGTGGGTGGGTGTGGGGCATATTATAGGAGACAATAGTGGGAACAGGGGATAATGAGTATGTTTGTGAGAATATAATGAGTTCGGTATTTATCCCATACAACACGTGTATTGTGAATGGCTCGGAAATATTACCCTCAAAACTCTCTTTTTTGACCGATTTCCCTTAAAACCATGTTACTTAAATGGCCCAAAAATAGGATAAAAATACCTGTAACTTATAAAACCAAATATGTTCCAAAAAGCGGAGGACTTGCTTTAGACGTTGGCAAAGTTTCAGAGCAATCGAATATTTTAAACACAATCTAAACAAAACTTCAAAATTTGAAACCGAAAACGAGTAAAAAAACAGACAAATTGGTCGCAAATCGACGACGTCGCTCCGCGATGTTAACGTCGCTATCATCGATCTCAGGGACGAAAATGCCAGGAAAACTCATTGTGGTGCATTGTATACTATCGGTTAATCAAACTCAAAAAAGAAAATAAAAAATGAAGCCCTAAAAATATGTTGGGGACACGTTTTGTGTGATAGTGTCAAGTGCACCTCCCTGTACATTGTTCTCATAACTGACTTCCGGTAGTGACGTCACAAAATGTGTGATTTTGCGGGAAGGCCACAGCTCAGACCCGGCAGCAATTCATTTTGTAAGGCCCAGGGTCCATCCCAACCCCTATGGGGTCAGTTGTTCGCGCGCTTTTCGCTTGAATAAATCTTCTGGGATGCCGGACTATTAAGAAAGCCATTGGTTAATGTATATTACTAGTTTGCAGTGTTTCTAGCAGTTTATTGCCATTTGGTCTACAACTTGTTTAGCTAGTACCATTTGGTCTACAAACTGTTTATCTAATGTCATTTGTCTACAAAACTGTTTGTCTTGTAATCATTTGGTCTACCAAACTGTTGTCTATTCCCATTTGGTCTACAAACCGTTTGTCTATTACCATTTGATCTACAAACCGTTTGTCTAGTACCATTTGATCTACACATTGTTTGCCTATTCCCATTTGGTCTACAAACCGTTTGTCTAGTACCATTTGATCTACAAACAGTTTGTCTATTCCCATTTGGTCTACAAACCGTTTGTCTATCCCCATTTGGTCTACAAACCGTTTGTCTATTACCATTTGGTCTACAAACCGTTTGTCTAGTACCATTTGGTCTACAAACCGTTTGTCTATTACCATTTGGTCTACAAACTGTTTGTCTAGTACCATTTGGTCTACAAACTGTTTGTCTAGTACCATTTGGCCTACAGCCTGTTTGTCTTGTGTCATTTGGTCCATACCCATCTTGTTTGTTGAGACCCAGAACTGTGCTAACTCTCTGTAAAATGAGGATTTGCACCCTTTAATTTCTTGACAGCCTTTTGGTCTAATGATTGTTTCATCTGTATCATTTGGGCTAATGCCATTTAGGCTAAATCCCATTTGGTCTAATGCATGTTGGTTGTAGGTAAACCTGGGAAAATACATTACTTAATAGGTGTTAGACCAGATGGCTATTAGTGTAAATGAGCAGTAGACCAAATAGTTAATGGACAAAATGATCTAAAGACCATATGGATATTAGACGGTCTGGGTTAGAAAAAAAACCAAATGGGAATATACTAATTTGATATTAGAGTTTAGACCTAGTGGTTGTAGACCAAAGAGGCAATTTACCATACTAGCGAGATTTGGTTGTTGGTCCACAGTTTGAAAAGATAATAAATTTTACGTCTAGTCTATCAGAGATACAATGTTCCAGTTTTCTGGCTACTTGCCTAGTTTCAAGCCCTAACACCTCCTAAGATCAGGCTTTCTATTGTACAGCACATTTGGGCCTTGGTATGTTTGGGCTTATTTTGGGACCCAGTGGGTAAAACCAACTGGCAATCTTGGTCTACGAAGACAAATATTTTTATATACTTCAAAAGAATGATATATTTACTTTGCTATTCGTCCTCGAATCGCGCCTACCGACTGATACTATGACCCCGAAAATTTGCCCTATTGTTTCCCTATCCCAATATAAAGGGCGCCCTCCCGCGATTTGCGATGCCCGGGTACGTGGTTCCGAAATTACGTAACATTTTGTAAACGTGCGTCAGACCCAAAGTTGCTCAAATACGTGATTTTGTGTACAAATCCAATGCAAATTGTGTTTTTAGCCAAAATTCATTAATGTATCATTATTTTCTCTTTAACTGATCAAAATCAATTAATTAAAGGTTGTTTATGATTAAAATAGTGTCACTTATGATTTCCATCGAAAAAACAATAAAAAACAAACATTCGAAAGAAATACATAAGAAATTTTAAAAACAATAGAATACATAAGAAAAAAAATCTTGATACAGATTTTTTTTAAAATACATTTCACCACAAGCCTACAAAGAGCCTGTAAACCAAAAATTGGCACTTTTAGAGCTTTATTTTATTAATTAGAGCAAATCTTAGATTTTATGCATAAATTAGCATAACTAACTAGTGATGAAATTTTTCGGAAAATATGACTCTTCAGTTTTGGACAGGATGACGTGGGTAACGCGCATGCCAATTTTCGACGCGATCGCAGGCTCAACGGCCGAATGAGCCCCCCCCCCCAGTCTTGATGGCCGGAATTCACAAAGGAGGATTCTGCAAAACCCACGGATCCGTGGGTTTTTTAATCGACGGCTCCACGGATCCACCAGTTTATGATTCACCAACAATTGACCCAAATTATGACGTATTATGACGCTGTGGATCTGTGGATTCAGTTGAGTCCACCTTTGTGAATACCAAATTGAAAATCCTAGGTCCAACCCTAGGTTAAACCCAGGGTTGAAACCATGGATTTTGCAGAATCCACTTTTGTGAATTCGGGCCATTGTGTGTCAAAATAGCCCAGTCTTTTTAGGGTTAAGGCTTTGATATAGCCCTATATTTTGTGATCCTTCATCTCTTACAAAATATATCCTGCTTTTAAAAATTTATTTTCTTCTTTGGGTTAAACTTTCATGTAGTGCTATTCGAGGGATGATATTGAGTTTTTTGGTAAATATACTGGAGAAGTTTTGAAGCGTCCACCCACCCCCTCCCAAATGTGGAATGGTCTTTAACAACATCCACTAAAAGTTTCATTGCAGACCATAAAGAAACCATATTGCTTGACCGGGGATATTAGAAATACATTTTCGCAACGTCTTTCCATCTCCCATGCTACCATAGTAATTCTATTCAATCTTTATTTAAATAAAATCCTGACAATTGGGATGATTCGGATCATAATCAATAATATGTGATAAGCTTATTTGCGAACTGGTTATGGACAATCAAATTATTAAGTTTTTATTTTTGTTGAACCGGTAAACCAAACTGACTTCTTATAACTGTGAGAGACATCTTTACTCAATTTCCATCTTTTAATATGTCAGCAGTCAGGGTTCATAATAATTTTGATATTTATAGTAAATCTCACTTTTCTTTTCTCAACCCCACAACACCCCATACACACACTCTCTCTATGTCTCTATGGGGGGGGGTCTTGGTTTTTTTTTCAAAAAGGGTTTTCCTCATAATGATATACCAAGAAGTATTTTAAAAATATTTGCCAGAGATTTATATGAAAGATCAATCAGTCATTTTTTATGCCTCCGCCACCGAAGGTGGTGCCGGAGGCATTATGTTTTCGGGTTGTCCGTCCGTCCGTCCGTCCGTCCGTCCGTCCGTCCGTCCGTACGTCCGTCCGTCCGTCCGTACGTCCGTCCGTACGTCCGTCCCGTTTTCGTTCTCGCGATAACTTAAGAACCGTTTGACGGATCACTTTCAAACTTGAATCATGTATGCATATGGTAGGGACAATGATTTGATTAGACTTTGGGGTCATTAGGTTAAAGGTCAAAGGTCACAGAGGTCATTGTATGCATGAAATGGCTCGTTCTCGCCATAACTTAAAAACCGTTGACGGGTCAACTTCAAACTTAGGTAATGGTGCTATGGGAGGGGCAATGAACTGATTAGATTTTAGGGTCATGAGGTCAAAGGTCAAAGGTCACAGATCTCATTGTATACATGTGAAATGGTTCGTTCTCGCAAACTTAAGAACTGTGTGACGGGTGGTCACTTCAAACTTGAGTAATGTGTGCATATGGGAGGGGCAATGAACTAATTAGATTTGGGGTCAAAGGTCAAAAGTCACAGAGGTCATTGTATACATAAAATAGTTTGTTCTTGCGATAACTTTAGAACCGTTTGAGGGATAAACTTGAAACTTGGATCATATTTACATATGGGAGGGACAATGAACTTATCAGATTTTGGGGTCATGAGGTCAAAGTCACAGAGGTCATTGTGTACATGAAAATGGCTTGTTCTCGCAATAAACTTAAAAACCGTTTGACGGATCAATTTCAAACTTGGGTCATATGTGCATATTAGACGGACAATAAACTGATTAGAATTTAGAGTCATGAGGTCAAAGTTCAAAGGCCACAGAGGACATTGTGTACGTGGAAATGGCTTGTTCTTTCGATAACTTAAGAACAGTTTGATGGATGAACATCAAACTTGGGTCATGTGTGCATATGGTAGGACAATGAATTTATTATATTTTGAGGTCATGAAGTCAAAGGTCAAGGGTCACAGACGTCATGTATACATGAAAATGGCACGTTCTTGCTGTAACTTCTGAACCGTTTTATGGATCAACTTCAACTTGGGTCATGTGGGAGGAAAGATGCACTGAGTAGATTTTTGAGGTCAGGACATCAAAGGTACTGGTTATGTATTGTAAATGACTCGTTTTGCAATTTCTGAAGGACCTTTGACAGATCAACTTAACATGTTTATCCTTTTTATTACATCAGTAGGCCATCCTTCCTGAGTTGGAAATAATTCTGATGATACAACTTTAATAGATTTGGGGTCAATATCCCAAAGATGTACATTTATATAATGGATGTTAAAATACTCAACATGCGCATGCCTTTTTTTTCCGATGTGGCAATACGGAGGCATGCCTTCCGACCGTGCGCGGTCGAAGATTCATCTAGTTTAATCTTGAAAATGGCTTTGTAGCTCTTTGATATTTTCATATATTGAAAGGAACTTATAGTTGTTGTTTTGTTTTTTATTGATGGACAATTTTTTTTAAACTTATGGACACTTACATGAAGAAGGACCCTATATATGGACAATTAGTATTATTAGGAACCCTGGAGTAGGATTTATTGAATATAATATTCATTGGAAAGTCTATATGCCAATTAAATGTGCAATTATCTCCTTTTTCGTATCATATTATTGCTTTAGTGCTTCGGGTGCATGACTTGCTAATAATTATGCCATGTTATACAATTTTGCAGATACATACAATGTAGCCATATTTCCATGCTTTTATACATGTATTATCAACTCATAATCAACTTGTGCCAATTTAGAAAACATCATCAAATTAGATGCTTGATTTAAGTGCAATGATAAATTATATATAATTCCCCTTTCTCCTATAATGAAAAAAGAGGACATATTCCAGCAGTAATTTCATTTTTGATATTCTTGGAATCGCTCTAAATTCAATTCTTTAATTCCTTAGTAACTTGCATTCCATATTTCCATACAATATATTAATAATTAATTGATAACAAATTAACAGCCATCTTTGATTAGAACAAGGCTCCTTGCCTTTTCACATGAAAATTATTATAATATTTCTGCTGAAATAGTAAGTTTATTTAATATTACATTTGTTCAATTTTATTCAAATTTCTATGCAAATTATGCTATAGGGAATAATACTTTGCTCTATTTAATGCATTTTAAAAAAATATTTCATGTTCCCATTGGACCAGTGCTTGAAAAATTTTACTTCATATATGGGTCCATCATATATGCATTCTTTTCCTTCTGTTTTTAATGCAATTTTATTCATTTGGTGCTTAAACCTGTATGCTTTTCCATCATACAAAAACAAAATTACCAACGAATATCATATTGATTGCAAGATAAAAATGGCGCTGTATGTTTGATATTTTCATTTTTTATTTTGTTAGTTGAACTAAAAACATGTATTTTGCATTTGGGCAACAGTTCTGAAAGAGAGGAAAAAATGGTATTGGATGACAAAAGTATGATTTAATTCTGAATTAATGTCATTGATATTCTGTTATTCTCTAACTATCTTTTAAATATGCTTGGGGAAAAAGGAAAAAAGAACATGCATCTCAATTAATTGGGCCAAATTGTGTTTCAAGTGCTGCATTTTGCTTGCTTTTTTATCTTCACCGCGATATATTAATTTGGCATATAGATAATCAATATTTGGATATCTTTCTACATTTACCATCATTGTTTTAACTGCTATTTTCTCTTAATATTTGATTTGGACAATTTTTCCATCTTTATCCCACCTTTAACAGCTCAGAGATGAATATAATTTTTCAAAAATAATAAATGAGTATTTATTATCATAGGTTTATACCTTATTCTTCCAATTTTATTGCATGTCATGCATGGTTCTACTCAGTACATGATTTCTCAGTCATACTTTTCCATATCTTTTCGCATTTTAACGATGGGGATTGTTGTAGTTGAATATTAGTAGCTTGTCTTGTTGTGTATATTATCAAATGAGTGATGATGTTAATTCTTCATCACGATATACAAAGTGTCTTGTGTAGGTCGTTAATTGGGGTAAAGTGAAGTAAAGTGACCACTGAAGAAATTGTGGGAAAAGGGCCTTTTTTTTTATCCATAGAGGGTCCTTAAGCACAGGTTTCTTTCACAAAAATTTCAACAAGGGTTACTTTTCAAGACATTAATTCTGACCTTGTTAAATTAGTTTCTTAAATGAGCCTAACCCTAACCAAAGCACTTACTGTATAGGGGAGACTGGGGTAATTAGGGCCCCCTTTTTCACATTTCCTATTACTACCATTAAATGAAAAGTCCAATGATATTCTAAATGTGTGAAAATACAGTCGGTCCATATACCTATAATATACAAAGGAAAGTATAAACCTGCTACTTCTCATTTGCATATTAATTACCATTATGTTAATAACTTTGGGGGGCCATAATTACCCCACGGGTTGGGGTATTTATGGCCCCTATTGTAATGACTGTATGAATTCAAAGATATTATGCTAATTAATGATGGTAATGTATAATAAATGTTGTTGTGTATTCCTAATACTCTTATCAACCACCAACAATGATTTAATCAATAATTGGTTCAGCCAAAATGTTGAAATTTTGCAATCAAAGCAATACATATATTTATGTACAAAATCGTACAAGTTAATGTCCCCATCTACGCTTATCTGCGCTTATACACTGTTTATGCATTGGGGGCCATAATTACCCCAAATGACATCTTCAATTTGATCCCCCTTTACAGCTCTACTATTGAAAATATTCAGGTGAAAGTTTTTCTGTCGTATTTTTTACTTCCTATTGTTTCAGTTTCAATCAAAATTTCATCTTAAATGATTTTAATTAATGATATCACACCCCACATAAAAAAAAGCAGACTTGCCACTTTCCAACGAACAGAATTGTAATTGCCATACATTTTAGGCTCCCCTAAGCACAAAATTTCATGTAAATGGCTTATTTTTCTCATATGATAGAAGTAAGAGTTTAGCTAGGCATGTGTAAAAATTAAATCATCATTGTGTAATGCAGCAAAGAGTTATAAGCTCTCAAAGACAAAGGGGCCATAATTACCCCAGGGCCATAATTACCCCAGTCTCCCTTAAGCCAATATTTTCGCGTACAGATATTTTCGCGATTTTGGACTAATTGGGGAAATTTGCGAGAGCAAAATTTCGCGATTTTGGTGATGACTTCATTACTATAAATAGCCTTGTACTGAAGAGGAAATTTTCGCGATGACCGACTCGCGAAATTCGCGAAAATAAACTCACCGCGAAAATAACCACTTATACAGTATTATATATCCCTTTTAATATTTGAGACACAGTCATTTTTTGTTCTCTCTGGGACCTCACAACCTGTTATGACCCTGTGGCTGTGCCTTGGGGTCATACATGTACATGTAGCAGGTTGTGAGTTACTCTTGAGCCACAGAAAGGACTGTGCCTCTCATATTGTGTAGCAGTCAATATAACCCATGGGTGTTATAGTTTCAGAGGGTTAAACAAAAATGGAAAGATTCACTTTGGATGTAAGAACTTCTTCCACTACAGTCTTTAAAGGGGAAGTTCACCCTGGAATTTTATTGGTCTTTAAAAATGAAGAAAAATAATTAAAAAATATTAGTGAAAGTTTGAAGAAAATTGACCAAAAAATAGCGAAGTTATGAATATTTAAAGTTTTGATTCTGTGACGTCACGTGCGAGCAGCTCTCCCATTGGTTGTGTATGTAAATTCAATAAATTTGTCTTTTTGTCATGGTTCTTGATAAAAGAATGGGTCAATTTGATATAGTCATGTATATGAACATATGTTTGATGGTATATCGACCGCACAGGTGACATTATTATATTCTTCTGACAAAAATGAAATTTTATGGAATTTACACTACATAACAAATAGGAGATCTGCTCGCGTGTGACGTCACATAATCAAAACTTTGAATATTCATAACTTCATCATATTTTGGTGGATTTTCCCCAAACCTTCACTCATATTTTTCTTTTATTTTTCTGCATTTTTTAAGACCAATAAAATTCCAGGGTGAACTTCCCCTTTAACTTTACATTACAGTGGTCTTTATATTCAGCTAGTTACTATTAGGTGGCCTTTCTATAAAGGTGGTCACTAAAGGCAGGTTTCACTGCATAATAATATTCAGATTTAGCCTTATTTGTGTGGTTATCTTTGTACGACTCTTTCAGATGATCTTACTCCTTCTAGTTAGCAATAATGCTGTAATTGTCACCGTTTTAGCCTCGTAATGTCAACGTATCAAGTTCGATCGTCGATGGTGAATTTTGCAACTGATCATTGTACATGTAACCAATTCCAATAATTCTATGTCTTTCCTCTGTTGTGTTACTCTGGCGATTGTATTTGGGCATAGATGTTTTTAAACAAAATATATAAAGATTAGATGCTTTCCATGTAGTTGCCTAACAGAGGGTTAAATTGGACTAAACTCCACACATGTGCATGTAGATCAAAAAAAAAATTGCAAATTTAGCAGTGTAGGCACAAGTGTCAGATTTTTATTTTTTGTTGTTGTATTGCATCGAAATAAAGCTGAATTGGCTTCATTTTAAAAGTCTAGTATTGATGTGTTCCTAATTTCCATGTACAGCTCAGACAAATTAAATGTGTTTGTACATTTCAGTACATTCATATATAATTATCTCTTTACCTGAAAACTGGATTCTAGTCATTCACTGGATGTTGTACAAATTCTTTGAACAGTAAGATTTTTAAGTCAAATATGTCTGCATAAGTGAGATTGTTTCAGTTTTTAACTATCGGTCATTTTTTCTTGAAGAATAGGAATATTTACTTTTGGTTTCAACATATTTTACAAATGTATATCATACGGTTTATAAGATAGTGATAAAGTATGAAAGGTGCACATCTTGGCATACCTATATGTGGACTGTACTGCGAAAAACCTGCTATAAGCGCCAAATGTTACTTATTTGCATGTATATTCTTTCTAAAGCAGCATCTTCATTGTAAAATAAAAATCAAAATTTTTAATATTTTTATTTGAATGGATGACTTGTTTTTTTATCTCATCTGCTTCAAAAATTTGATCATATTATGCTCTGTATGTGCACTGCATTTATTCACTACTTTAGAATTTATGAGAGAAAAATTTGTCATATCACGGATGTTTTATTTGCATGCATGCTGAACAATAACACAAAATTCCCTAATAATATTTTTTGATATAAATGATATCAAAAGCTTTATTATGTAAAAGAAATGATAAACAGCATATAGACATAATACTTTAAATCTTATTTTCATCAAGAAATAAATTCTAATGGCTGAAAATCATACTTTTTCTTTTCATTTGTAAAGATTGTATTTTTAAAAGTACATGTAGGTTCATGTAATTTGTGGTCAAACTATCATTAGTTTTATTTTTCCATAATAGGTTTTGTAATGTTGATCAGAAGGTGAAATAATTGGATATCACTCTAAATGTATTTGTTGGATTCAAGGAAGTAAAACAGAGGTATATAATAAAATAAAATATAATGACTGAGTGTAAATCTATAAATGACTGGAGTTCATATCTTTATTTGTTATCATTTGCATACTGTATGTACACCTATGGAATGTACAAGTAGATAAAATGCTCTCAATTCATCAAGAACCTAACATTACACTTGCCAGTCCTTAGTAACACTCTCGTCTCAGCCATAACCCCCCCCCCCCTTCTGTTTGCAATCACACTTTAAACACAAGACATTAAAATTTCAGAAACACACAGACGGTTTAAAAAATATATATATACAGAAAAGAGAAAATCTGCTTGCTAGTGTCTGGAGGCAAAACTGTAACACACAATTTTGGAACGACCGAACGGTTCATCACTACCGCCCTCTCTCTTCATGTTGTGTATAGGGTGGAATTCGTGTAAGGTAAGGATTAACTGCATGGTGATAATGAGTGTATGACTGCTGGTGCAATTTTATGCTTGTTATGAAATTGGAAGATGTATATGTGTTGAAGTTGTTTAAGATTTAGAGTTAGGTTTTGTGTTGGGTTTAGTTTTATCGAGAAGGGTAAGGATGAGGATGATGATTATAGTTAAAGGAGGACTCCAGGCTGAAATTGAAATGTTTTGCAAAGTAAAGTAAAATTTTAAAAGCACAACACAAAAAATTTCATTAAAATTTGATGAGAAATGGCAAAGTCATGAATTTCTGAGGTTTTTGAAATTTTTTAGAAAACAGTTCTTGGCATAACCTCATGCATATTCAAATGAGCAAACTGATGATGTCACAGTCCCACTACTTCTTGTGTATTTATGCCTCCTCGCCAGAGGCATTATTTATTATATAAAATCTTATTTATTGCATTTTTTCATACATTGCGTATAAAAAGAATCTATCCCTCATACTGAAACAAATAAAAGCACCTGTGACCTTCAACATTCCACTAGGAGTTATCCCTGTTTTTATGTCCTTGGGGTAGAAAATCTGGATAATTGGTACTGTATTTCACATATTTTTCTCATACAAAGTAATTACCTTGTATCACACTTGTAATGGGCTAGATATTTTCAACCCCTTCTTAATTTTTAGTCAAGAGTTAAAACTTTTAGGTCCCACCGGAGCCTTGTTGAATGTTGAGCCCTAAATACATGTACGTGCATGTGTTAATTTTTAAACATAAAATTAAGGATTTTTGTTCATGTTTTTTTCTCTAGGTTCTCCAGCTCCATCACCCACCAAATCCATACCAACGTATAACAACGATTCATCAGAAGTAGTCTCATCACCAGTCTCAAATCATGAAGATGAACCCGTCAAGAAAAAGGTAAGATATCAGAAGAAATTAACTTAAAGAAAGACTTGATGAAACACCACCCAGCTCTATTTACTTGCAGTATAACCTGTCCGTTATGCAAGCTCGTCGGACTCATTATAATAAATTTTCCGCAGCACCAAATTAATCGACTCAAATACTTCGGGTTCTCGCATTTTTTTAACAGTACTTAGTCTTTAATTTTAGACTCATAACAGGTCTCATCATATCTTGAAGAATTTCCTCCAAGCTTATAATGCTCAACAATCAAAATTATAAAAACAGATCTATTTTACTTCTGGCTCGTTAGTCTAACCTTTGAGATAATCGAAGTCTGACCATTGCTACATAACACCCCTCAAGCTTTCTCGCAAAGGCCCCAGTCGAATTCCTGGCAAAGACATCCATTTTAACACCCTGTACTGTCCCGCAGTGGTAATGTGACTGCTATATTTAGTAGCAATCTGAAGTCGCCCATGGGTTCTCACATGTATACCGATGTTTTGGCTCCGTGGATAGAGCGTCCACCTCATAATCTGAAGATCGTGGGTTCGATCCCCGACTGCGGCATACCAAAAGACGTTAAAAAATGGTAGTTGTTTGTACCCTGTTTGGTGTTCAATAAGAAGGGAGTAGAGCATCGTCGTTCTGGCGCTACTCAGCGGCTGCCGGGCCGACAAAAAAGGGGCAAAACGGATTTCTGTTCACCTTTGTTTCGGAAAATAACATTTGGAGCGCTGAGCACTTTAAGGATGGGCATGTCATTGAAGGAGTTTAGTGGGGAAGACATAGGGTTATGATAGAGAAACATGTGTAGGTGAATCACAATGTGTGTACGTCATACACAGATAACCAAGTCCAGTCTACAAGGATGTGGTTTTTATAAGTTGATTAGCGACTAGATCATGTGACTTGTAGTAAAAGGTAATATTTGAAGGAGCGACAATATTGGAAAGAGTTATAGAAAGAATTGATTAGCTTGGTTCACTCATTTTTCATAGATCTTAAATCTTTTCTTCTGTCACATTTTGGTCTGTAAATGTATTAGATTTAGCATTTTAATGAACAGGTACATTTGAATTAGGTGAGAATTAAAATTTTATAAAGCCAGTAAACCTTTGACAGATTAAAGAGTATCTACTGCAGTGCAAAATAATTTCAAGCTTCAAATGATTTTTTTTTTTGGGGGGGGGGGGAGTTATAATTGAAAATTTCATGCCGAAGATTGTTGTACATGCATTTATGTGTGTAATGCATGTGACTCTCAGCAGAATTTGGTTAATTTCTTATCAATTTTTTTTATTCCAAAACCCCATAGCACACAACAATTTTTCGATAAATTGTTGTCAACATGTCCAACAAATGTTTTCAGGGTTTCCTTTTGACATATTATTACATGCACTGACAGCATTTAGGGGCCCCAACGGCTCAAATTTTTGCAAACCTCCACATTGTTTTTCAATCCCTTTAAAAAGTTGATTCACATTGTTTTATCACTTGTACAGAGGCATCCTCCCGACAGAGCTTACTTCATTGCCAAAGAGATCCTGACAACAGAACGAACATACCTTAAAGATCTGGAAGTAGTAGTAGTAGTAAGTATCTATGGCTGTATGTATATACAATGTAATTGTCTTTGATTGAATCAAATGTTTGAGTAAAAATAAAGTCCTGTGCATCGCTATTCAGCTTGGATGATTGTGGCGCTTGCCCTGAAATTTAAGGCACATATAGTTCCTTGTTGTAAACTGGAGGTGTACTTCTTGTGATATTTACAATAATAATCTGTAGCATTTATCATCAGTAGTCAATTTTACTCTTAAGCTGTTATAGTTGGTGTATCCAATCAAAGAATATTTTATATGCCAATATTTTCGTGATTTTGGACTAATTATAGAAATTTGTGAGTTGATCATAATTTTTACAATGTTTTCTTTACTATAACTACCCTTACATCGAAGGAAATGAATAGCTACAGGAAAAAAAGCTTAAAATAAATCGATGCTAAAATAAACACATCTACAATAGGTCTTTTGTGCTAATATGAAGGATTCTTTGGTAAGTGTTGTGTGGATATGACCTACATTAAAGAAAGCTTTTCCGTATTTGTGCAGCAGCACTTCCTAGGAGATGTGTACTCTACATGTTCTTCTACAAGAAGATTTTTTTGCAGATCATTCAGTTCATGTGCTTTGATATGACTATACAAGACAACATTAAAGGGTTATTGTTAAAGGTTCTTCCCTTTTTTCTTTTAATTTTTGTCTTTTTTTTGTGATTTGTAAAACTTCCTTTATTTATTAAGACAAATCTCTCATTTGTGTCTTGGAATTTGAGTGTAACCGAAAGCCATCTTTCCATTTTATCGCAGTGGTTCCGGAAAGCAACGACCAACGAGGCTAATCTTCCCGAGACCTTGGACGTTCTCTTCAGTCATCTAGACCCTATCTATGAATTCCATTGTAAATTCCTGAAAGAAGTTGAACAACGCCTTTCATCATGGTGAGAATGTAGTCCCAAGTGTTATGATCTGTGCTGGATTTAAAATTAGAGTGTAGTCCCAAAGTCTTATAATCTGTGCTGGATTTAAAGTTGAGTATGGTTCGAAGTATTATAATCTGTGCTGGATTGGAAATTAAGAGTGTAGTCCCAAGAAATTATAATCTATGTTGGATTTAAAATTAGAGTGTAGCCCCAAGTATTATAATCTGTGCTGGATTTTGAATGAAGAGTGTGGTTCCATTTATTATAATCTGTGCTGAATTAAAATGCAACCTATTATTAGATAAATGACGTGTAGTCAGCTGAACTATGTTAACTGCATTTATATACAGGTACATGTACATGAATTTCCATAGAACTTGAGCTACAAATTTTGCAATAATTGCTCTTGGTATTTTATTCACAGCATGCATGCTAAACAATAACAAAAAACTCCCAAGAACATTCTGAATTCTGAATATAATTATTACTTATAAGATAAAATTGTATCATAAGATTGCCTGAAAGGTGCTTCATATTTTTCTTTTGTCGATCACAAGGTACACGCTTTGAATCCTTGCTATTTCACGAACATCCTTTGGTGAGACATTGATCTAAAAAATTTGCCAAACTTGACAGAAATGGAATAAAACCAGTGTTTTGAATGAGACCAAATGGACAATTGACAATTAACCGCTATTATATATCCATTTTTCACATAGTATTCTTTCATTTTTTCTTCTTTTTTTTTTTGTCTCAGGGAGGGCAGGCCTAATCCACAAGGCAAAGGAGGATTCCAGAGAGTGGGTGACATCCTTCTCAAGAATGCTCAACATTTGAAGGTAAATATTATAATTATTATTATTATTATTATTTCATTTGGCATAGCATATACAATACAATATAATGATACAATAATTTACATGCAGTTCAAAGAAGTTGACACATTACTTCTATTATAAAACTTTCAACAAATGTAAAAACTTACAAATAAATGACAACTGTCAGAGAATTTTGGAGAAAAGAAATGATAACATAGTAACCAGCAAACAGAGTAAGAAAATCAAGACAGACCTCCCGTTATACATGGTCACCAGGGCTCTGTAATGCAAAGGTTTGCAATCAATCGCAAAATTACAATGGCCAATCAAAATCATTGTTACAATCAGTTTTTGATTAACACGACTTAATTTTAACCAATGAGAATGGTCTTTTAAATTGATCACAAATCTTTATGTTAGAGGACCCTAGGTCATTTCTAGATATGCAAATGAGTGATGGGCTTTTCCAATAAACCGAATTTCTGTTTTCGTAATGTTGTTTCAGTTTTGCTGGTTGAAAACAACTAAGAGTCTGCATACTAGATGTTCTGAAGCAATTTTTTTTTAGCCTGAGAAATAATTTTACTCTAAACCCCATTGTGTAAGATTGGATGCTCGATCTGCATACGAAAGAAAATGCAGTCTGAAAAAATATTGGACCCAGGAGGGATTAGAACCCCCAACATCTATTTCTATCCGGAAGTGACTTAACCACTTTCCAATCTAGATCTGTGGAGAAGGCACAACAAATTAGGATCAAATTTTATTTCATTTATACGCAAATCGAGCAACCGATCTCTTACAATAGGAGATACTGTAGTAATTCTTTCTTTAAAAATCCTCCCATGAAGCTTATTATCATTCATAAAGTTGGCCTGTTCTTTATTTGCAGCTTTAATGTTTTCTTTATCTCTTATACAGCTGTACACGGGTTACATCGGCAAGCTAGAAGAGGTCCTGACTGACCTGGAGGCTTCGCTTAGGAAAAACAAAAAGTTTGAGTCTTTCTACCGGGACTTTGAAATCCAGAAGGTCTGCTATCTGCCCTTCAACACATTCCTTCTCAAACCTGTCCAGAGGCTGCTACACTACAAGCTGGTGCTAGAAAGTAAGTAGGGAAAACCCCCTCTTTTTCAAATGGAATAGTCTAGATTTGTCAACTTAGCCCATTGTTTATCCACCTATGCTGGGTGATAACATTCTATATTTAGGGGGGTTTTTCACATCCTTCCTAAACCTGTCCAGAGGCTGCTACACTGCAAGCTGGTGCTAGAAAGTAAGTAGGAAAAACCCCCTCTGTTTCAAATGGAATAGTCTAGATTTGTCAACTTAGCCCATTGTTTATCCGCCTATGTTAGGTTAGAACATTCTATATTTAGGGAGGTTTATCACATTCCTTCCTAAACCTATCTAGAGGCTGCTACACTACAAGCTGGTGCTAGAAAGTAAGTGGGAAAACCCCCTCTGTTTCAAATGGAATAGTCTAGATTTGTCAACTTAGCCCATTGTTTATCCGCCTATGTTAGGTTAGAACATTCTATATTTAGGGAGGTTTATCACATTCCTTCCTAAACCTGTCTAGAGGCTGCTACACTACAAGCTAGTGATTGAAAGTAAGTGGGAAAACCCCCTCTGTTTCAAATGGAATAATCTATATTTTGCCATCCAGCCCCTGTTATCTCAACTACTCTTGGGTCATAAAAAATTGTATTTAGGGAGGTTCAGCACATTCCTACTCAAAATTGATAAGAGGCTGCTACATCTTTGGGGGAAATCTCTCTGCTATGAATAGAATGGTCTAGATTGGGCACATTCTTCTTTTCCACATACTGATGTTGGGTGATAACACTTACAAAATCTGTGTTAAAAAGTTGGGAAAAAACAAAAACAAAAAGTGATGTAAACATGAGACTGCTACACTGCAAACTGTAGCTAGAAAGTCAGTGGGAATCCCTCTGCTTCAATTTTAATAGTCTTGGTTTTACCAACTAAACCCCTTCCAAACTCTGAGCTATTGAAATAATGCAGAGGGGATATCCCAAAATGTGAGATACAGTATCGATACAACAGTATCCAAGCTCTTTCGGGGAAACTTTGCCCATCTGCAAATATGGGGGCCGTACCACGAAACCATCATAAGTCTAAGTTCTTGGACAACCCATAGGGACACGTGTTGTAGAATTAACACGCGTTTCAATGGCTTGTCCAAGAACTTAGACTTATGACGGTTTCGTGGTACGGCCCCCTGGTTTAAAAGATTTGTACAAGTACATGACCTTTGACACCGAACCAATTAATAATATGTGTTATTTCTTCTCTATTTTCCAGGACTTGTAAAGCACTACCAACCTTCCCATCCAGACTACAAAGACTGCAAGGGTGAGAAGTCTGTCTTCTTTTTAGGCATTCATTATTTTTCTAGAGTATAAAGACCCTTGGTATTGTAACTTCCAGGGAATTATGTTTTTAGACATCTCAAGTCTCATTTTTTTATGAAATATATATCATCTTAAAACAAGTTTTGGCCTGGTTTTGCATCTTTAAAAAATTGTAATGATTTAAATCATCTGATTAAAGAATATGATTCTAATCACCAACTTTCTTTCAAAGAAATATAGCCTGATTCATCTCGAATTTAAATCACAAAATGATTGTTTTTCTTTTGCCATTATCTATGTATGACATTGGCGACCATTCTATGCCAATCCTCTCTGTTCTGTGGTATCACAAGTTCTAGATTTGACTTCCAACTCCATTCATCTATATTTCTGAGATACCTACTTCACTGTCTTCTTGCTCTCTGTCCATTCAAAGTCAATCTTTCAATTCCTGCTTTCCAGATCAAGTGTCCAAGAAATTTGAGCTGATGAGTTCTGATTTTCCAGAGGAGTTTCCTTTCGGTATTTGCCTTGATCAAGACACCCTCATTTGATACCATTTTACGTTACTTCTAAATCATGCATTGATGTTATATTTTTTGCCATTTCCGTCGTCATTTCAGCTGCCCTGGGTGATGTAGGAGACTTGACTGCTGACATTGAGGATAATGTCAAGAGAATTGAAAACTTCCAGAAGCTGACAGAATTACAGAGAGATCTGGTCGGCATGGATACCCTCATACAGCCAAACAGGGTAAGAAGAGGTGGTGGTGTTGATGATAATGATGATGATGATGGTGATGATGATGATGATGATGATGATGATGATGATGATGATAGTGATGATGATGGTGACGATGTTGGTGTTGATGATGATGATGATGATGATGATAGTGATGATGATGGTGATAATATAAGTGGTGATGATGATAATGATGAAGATGGTGATGATGATGATGATGATTATGTTGATGATGAAGATTGTGACGAGGATGATAGTGAAGGTGGTGATGGTGATGATGATGAAGATGATTGTGATGATTTGGCGATGTAAAGATTATAAAGGTGGTGGTGATGATGATGATGATGATGATGATGATGATGATGATGATGATGATGATGATGATGATGATGATGATGATGATGATGATGATGGTGATGGTGATGGTGATGGTGATGATGATGATGATGATGATGATGGTGATGATGATGATGATGATGATGATGATGTTGGTTAATAGGGGGATGACTCTACCAAGACATGTCATGAAACCCATGATTAAATTTTTATACTTTTCACAAGACAACTCAATCTGTATATCATTATTTTTTGTTTTTGATCTTAACAGCATTTTATCCGAGAGGGATGCCTTCACAAGCTCTCTCGCAAGGGTTACCAGCAGCGAATGTTTTTCCTCTTCTCCGATGTCCTTGTATACACCAGCAAAGGGGTTACGCCCACTAACCAGTTCAAAGTTCACGGCCAGATCCCACTCAAAGGAGTCGTGGTAAGTCAGCCTTATCACTGATGCCACTCTTCAAGAAATTTCTGAATTTCAACATTTTCACTTATTTTCAGCCTTTTTTGTAAATAGCTTTTGTGCCCAAATTTGAACGCTTTTTTAGGATTTTTTGCAATTTTCCGGATTTTTAAAGGGCACTGAATGGCATCTCTGCATTATGGACTACCAGATTCATGTTTTTATTTTCCTTAGTTGGAGATGATATAGAAATTAAACCAACCCACATCCTCTATACATTTGTTTGTTTCCGTGACTGCTATGAAAGCAATTAAATGATGGTAAGAGAAAAACATGGTTCTGAATTTGATCATGAAGTTAGTTTCACATGTAACCTGCCACAAGTGAGTCGCTATTCTAAGCTTTGCAATGATATCAAACAATTGTACATTGTAGATTACTATTGTACTTATAACCAAGTTAAATATCACGACAGAGTTTCAGTTGATTGATTCTTAAGGTGGTATCTCACTTCACGTAGATGTCTCCTAGACTCGAAGACGTCCCTCTGACGGCTTTGCGACTGGTAAAAATCTCATAGATATGAACATGTTCGATTTTCCGTTGACTTATGAGATGTTCCCACGACTAGTCTAAAACCCGTCTTATGGCAAGTTTTCCTCCATTAGATTCTATTGTATACTATAATGGAAATGTATTCTTGTGAATATGTATTCACCATGTATTATTGTTAAATGAGTAACTTGAACTTTGACCTTTGTGTTTTTACAGCTTGAAGATAGTGAGTTGGATCGATCTGTTGCCAACTGCTTCACGTTGTACGGAGGCAACAAGACGGTCGTCATAGCAGCAAGCACACCGGAGGAGAAGATTAGATGGATGGAGGTAGGAAAGAGAAAATACAAAAAGAAATAAGTGAAAGTGCAATGTTAAAAAGCTCTTTAATAGTTACCTTTATAAAGGGGTAAAGAAGGGTTCTAGGACAATTACCCCTGCCCCAAATCTACACCTACCCCTAACCATATTTCTGGGGATAGTTGTCCTGGGGATAATTGTCCCGGGGGTAGTTGTCCAGATATGAAAGTAAAGTGCAAGTCATACCTGTCAACTATTAATGTTAAGTAGGAATATTCTTATTTACGGGGAAAAGAAGAACCATACTAACCCATGTTTTTTTGTACAAATTTGTCTGTAGTAAAGTTGTACGAAATTCTGAAATGTTCCTTGGAAATTGTTGATAATTTGTAACCTGCATATTTCTATGTACATGAATTTGTGTGGATAAAAACTATTCAATCTGCATGCCAAATATATTTCATGATATTGAGAAAAGTCAAGAAAGGTGACCTAATCAAATGTGCTGATTTTTGTGCCCCTAAACATTTGTCACATTGCCCATTAGTTGGGTTTACAAAGTGACCCGGTCTGACCCCTACAACAAGCAATATATGAAGGCTTTATGTTACTTGCATTTACGGTTCTTTTATTGAATTGCATGATGGGACAATAATCTAGTCAAATCAGCTAATGGCAGCACTCACCGCTGTGCGATAATGTTAAGAAAGCAAGTTAAAATTCGATTTTCACCAATGTCTCATGTAAGTCCTTTCTTACCAAAGATGTATCCTTTAAATTGCATGAAAATTCATTGAATTTATTCCCATAACAATTAAAGAAAAAAGTGAATTTTTCATAGCGTTTACTATATGATTGCCCATACGTTTGAGCTGATTTGACTAGAATTCCGTCTTCTCGTGCATTACAAGGTAAGAACTGTAAAGGCATGTATTGTGCCAACATAAATTTATTAAGAAAGCAATAAATACGTACTGAATATGAATTCTTTTATTTTCTTTTTATCAGGACATTCGGACGGCAATGAATATGTGCCAGGATGATCAAACAACAGATACATTAAGTAAGTTAGACTTCATTACTGATGAATCATGTCTTTTGTCTTTTTGTTTATATCTTTCATTCTGAATAATATTCAAGTAGCTTTCTCTTGCCAGAACAGTACATTTAAAATTAGAGATGTAGTTTTGTAGCCAAGATATTCTGTTTTAGAAACAAAAGTTGACGTATACACCCATCTGAAATGATAAATCTAGAGCTTTTAAATTTTTAAGTTTGGGGATCGTATAAGAGGAAAGGGAAGACCAAAGATTACATGGAAAGAAATGCTGAAGAAGGAAAGTAGTAAAAAGTGGAAGGAGGGAGTGTCATCATGGCGGGAGTAAAAAGGAAATAAGCTGACTGAAATAAATGATCATGATAATGATTTGTGACCTCCAAATGAGCAATCTTTTTAATGACATGACAAGTCACAATTAAACCTGCAAATTGTAAATAATTCTCTCCATAGGTTCACCGGACCAAGATTCAGCATTCGACGAAGCGGAAGACGACAATATTTCATCGCCGTCCAAGTCCGTAGACCGTCAGTCCCACCATCGTGCAAATACCACGGTACACGTGTGCTGGCATCGTAATACGAGTGTCAGTATGGCAGACCATGTACAGGCAGTCGAGGTAAGAAACATTCTTTCTTTCTTTGAATAATAATTATAATCATTATTGTGTTGGCTCAGTGGATAGATCGTTTGCTTCATAATTGGGATGTCATGGTTTAAAACTCCGCCCTTCATACCAAAAGGTGTTTAAAAAATGAGAGTTGCTGCTACCCTGTTTGTCTTTCAATAAGAAAGGGATAAAGCATCAGTCTGGAGCTGCTCAGTGTGCCGGGCCCACGATCACTTGGGCAAAAAGATTTTTTTTTTGCGGACAATAGAATTTGAGCTTTATAATGATGATAATTTTTTTTTTTTTTTTTTTTTTTTAAAGCCCCTCATCAGTTGAAGATATTCAAGAAAGTCATAGAATTCATCAATTTCTTCTTGAAAGTCGGGGAGAAACATTTATTCAAGATATTTGTCAAAATGTCATTACATTCATTCAAAGTGAATTTAGAGTGAAGACCATTCCTTTTGAGCTCCGGGATAAAATTTCTAATCTAATATTTGACTTGAGCTTCTTCATTTGTTATCTTCATTTTTAGAACCAGCTGAGTGGATTTTTACTGCGTAAGTTCAAGAACAGTAACGGCTGGCAAAAGCTTTGGGTGGTCTTTACAAACTTCTGCTTATTCTTCTATAAGAGCCATCAGGTATGTCTAAGGATTGTGTATATGAAGTTTGATTTGATATTGATTGATTTGATTGATGATGGGGATGATGATAAGGATGATGATGATGATGACAGCAATGGAGTTGGTGATGATGGTATAATGGTGTTGCTAATGGTGTTAATGTTGGGGATGATGATGATGATGATAAGAAGGAGGAGGAGGAGGAGGATTGTGTTGATGAGGATGATCAAGATGATGATGATGATTGTGGTGGTATTCATGTTGATGTTGACAATGAGGTATGACGATAGAGGGGTTGATGATGATAATTGGGATGATGATGGGAGGAGGAGGAGGAGGAGGATGATGAGGATGATTACGAGGACAGTGATGGAGATGGTCATGACTGTAATGATGGTGGTGGTGGTGCTGATGTTGATGATGGTAAGATGATGATGATAATGATGATGATGATGATGATGATGGAATTGGTGATGGTGATGACAGTGATAATGGTAGTGGTGGTGGTGTTGATGATTATGATGTGTTTTTTTTTTAAAGAAGATATCAATCAATCAAGCAATCACTTACAATGTAATTTAATTTCTTCTTGTCCCCCCCCCCCCCTCTCTCTCTCTTTAAGGATGACTATCCCTTGGCCAGCCTTCCTCTTCTTGGCTACTCCGTCATGATACCAGCCGAGGAAGATGATATCCGCAAGGATTACGTCTTCAAGCTTCAATTCAAGACCCATGTCTACTTCTTCAGGGCCGAGAGCGAGTACACGTTCAGCAGGTAAACACATCATACAGTGTTTGGATTCCATGACAATTGCACCACTAAAACTGCTCCATTATAAATTCCATACACTAATGAAATTAATAACTTCAATCCTGGACTTACACTATACCCTACCCTAAACCTAACATAAACCCTATTGTAACAATAACCCTATATCTTTAATGAAATAAGGCACGGAGCAATTGTCGCAGAAGCATATGTCGTGTCACCAGTGTTTGTCATGGGTTTGTCATTGATCCAAATTAGTCCAATGAGCAGAGTTGCGATTGGTATCAAAACTATTAAAGTTGAGATAATATAAATCACAAATCCTCATATAAAGTAAAGGCTATCTTAAGTAAATGAGTTCATATAGGTTTCCCAAAGAAAAAAGAACAGATTTTTGAAAATGTAAGAATTTTTTTACTCAATGCATTCAGCACAATAGTAGAGTCAAATATACTCTGGCCACCAACTGCAGACACAAAATTTTCTAAATACTCACATATTTCTGCTACTTTCGACTGATAATAAAAGAACGGCCAATGAGAAATGAAATGTATCATTTATATGTCGCTTCAAAGTTTAGATGCCATATATGATAAGTGATTGAAAAAAATAATATAGGTCAAGATTTTGAACCTTGGGGTACACCACAAGAAAGAGAAAGGTGATACAGGAAATATTCTTATATCTTTGTATCATCTTATTTCTACTAATGATTTATTAGTGAACATTTGTAGTAAGCTATATCTCCCACCTTTGACTTTTAGAGTGCAATTTGTGAGGAATATTTAATGGGCATACATGCTCATATCAAATTCAAGATTATTTTCAGTGTATGACCTTTGATCTTTCTCTCTGTATTTCTATGTACAGGTGGATGGAAGTCCTTAAGAGTGCCACATATACAAGTAAGATGGAGAATGATGTCATGTAATGGGCGCAACAAGAGCAATGTATTAACTGCCTCTGGACGAAGGCCCCAAAGGCACCCCTCCATAAACACCACTTTCTTACTGCCCTGCAAATGGAAAAAAAAAAACATCCAAGGAGTCGTAAAGAGCCTGAGAATAACAGCAACTCCTCAGCGCCAAATGCAGACGTGAAAAAGATGATCTGTCAATATGAAAACAAAACATTGCCAAAGTTATTGCTGAATCATTTGTCTGTACGTTGGCACTGTCGTGAAAAGGGAATCCATGTGTGCTCCTATGAGATTCAGCTGAAGTTGTGATATGTAGAGGTGTGTTAGGAATTTGTAAGTTTTTTTTTCAATGCGATGGAGGTGATTAAGTCTCACTGCCTCTTCTCTTTTTCCCTTCTATTCCTCTAGAATTAGCGATGCATTATGCAAAATATACAAAACAAACATACTTGTTGCCAAATGAATCCCCATTTGTTTGTTTTAATTGTATGATATCACTTTGAATTTAAACAATTGTTTAGTTACCACCCAGTGATGATGATGATGATGATGATGATGATGATGGCTTCTTGTATAGCGCCGGTATCCGCCTATGATGGGCGCTCATGGCACTTGCTCTACACAATATCTCACAAAATTCAAACTGTCAAAGTGTAGTAGGGAAGAGTTTTATACATGATTTACATGTAGTTAACAATACTTGAATGTTTTAATTATATTATAAAAAAGTAAATGTTTATATGGGGGAAAACCACTGCCTTATATTAGGTATATATTGGAGGGTTTTTTTGAAAACTTTTGATGATAAAAATTCTCATTTAATCTAATCGAGATGAGGTATTCCAGGAACAAAACATTGGATTTTTTTTTTCGGGGGGGGGGGGGGGGCAGGGCGCTTAGTAATATTTGTGAAACATTGCCTTGAATAGACAAAATTTGTGTAAGCCTTGATAATTCCTTGAAATTTCTTTGAACTTTAACAAAACAACCAGGCTGTAAGTTACTATCTATACCTTTCTTTGTAGAGGACAAAATTAATGATGCAACACCTTTATATTTTGTCATCTTTGTATGTGTACTTGTCTGGGGCGCATTGTGAAACACTGATAATGGGCTGGATGAAATTACAATTTGTGTTTAACTGTATTTGGTATATTAAGGTATACGTACCTTAAAAAATAGGTATTAACAACACAATGTTAACTTAACCCATCGACTAAGCTGTTATAAGCTACTGAAATGCTTGCATCTTCTTGGCAGAGAGAAAATTTGTTGGATAAAACGTCCGACAAGTCCTTTCATGAAGAGAAGGACATTGTAATGTGCACACTCTCTATCTTTCAATTCTACAAACCAGAGTAAAAATGATCAGCAGTTTGCAAGAATTATTGTCATGGTACAATTAGTCTTGTAAGAAGGCTTTGAGCTGCTGCATGAAATAACAACTCAGAAGAGAAAGCAGTCTCTTTTAAAATGAGTTCAAGATTTGTCTTTATCCAAGGACAGGGAACGTTTTCGTAAAGTAAATCTCGATGATGTCATGTTTCACACCATCATTGTTCATTGCAGATAGTTCGTGCTTATAATTTTCTTTCACACAAAGTCATAGTCTGGTTTTCTATACTTGTATCTTGTATCTTGATTAATATATTATAAACATGCTGAGAACCTTTGAACAAATAATTATTTTCTTTTCAGCCATTGTATATTAAAACTGTATCCGAGCATTGTAAATGTATTGTATAGTGTTTACAATACTAACGTAACTTTTTCTATGTATGTCATAGAGATTGTTTTTCTTATTAGTATAGTGTTATTTTGGAATTAATTTATTATTTAATTGTAGTCTTTTAGGATGCATTTATACTGAGAGTAGTTATCTCTTTAATCTTGTTATGTAGCCTGTGTTACACCGCAATGCAACGATGTGTTCTGGTGTCCACAAAGAGATTTGAATGCCATATTTCTTATCTTTTTCACCGACTTTATACGTGATTGGCGTATTGTACAGAAGATATGTATTTGTGTACATATGTATATTGAAACCTGCCTTTAAAACGATTGATAAATGTATTCGAAAGTCATTGCAACCGTTTTATGAATTGATATTACATTGTTCAACTCATAGTACCCTAATGTAGCAAGCCCCATTCCAAATTGCCCATTCTAAGGGCAAAATTTCTTGTCTTGGACTCTTCCTTAACCTGTGCCCTTTTTTATATCCATTATGTTTAAACTTACAGGGTTAATTAATAGACCATGTGACTATAAGTCACCTGACATGTATATGTAAACCACCTGACACTTCCCTGGTATAAGAAGCTAATGATACAGATATTAAAGAAGTGAGTCTTACGTTATGAAATCTCTCAAAAAACGGTTCATATTCATGTACCTGATAATTGGATTATAGGGAAATCATGTTTAATTCTAACATTTTGATATACATTTATAGTTTTTATTTAATCTTTTGGAAAAATATCCAGTGTAGATGATTAATTATGGGTTCTAAAATGTTCTAAATGACGAATGGAAGTAAGGCCACTTGTTACTTTATGGCCCGAATTCTCAAAAGCCGCCTAACTTTAGGCCTAGCGTAAATCTGTGGTTTAACTATGGCTTGCTAAGTGGGAATCAATCCCAAAAAGTAGATGTTCAATTCATTAAAATTTTTGGTAGTGAAACTATGAAAAACTGCTTGGGAATGATAAGTACAAAGGTTTTCCTTACAATTAACACATAATTTCAGAATTCAGTGAAGGTGATAGGAACATGCAACAAAAACAGATTGATTCCCTCTTAGCAAGCCATAGTTAAACCACAGATTTAAGCTAGGCTTAAAGTTAGGTGGCTTTCGAGAATTTGGGCCTATTTCTCTTGCCTCTTCGTTTAAGAGCTTTGACAGCGTTGTTGCAGCAGCTCTAGTGTATTCTATTCATGGTGAAACGGTGCAAGAATTGTTTTATTGCGGTTTAATTACTTATATGAGTTCATTTGTATGGATTTGGATCAAACAGATGACTTGTAATGTAAATGGGGATTATTTTGGGAGTTGTTTTACAAATTAAGGCAAAAATACAACCATCATAAATCAGGAGCACAAAATTTAATGGTGAGATTTATTGTCATGTTACATTTTATACCTAGCCAAAAATATCTCCTTTTTATTAAAGATTGTAATGCTTTTTTGGAGGAAAGTCCTGTTTCACGCTGCAATTTCATCAATTTCAAAACCAACTGCAAATTTGTTACTTTTTGCATGGACAGTTTAAACCAGCAAGTGTACAAAGCATCAAATGTATTCTTTAAATTGCTCTCTCTCTTTCTTTCTTTTTCTTTTTTTTTTTTGTAATTAAAAGACCTCTCTTCAAACAAATCGCCCCAGAAATTGGATAAATCTTGACTCGTTATCATTTCTCTTTTCTCATATCTGTTTGAATCTGTGTTTATTAAAAACTGCTTATGCGTATCTGTTTTATGATTATTCATGTGTAAGTCTTCGCAGTTTGCTTTTTGTTTAATTTTGTCTTCTCTTAAAAATGTTTTTTGTGGCTTTGGCTAACTGTTTCCAGCCTTAGTGCTTTATGCAAGACGATACCAATGAACAAAAAAATGCAGATCAAAAGAGAATTGCGATGAGGCAGACAAAAGATTGCTGGTCTTCCATTGTGCGGCTAAGAACGAAACCAAATAACCAAAGCATTTTAGAATCTTTCCATAAAACAGTAGCTGCACAGTAGTTTGATTAGTTCCTGAGTGCAGTGCGCCATTACTTAAAGAGTTACAATTGTTTATCTCTGTTCAAATCAATCGTAACTTAGAATTCGATACTAGTATTGTATCTGTAATAAGAACTATTAGCAATCCAATGTAGCTAAATGAGATATAATTCCCATTTACAATTGGTTTTAATTCAATCTTCCTTTCTTTTCTTTTCTTTTTTTTACAGTGCACAGTTTTTTTTCTTCTTTTTCCCCCTTTGTTTTTGTGTAGATTATTAATTATTACAATGTAAGTAGGGTTTCTGTTGTAAATAGTTGGAAGACAGAATTTCGAAATGTAATTATCACATCCGTTTTGATAGAATATATCCTTTTTCGTCCCTCTGATATGCTGTAAAAAAAGATAGATGGTTATTATCAAACAGAAATATCTCATTTAGATGGAAAAGAACTTTTGGCTCAAAGTTTATGTGAATAAACTAAATATTAAAATCGTGATAGTGGTCTATGGTAACAAGTCTCATTTTGTGGCTAAATAAAGTGTGGAAATCATAAAGAGTAACTTTTTTTAAAGTAACTGTAACTAAATATTGAAATCATGAGAAGCATTTGACATAATAAGTCTAATAAAGTAATAGTGACTAAACTAAATATGAAAATTGTGAGCATTTAACTAGTTTTGTTGGGTTATTGTAACTAAATATCAAAATCCTGAGAAGCATTTGACATAATAAGTCTAATAAAGTAAGAGTGACTAAACTCAATATAAATATCTTGAAAGGTTAATTAGTTTTGTTGAGTAAATGTAACTTGATATTGAAATCATGAGAAGCATTTGACATAATCAGTCTAATAAAGTAATAGTGACTGAACTTAATATAAAAATCGTGAGTGTAAGTTTTGTAATTGTAACTAAATGTTGAAATTATGAGGAGAGTTTAATATATGAATTCCGATAAAGCAATAGTGACCAAACTATACATGAAAATTGTGATAATTTAACCATGCCTGTTAATTTATTGTAACTAAATATTAAAACCATGCAAAGGATCTCATTGTGGCTAAAATGACGTGGTAATAGTGAGGATTTAACTAAACCTGTTAAATAATGTGATTAAATATTGAAATCATGAAAAGTATTAAACTAGAATAAACTATTCACATTCTAAAGTTTGAAGTGATGGAAAATACTAACCTGTATAAATAATCGTACCATCGTTTGTTTTGCAAAATTATGCCTGTACATTGTCTTGTTAAACCATCAAGGAATTATATCACAATACTTGGCAACAGTAGAGACTGAGCAAAAATGATTAACCACTTGACTGCTGCATGGTGCTAATTGCACAGTACGGGTATGACCAGCGTGGCGCTGGAGTGTCAAAACAGGCAAAGCTCAGACAATAGCATGAGCACGTAATATTACGTGGTCCGCGCACAGTGTACAAACGCCAAGCACGTAATATTACGTGGTCCACAGCCAAGTGGTTAACAGGAAGATGCATATATCTGGTATGTGAGGTGAAAATTTTGTTGTATTTGAAGCCATTTCTGTATTATCAATTTTAGAGATTGAATGCTACTAGTGGCTCTTGGCTGCATTTCTGTGTTGATATCCGTTGCCTAATTTAGACCATTGTTAAGTCCCACCTTGTCTGTCCAACATAAATGTCAAGGAATTGTACTTAATGATAACAAAATATGAAAGATGATATTCAACTATAAAAAAAAGGAAGAAACTGGGTAGATTTTATCGGGCAGGTACCGAGATATTAATGGCTGGTTAAAGTTAATGTCGCACAAAAGACTTGTAGACATTTCTGCATCTGCCATGCTTCCAAGCTCAATGCCCACTCCAAAAATTTATATCAGATATTTGTATTTTTGTTTGTAGTTGACCTTTTTGAAAGTAGCATATTGTCTTTCAATTTAATTTTCACTCATATTATTTCCCTTTATGGTATTCTTTCAAAAACAAAAGAATTCTTTTGATGGAGTGAATTTCAGAAATAATGAATTTAGAATGACCACAGGGATATTTGAGTAAGTTCACTCCAAAATGAAGACAATGTTATGTTTAATACATGATGCTTATGAAGAAAGTAGAATGTGTTCGTGCATCTTAACACAAACCTGAAAATTATGGGTGTTGAAATTACAAGATGTCAGCATTTTAAGAAAGAAACAAATACCCCTGATAGAGTGAAAATGTACTTAATAGTTAAAATTGAAATATTGATTATCATAAAATAATATAAAGAATTAATCAAAATGCCCTTGTATATTCAATACAAAACAGAGATAAATGATTGAGAATAAAATATTTGTCTTTTCTTTTTCCTTCTTTTTTTTTCTCTTATTGGATTCAGAGGAAACGGGTTGTGGCGATTCATTTCAAAATTTGCAGATGATATTTTTGTAAATAGATTTTTATTTTCACCATGTCATATTAGCTATGTAATGTGGAGACAAAAGATTTGAATGCTTTCGGCGTGTGCATGCATGAAACCTAAATACTGGCTGCATTTTATATAAAAGGGAGGAATGCAAAAAAGCTCTTCCGTTGTGATTGCGAAAAGAAGTTAAAACCAATCTTAATAAAGTATTTATTGTGGCATTTCTTTATGTAGGGTATTCATTAAATTTTCAGTTTAGATAATATATATGCCATTCAAATGGTACAGGGTTCGATTACTAATTCGTACAATTTATCATATTTCCTATATCGTTTTGTTAGCCATTCAAATGGTACAGGGTTCGATTACTAATTCATACAATTTATCGTATTTCCTATATCGTTTTGTTAACCATTCTGTCATGTTAATTTTTGTTTTCACATAGCTATTCAGCAATTTGAATGGGTATTGCATATGAAACCATGATGTGATTTTTGTATTGTGCATGTACCAGTTATCATGTTTCCCTGAATGTTCTGTTATTATTTGAGTAACACTGTTTAGTCATCATAATAGTCGGGAGGGGGTTTTCTAATTGTTTTTAATATATTCTTACTATCAACCATATTCTGTGAAGGATCTGTAGTATAATATATAATGCCTTGCCAATTCGCGATTCATCTTGTACAGCATCATATGATAATCTTTCATAATAACTTGTTTTAATAAATAAATACATAAATAATTAACTTTGATGAAAGATGTTTTACAGATGAAACGCCGCATGGTTATATATGAACGTGATATGAGACCGAAACCTTTTGAAGATATGACGAAAAGTCAGACTATTATTATGCATTGTATAGTTTCCTGTCTATTTGCACGTGTAAAGCCAGAAGACGAATCTGGCGCATTGAATTATATACGATTGGTATGATACGAATTTACTGTAGAATAAATGATTACAAAAAAAACCTGTAAGTTTCAAAACGATCCACTGTTATATGTATTTTCTCTTCTTTTGTGTAATTGTTTGTGTAGTGATATTGAATTATGATACAAAGCATATCTGAGCAATGGTGAATTGCTTCTTGGTCTGAGCCCACTTTTACTAATTCCCATTTGGTCTTGTCCCACATGGTCCAGTTCTACTTGGTCTACAACCAGTTCGTCTAATTACTTTTTAGTATAATTGCTACTTCGCCTATTTGACATTTTGTCTAATTACCATTTCGTCTAATGTCGATTTCATCTTATTTCCACTTTGTCTAACAGTAACACCACTTTAAACCAAGGGGAAATTTGACCAAATTGTTAATAGACCAATCCGGTGTAGCCCAAGTGGTATTGAACAACCAAAGAACTAGACCAACTGTAGGATATAAACCATGGACAACTACCCCCATCCCTCCCCAGAATTAGGGTTTGGTGTAGTTGAATGGGGTACTTGTCCTAGAACCGATACAAAGAGATTAAAGAGGGATTAGAGCAAAATATAACATTAGCAAATTGTTAGAAATTTTCAAATGTCAATGATCAGTCATTGTCTATGATGCTGAGAGATAAACCTGTGTGATACATTTTGTGATTTAAAAAAAAATCAATATGAGACACACAAGAGCAGAGAAGGAAGGAAAATAACTAAATCGAAATAGACAGAAAGAGAGAGCGAGAGAAAGACGTCAAGACGTTCAAGACACGAGTTGGAGATGACTAAATACTGATGAGAACAATTTGTATCTTTGGTGATGATGTTTACGGTTCACCGTGTGGTTAGTCCTGAAAAAGGACTTTGAGAGAGTATGTAAAAAAAAAAAAAAAATAAAAAATAAATGCTCCGAATTTTATTGTCCGAAACAAAGATGACCGGATATTTGTTTTGCCCCTTTTCTCGTGGGCCCGGCGGCCGCTGAGCAGCGCCAGAGGAAATGGAGAGTTAGATATGAAGAGACGAGATAGAGAGTAGAGAATAGAGTAGTTTTTTTTTTTTCTTGAGTAAGTCCTGAAAATTACTGTAAACCAGATGAGAACGTGAGATGCGAGGAAGCTTGGTAGAGGGTGCTCAACGTTCCTGGTAGCTTAATCGTCCGTCTTCAAAAGTCAAGGGTTCTATTTGCAGCGCGATAATAACTTGTACCTAGTGTGTTATAAGAATTCGTTTGGGGGCTTATTTTCATGAAGTTTTGCTACGAGCCAAAAGTTTGATAGGCTGACAGACAACCAAATGTTTGCAATCATAGGGCCTACTCATTGAAGGCAAGGCACACAACTGGAAGAAAAAGGGGGGAATATGATAATTACTCCATAAACTATGGACAAAATTGAAATTAAACTTTTGTGTGAGCACGTGCGGAAAAGAGTGAAATGATCATCCTTCAAATCGACATTGAACCGGAAAATAGACTCGCTCTGTTAGCGAGTGAGTCGAGTAATCTTGAACTTACTCAAACCTGAGTGTGCTTCACCACCCGATTTGACGTGAAAGTACTTTCACTCTAAATGCAGAGTGGCAAAGTAACATTTAGAGGGTACAGCACTTTTGATCAGAAAAGGAAAGAGTTGGATAAATAAAGACGAAACGTGAGAAAACCCACGAAAGAAATTGATAGATTTGCAACATTCGTTTGTCCCCATAAACCACCCACTATTGATTTAGTTGAGTAAATATAAACATCAAACCTAAAATGTCTACAATAATATACTGTCGCCCTGGTAACCCCGAATGTTCCACATGCACGCGAACATAATATCTAGTGGAGTAAATGAATATGGATAAATCATATTTACATTACACCCGATTAGCATTTATCGGTTTTTTCTGATATCTTTTATCCTATGTTATTTCACATTTTATGTGCATGTACTTTGTAATTATGCATTTGGATGATGAATTAGGCGTCTTCTCAATCAAAAGGCGTCAGTTTCCCACTGCTTCCTGGGACACATTCGGCTTTTTGGATTCTATTCAAAAGCCGATAAATTGTCTTTTTGAACAAAAGCCCCGGGAAACTGACGCCTTTTGATTGGAGAAGACGCCTTAATAAACTTCTGACTTCAAACAATAAGAATATTGCTCTGTTGTTGAGCCCAAAAGGCGCTAATTTGTAAATCTTTGTAAAATTTGGCTTCTTTCTGGTTTTCAAAATCTGGGATTTTTTATTTATTTATTTATTTATTTTTTATTTTTATTTTATTTTTTATTTATTTATTTATTTTTTTTTTTTTTTTTTTTTTTTTTTATTATTATTATTATTATTATTATTTTTTTATTTATTTATTTTTTTTGGGGGGGGGTAAGTAAGGTTTTGTAAATTTTTGGCAGCGTAGTGTTTCGTGTAACATTAAAGGAACGTTAGGTCTTTTACTATTTATATTTTTCTTACATGCTTTCATACAACGTTGCAAATTGTATTGCCTGTGAATTTTAAATATGAAACTAAGAATAAATTTGAGGAAATCATGAAAATAGAAAAGAGAATATTCTCATATAATCCTTGTGAAAAGTGACTACATTGTCAAGCGTTGTGTGACACCTAAACTTGAACCTAATGACTCCTATCAAACAGCGACAATATATTATCTTAACTTGAACAGAAGCCAAAAATGTAAAGTATCATAAATATTTCCAGTCTATACAAGTTCTATCCACTCCAAAACAATTACAAAGTCCCAGGTAAATTTGACCTTGCACCGAGCGCCTTATTGACGCGCCGAATTTTCAGGTACAACACAAAATCGAAAGGATTTTCGCACCATAAACGAACATTTTGTGTAAATACGACCACATAAAAGTAACACATCAACCGAAAATAAATAACTTATATTTCAATACTAAAGCCTCATACTGTGCGTAACTTCTTTTCAAGCAGAACAAATATACTCTTCAAAATAATTGATCATAACCTGTTTCGTTATCAACACTGATATTTTTTTTTATTGGTGAAATTTGACCGTAAACGACGAATGCATTGAATCGTACGCTTTGATTTCAATACTACAGCTCAGAATACAAAAGGTATTTGTTGTGGAAAACAAACAAAGTTATTCACTCCGCGATGGTTTTGCCTCATGCATAGTATGCAGTATGGGAAAACTTTTCTTTTAAAATGCACTAACGATAGACTCATTTGGTAATATCTTGTGTTGCAATAGACCTGCCTTCTTTCGTCAAAGCAATACCGACTCATCGTTCTTTCAGCTTCGGTACCACTTGGAAATGTAATCCATTGCTTGTTGTTTTGTGTACTTGATATTTGATGTCAATGGATAAGTCACTGTCAATGTAACAATATGTGCAGAGCATCTCTAAAAAAATACTTCTGTGTTCACTAACCTCGAAGTTAATAGCGTACTCTTCGATCTCGGTTTCAGTACATGGTGACGAAATGGATGACGAGTTTGTGACATATTCTTGCATGAACGGCTGACGAATCTTAACTCATTGCATACCATCATTTAGATCTTCGTTTGGTTTTTAATGCATATGCTTGAGATATGGTACTAACATTGTTATAGTCGAACATTGAACTTAATACTGTTGTTCTGATAATATTATGACCTTCGCAAAGGTGAATGTTACCGATCAGGATTTTTTTTGTTTTCAGACGCAATTGGGGTGGTGACGAAAATGTTTGGTGACGACTTTGACACTGATTCTTGAGACAAAATCTGATGAATCTAATTTAATTGCATGATATATTGGAATTTCAGTTGGTGCACGTGGTATACTGTAATTTAATTGTCAATGGAATATGTTGATCTCGTATAAAATACCATGTTCAACTTTATATATATCTAAGCTCTCCTCTGAACGAGATGCCGAAACATGATTTAATACAGACGCAGCCTGAGTGATGAAGAATATTTTGAGCGAATTTCAAACAATTCTTTCTGCATCATATAAAACAAACTACAAGAAGGAAAAAGTTTCATCATAGTTACGATGCAAAACATGCTGTCTTTCTGTCAATAAATGATCAAGTGGCGAAACTCCACACCAGAGAAATTATGATGCCTGAGATACCATGAAGACGTTTGATAAAAGAGTACGATTCAAGTTTTGAAGGGTCCAAGAAGTATACATCATAATTTTTGCCATGGCAGCCACACAACAAACGGTAAGATGAAAATTTATTTCCTTATTTTATTTTCTTTCTAAATCTAAAATATATTAATTGACAGTTGCACGAGATCTCTAAAGTAAAAAAATATATATAATACTTCGGAAGACAACCCTGTAACGTGCTATTATAATTATAATGAATACACAATCATGCCATAACGATAAATAAAACATGAAGAAATGACCACATTTTAGGTCATATTATAACTATCCCACTATTGGTGTCACAAATTAAATGCAGATAATATTAATGTATGTGTCATCATGATAGGCCTAAATGGCTGTGATTATGCAGATATTGCAGTCGTAATCACTCCTATTATTTCTCTAGCGCTACGAGGGGGGTAAGAGTGCTTCCCATAGACTCACACGCTTAAGCGAGGACCATTTTACAATGCAAAGGCTTTTTCCAGGCCGCGGCCAACCGCCGTCGCCATGGGGATCGACGAAGGCCGGGTCCCCATCGATGATGGCGGGGTTCGTTTTCTCCTACGAGCTCGCGTGTGACGTAGGGCGACGATTCCCTGACGAGAAATCCCCATTGGTTCACGTACAAAGTCCGACACGCCTATACTAGCAGACGGTATGTGCGTCCGTAATGATTGTCCGTAAAAAGCATCGGGCCTTCTCATCTACACACTTTTTCGCCCAGCATATCATCGCAACCGTTGAGCTCTGTGTGCATGGTATAGTGCCATGTAGTCCAATGCGCAAGTCGGGAGAGAATGATGCGGTCGAATTGCTGTTAGATCGAGGTGCTACGGGACCCCACACTTGGAGATGAAGTTACGTGTGAGAGAGTGGTCTCCTGTCAAGACTTGACATACATGACATTACCCATACAGAGCCAAGGGTGTGTACAAAGCCGTTGACACGCCATGCACTAAAAAACAATTGAGTATGGATGGTAGTCTCTAATCCAATTAGCGAGATAAGATACCAACTTAATCCGCTGTACTGGGAAGTACTGAGAAGGACATACACATCGAAATAGCATCATATTCACGAGTTGAAACTTATGTCAATGGAATCTACGCCAAAAAGTACGAATAGTCACTTTAGTGGGAAAATCATTCAAGCCCTATAAATGTTGATAAGGGGGTAAATTTCGACGTTAAAAAAAAACAAAATCACAAGAATTGGGAAATATACGCATTGGTGTGACCAGAGCTTGGCAATCCTCCAGACCTTTATTTGCTCAAGAGATAACAAATCGCCGCGAGTAGGGTAGGTGGGGATTAACTTCTCCGGCGAGTTGGTAGCTGGGGATTATCTAATTAAAGTATTATAATGGTCTTTATGAGGTATCTTTTTATTTTAGAGCTAATTTTTTTAAGGAGTGTCTATTTCGAATTTAAAAGTTCGAATTCGAATTCAGAACGAAAATTTAGTTTAAAAAGACCTGCGTTCGATCTCGAAAGGAGCATTACAACTGATATTATAATTTATTGAGTAAATGTGCATTTCTCTCACCCTCGGCTCTTTCCGCTTTATTTTCATCCTCTCATTTTTGTCTTTCACTGTAGATTTTCGTAACTTTTTTTTCCGGAAGGGAGAGATAGATAGATAGATAAGATTTTATTAAACTCTATCGACCCCCGATCGGGAGTATGAGAGTCTCAACAAGAACATTTTTACAATAATGAATTTGTGCATGAGAAAATGAACATATTTACAATAATGATATGCATATACCAATGAATATAATATCAATGATGAATACAAATGTTTGCATTGTGAAAGTACAAGAATATAACAAGAACACCAATAACAAAACTTTACACTAATATATTGTTGTGTTTAGCACTATTACAATGTAAAACGCACTGGTTGAGAGAGAGAGAGAGAGAGACACACAGAGAGAATGAAAGAGAGAGAGGGGGGGGGGGAGCAGGGCGCTTTATTTACTGAATAAGAAATGGGGGAAGTGGATAGATATTTCGAGAGAGAATCCAAATAGCGAAAATATGTGCTGGGAGATATATTTATAGAGACAGAGAAAGGAATAAAGCTAATTCGGAAAGGGGGGATGGAAAGTGAGAACTAAATACACATGTAAATAATGAATTGGGAAGATATAATAAGGTAGAAAAACATAGTGAGGAAATAATAGAAAAAAGATCCATTGTAATAGTTAAAAGAGGAGAGGGGACGGGAGAGCAGAAAGATCTAATACAGCAAATAGAAACAAAGAACATGATGGTAAAATGGAGACTTGAGGGTAAAATGGAATGCCTTGAAGAAGTGACTAATATAAATGTATATATATTTATATTGATTGATTGATTTGTATATTATATATTTTTTATATTTATTTCTATTTTTTCGGGGGGGGGGGTTGTGGACAATGGAGACAAAGATTCGAGGGAGCGAGAAGGAAGAACATCTACGACGGGTCATCACTGCCAAGGATAAAACCAATGGCGGGCCTTTGGGGCCTTGAATGTATATATGTAATTCTTCCGGATATGGGAGTTGCTGGGAAAGGAGGGTGAGGGGCGGTCTGTGGCTTAATTGTCCCCAAACATGCCAAAGTTTAAAGTTGAAGGTTACTGAGAAAGGATTGGCTAATGCATAGGAATAACGGGGGTGGGCAGTGGCGGATACACGCCCCCCCCCCACCCAAGCAAAAATGTAAACAAAAGTGGAAAAAAAAATCGACAGAAAAAAAATATTTAAAGCAAAATTCCGACCAAATCCTATCTATAGGGCGGATATTATGCTAATTTTTCTTAATGGGCGAAGGCCAAAATGTTTAACAATAACCACAAACTCCCCCTCTCATGAAATCCTCGATCCGCCACTGATTGAGGGATGAGAGGGAAATGAACGAAGAATATCTATGGCGGGCCATCACTTCCATGGATGAAAACTATGGCCGGCTGTTGTGGCCATAAATGTCCATTCCTCAATATGCTTGAATCCACAGGAGAATTGATCGAATACGAGTGTCGGGGCCCCAAATGGCTAGCCCCCGTGGATTGCTGCCACGGGCCTTGCTGCTAGTTGCATTTAATCCTGTACAGTAAATGAATTTGGAATAGTGAAAACATTATGACATGGCCGCTTCTAGTAACAGCAATGTGCTCTACTGCTGAATTATGATCTGTGACTATTGGCTAGTGCATAGACCTACTGAAACGAAATCTAGACTACTTTAAGGAACATATAAAATGGCATTTCGGCGTAATATACATTCTTCCTCTGAGAACAAATCTTTAACCCATCAATACATATAAACGATTATGTTAATGCAGACATTGCAGTCGTAACTGCATATAATCCGGTATAGTAAATTAGTTTTGAATATTAAAATCATATGACATATAACTATATCTAATCATTAACAGTGACTATGGGCAAGTGCATGGACCTACTAAACGAAGTCTAGACTTCCTTGAGGAACATTTAAATGGCATTTCGCCACACTATAGTACATTCATCCTTTAACAACAAAACTTTAACCAATCAATATGAATGTAAAATGATAGTAGTGTGATCAAATTACGACAGCTTTGCACTGTCATGACTGTATACGACTATACATGATTGTCTGCATATTGTCCCACGCGGTTGTACAAACTGAATATTTACTACAACACTTAAACCCGTATCATATTTACATTGTATGCACAGACTCTCTTAGAAATATTTACATTTGATAACGAAACTGGTGCGATGCTTGATATTATTACCATTATTAATTCTCTATTTGCTCAAAAGCATTTTGAGAGCGTCAGTGGCCGTCCAATTGTCTGTCGGTGTTCTAAAATATGGAGCCATTATCAAAGTTATTTGATCTTGCTTTTCACGGCTAGTGCACTTTAATAGTAACGTGTATTTTCATAAAACGCAACAACAGTCACGAAAATATAGAGACAGTTGATTTTAAAAGGGTTGCCTTGATTTGCTTCAGTTTCGTGTTCGCTTAATGACATAATAACCTGATTTTAATTTTTGTTATGTTTTGTCTGTTGCTCTGATTGTTGAATAATTTATTGTTATATTGTAATATTGATATGTTCTTAATATCAGCCTCTCATAAGGGACTTACTGCTTATCTGGGCTTCTGCTCCCACTCACGATTGTTGTTGTTGTTGGTTTTTTTTGGTACGTTTTTCAGTGGCGGATCTACGGGGGGGGTTTTGGGGTTCAAAACCCCCCCCCCTTGGGATGCAAAAAAAAAAAAAAAAAAAAAAAAAAAGGAGGAGAAAGGGAGAAAGAAGGAAAGAGGGAGAGAGAAGCAAAGAGGGAGAGAAAGGAAGAAAAGAAAGAAAGAGAAGCAGTGGTTAATCTACGGGGGGTTCACCCCCCCCCCCTTGGGCGGGCTGCCTAGTATAAAAAAATTATTGCATGAAAAAATGCCATCATAATGTCCAGACTCACATTATGTCCCTAAAAGAAGCATCCTGTCTCAGCACAGCATTGGACATATAATCATATGGTCACACCCCCTCCTGCTATCCTAATCATGTTCCTCATCTAGTCTAGTTGGATGCAGCAATCTTAACTCATAGACGTTCACAGGGATTACCGTAGTTGTCAGTATCAATACCCCCAAAAAAAAAATCCGGGACCTTTTTTTTTTTTTTAATCTTATTTTTTTAATTTAATTTTATTTTATTTTATTATGTATTATTTATTTTTCATTATCATCATCTATTATTATTATTTCTTTTTGGGGGAGGAGAGAGGGTGGCGAACAATAGAAAGTACTAGAAAGTGCCTGTTTATTAATTCCATATATCTTTTAAAACCCAATATTTTCGGCTCGCGCTTCGCGCTCGCGGATACTAAATTATAATGCACAAATAACTCAAATTTTGAGCTCAAAATTTTCGGCTCGCGCTTCGCGCTCGCAGATACTTAATAGGTCTACAATACATAAATATCTAAAAAAATTAATTAATACTAGAAAGTGCCCCTTTATTTATTCCATATATCTTTTAAAACCCAATATTTTCGGCTCGCGCTTCGCGCTCCTGATACTAAATCATAATGCACAAATAACTTCAATTTGAGCTCAAAATTTTCAGTCGCGCTTCGCGCTCGCAGATACTTATAGAGTCTACAATACACAATTATTTTGAAAAATTAAATTAATACAAAAAGTGCCCTTTATTTATTCCATATATCTTTTATAACCCAAAATTTTCGGCTCGCGCTTCGCGCTCGCTGCCTACATAATGCACAAATAACTCCAACTCTAAAATATTTAAATAATTCTCGTTTTAGGTCAGTATAGGCCTATAAATCGCGGGATTGTCTAAAACTCGCGCTCCGCGCTCGTTTGCTCGCTCCGCTCGCAAGATTTTTTTTATCCCTCAACCCCCTTGGAAAAAACCTAGATCCGCCCCTGGTTTTAACGTTCGCCTCCCCCATATACCTTGTAATTTCACAATTCCATGTTGTTGATTTATATGCTTTTGAGTCAAATAAATTTAATTGGGTGAATTGGATATATGCTCTTCTTTTTATGATATTAGAGAACGAATATCCAATAATTTTTATCGCGTACTTAAATATGAAAACAGATACAAATAGAAAGTTGCAAACATCAAATACTGAGGATTTGAACTCGGTAGAGTTTGGGGCGGTCATTGCGCTAACGATATGATTCCAAGGGGATGTAACACAAAGACTTACGATTGATTAAAAGTTACGATTGATTTTTTTTCTCGGTGCCCTCATTTGTAAACCAGATACAGTCATGGATTAGGATTTTGATATGATTAAGAGTAGGGTTAGGGCTATGGTTAGGATTAAGATCATCAACTAAATTGGAGCATCCTGTCCATGATGAGGCTAATGAGAAAAAATCAATCGTAACTTTTAATCAATCGTAAGTCTTTGTGATACACCCCATTGTGATAATGTTTTGGAGGCTGGCGAGGGTGACATAAAATTTATCATCGCAACTTTTTGTTTGTCTATTCTCTTAATCAATGTAGATGTCTGTTAATAAAAATCAAAATACATAACTGTACAAATTAGTAATGTTACATTTAAACCCTCAAAATGTTAAACTTATTGAAGATAAAACGCTAAAACTGTTACGTGGGCCAATTTATAATTCTTCTGAATTCATTATAGTGATGCAAATGTCTTATTATTTGTTTACATAATATCGTACTTTAACATCAAAGCGGATTACGTGAAATCTAGAGCTAATTGCACAAGTCAACTAGTATGATAAAGGCTACACTAATACACTTCCGAAGATCAAGGGGTCATATGGACTTAATGATAGCCAAATCGGAAACGAAAACGTTAAATGGGGAAATATATTATTGTAATTGTTGTAACTCTATCTGTAGCCTTATATTATATTAAGAATTGATTTGAATTGTAGAATTGCGCCAAAAAAAAAAAAAACACAATTGGTCTAATTGTTAGGAAACACACTAAACGCTGACGCTAGGCGAGCTACAATATTTATGTTGATAATGGTAGTTTTTTTTTTTTTTTTTTTTGGGGGGGGGGGGGGGTTTCTTGAAACCATTCTCAATGCAAAATGATGGAGACAATATACGCTTAATGATTTCACATTTTCCATGCTCGGTCGTTTTTTAGAATAGTCATTGTATGGTTCATTTGATAACGTATGCAGAGAGGGGAGCCACTATTATTCGCATAAGAATTTTACATTTGTCATGCCTTATCCCTTTTGAGAATAGTTCTTTTATGGTCTATTGGTGTGATCTCTTTTTGACTTTGTTTTTGAGCGTCATCTGTAGTCTGATTTCTCCTTCTGCAGGGGCGGATCAACATGCGCCCCTTTGAAAACGTTGTATATCCATTTGGTCTAAACAGCAGTTGATCTAATTCTCTGATTGTCTAATATACATCTGTTAAACCCATTTGGTCTACTAACATTTTGGTCTAATTTCCCCTTGGTGGACATGTAATACAAACTTGGTCTGATTCTCACTTGATATAATTCTCACTTGATATAATTCTCACTTGGTCTAATTGCCAATTCGTCTAATAGCCATATTGTCTAATTTCATTTTCGAAAATTGTTGAAAATTTTCTCTACTACCAATTTGGTTCAGGAATAGCCTAGACCAGTAAGGTATTAGACCAAATAGACATTAAATGAAATAGACATTAAACGAAATGGGAATTAGACATTTAATGGTAAATAAGCGAAATGGCAATTATACCATATGGGATAAGACCAAGTGGGCATTTATAGTCAAAATGTGTTTATCTCAAGTCTACCTTAAAAACTACTCATTGACTGTACAGTGCCCTTCATTTCAGAATATTCATTTCTAGTGTTATACAGCTCAAAATTCTGAAATACAGAATGAGATATGTGCGCTCAGTTTTCATCAATATCATAATAAAACTAACATTTCGTCGGCTTGGAGCCAGAAGGGCGCTATTGCAGATCAAGGATGTTCCGTTTGGAGCCAGAAGGGCGCTATTACCATTGACTTTGTACAGTAATAGCGCCCTTATGGCTCTCAACGGAACATCTATAAGATGCAATAACGCCCTTATGGCTCCCAACAGACGATTTTATCTTTTTGGTTTAACTACTAACGCGGTTTAGGATCTGACGGTCTGGTTTGTGCTAACAGTCTGTACTCTCATTATTGGGTCTTCAATGACATCGGGATATCACTATGGTGTCATCACTGGTCCTTCTCAGGTACGCATGGGGTAAAGGGAGATGGAGAGAAGGAGAGAGGAAGGGAGATAGAGGTGAGGGGGAAGGAAGATGGAGGGGAAGAAGATAGGGAGAAAGTGAGGGGAAGTAGAGAGAGAGAGAGAGAGAGAGAGAGGGGGGGGGGAAGAGAGGGAGAGGGAGTGGTGAGAGGGTAGAAAAAGGGAAATGGAGGTGACCAATAAAGCGAAAGAGAGTTGGTTTGTAAAAGAGACATAGAGATGCTGCTGCTGCTGCTGCTGCTGCTGCTGATGATGATGATAATGATGATGGTGATGATGATGATGATGATGATGATGATGATGAGGATGATGAGGATGATGATGATGAAAGTGATGATGATGATGACGATGATGATGAAAGTGATGATGATGATGATGATGATGATGATGATGATGATGATGATGATGATAGTGATGATGACGACAACGATGATGATGCTGATAATGATGATAGTGATGATGATGATGATGATGGTGGTGGTGGTGGTGGTGGTGGTAGTGTTAATGATAATGATGATAATGATACTGAAGAAATCTTAAAGGTGAAAGATGATGATTTCTAAGTCCTCTACATCCAAGTTTAACCATTTTATATTTCAATTCCTTGACCAGTTTATAAAGGAATTTTACAACCAGACTAATGTAGACCGTTACGGATCATCTCTAAGCGCATACGGAGAAGTTTGGATGTGGGCTGCGACCATAACTGTATTCTGCATAGGGAGAATTGCGGGTGCGGTTGCTGGAGCAAAATGGTCAAGAAAATTTGGAAGGTGGGTGATACTTTACTATGTTAACAATTATATTTATTTCCAATACAGTGGCGGATCCAGAATTTAATAACTATTTGTTTTTAAACCACTAATCACTGCTAATTGGCGGTAGGCCTACCGCGTTGAAATAACAATTTTTTTTTTGGGGGGAGGGGGTACTGCCCCCCCCCCCATATGTCAAATTTTCCGACTGTGCCCCCACCACATGTTTCTAAATTCTGAGAACAAAGGTTTCGCTATTCCATTTTTTAAAGGGGTAATGGATCAAAATAATTTGCTTCAAAATGCATGGAGTCTCTATGCGGAAATTTAGTTTTGTAACTTAAATGAAATGATTGTAGGCCTATTATAACATAAAAGGGTTTTCCTGAGATATATGAAACAAATGTTATTTTGTTATTCAAAATATACCAAGGTAATAATTTGTAATGGAAATTTGGAAAACGAAAAGTCAATCTGCTACCGATACCATTAGGCCCACAGAATTAAAGTTTAGGGCTAGAACTGTGTCATATCTTGACACTTAATGCAAAAATGCAAAAAATTGAAGGAGTTATATATGAGATGGATTTCAATTTTTGTGAAGAGGGGTCTGAAAATATTTCCACTGTTTAGACACTCGGGTTGGACAGTCTCTTCTTTAATATATTTTCACCCTTTTCGGGTTTGAACTTCAACCACGAATGAAATGAAATATGACTCAACGAGAGAGTGTATTTTCGCTCTATTCCATAAAGACTTTTGAGTACCTAAATAGAAGGAGTGAAAACGTACACTCTTTGACTTTGAGTGATCCCTGAGGTCACTCCAAAATGAGTGAAAATACACAATTTCACTCCACATTCAATCGAATTTCACTCTTAATGTTCTCTCGAGAGATTCAGCAGAAACACGACTCTAAGAATTCTCGAAATCGCCCCTTTGGTGTTTAATTGTTAATTTGTTGATTTTACTTTTTCTTTTTCGCAGAAGCCGAACGTTGATCGGTAACAACATAATATCAATAGCCTCGTCGATATTAATGGGGATCAGCCAAGCCGCTGGGTCTCCAGAGCTTCTGATCATTGGTCGACTAGTGAAAGGTTTTGACGTGGGTACGAAATTAAACAAATGAAAAAATAAGATAATAAAACCTATAAAACTTTACATTAAAAACACCTTAGTTGTGGGTACATAAAAACATGTATGTTATTTTGCCGTGTGCAGCTCGTTGTTCCGAAGATTCATTTGTCCGAAGGTTCGTTTGTCCGAAAATTAAGTAGGTTTCGTTGTTGCGAAGGTTCATTCTTCCGAAAAGGAAATAGGGTTCATTCGTCCAAACTTTTCTAATGATCCCTATTTCTTTTCGGACAAATGAACCCTATTTCATTGTCGGACGAACGAACCGTTGGAACAGCAAACCCGATTTCATTTTCGGACGAATGAACCTTCGGATTAATGCATCAAATGTTCGGATGAACGAACTATATTTCATTTTCGGACAACGAACTTCCATAATTTGGAATTTACGTGTTCGGACAGACGAACGTTCGGAACAATTTCGGAACAACGAGCTCTAATCATTTTGCCTATACTCCTTTGTAAAATTGTGCTCAATCATACTTTCCTTTTACTTCACGTATCTTTATTATTTTGAATAAATTTATCATGTTTACACAGGAACTCACACGGGCATAAAATATCAGCAAGCAGGCTCCTCTTTACATCAATGTCCGGATAATCAATTTCTTTTTGCTACAGCCATTTCCAACGCAAAGAACTGCATGAAGTTAGTTGACAGTACGCAGGCTCCCGTTGCCTTGCACTTGTAGAAAAGGGCTATTACATAAGACATGAAAGCCGTCCTGTTTTTATGTTTAAACTACATGCTAAAGTGGATGTTGGTCTCCTTTACTGTCTCATTCCTAGGTGTTTCTTTGACTGTTGTACCTGTGTATCTGAAAGACATCAGTCCAAAGAGAAGACAGAGCTCTATTTGTCGTCTACATCATGTCTTGTTTACAGTCGGCATAGTCATTGGACAGGTATGACAATAGGAGCGTTAACAGACGTCGGCATAGTCATTGACATAGTCATATTCGTAGTCAAAGAAGGCGTGTAGTCATAGTCACAAAGTCGACATACATGTAGTTATTGGACAGGTAATAGGAGCGTCAACGGACGTCGGCATAGTCTAGTCAAAGTAGGCATACTTATAGTCAAATAGGCATAGTCATAGTCAAAGTAGGCATAGTCATAGTCATAGTCAAAATTATGGTCACACAGTCGACATAGTCATTGGGCAGACCCATACAGGATGTTCGTAAATTTGAAGGGCTTAAAAACGACTCCCTTAAGGGCGTGTGCCATTGATGATTTTGTCGTTTTGGACAGAGGAAAAAGAAGTTTTTAGAACCGACATGCATTTTCCTTCTCTTCTCTTCTCTTTTCTATTTATGCACTTTCTCTATGCCTATCCAGTCTATTCCATTCGGTAGGACGTCAATCATATTAAGTTCTACGACTGATTTTTTGTTTTCAAATCTAATCTTTACAGTTTGACCAATATTATTATTATTAGCTCGGGCAAAAATTATCACAGTAAATTTTTTTTTTCTGTTCTTGGACAAGAGTGTCATTTACAAATTGTACTAAAAGTCCTATACTAACATGTTAATGACATAATTACTGGAGAATGAAGTACAGTTAGTCTGTGTTTATTATGTTTTCTTACCACACAAAGCAAGAAACACACACACTGAAACCCTTATAAAAAAAAAAAGAGATTGCTCTAATAACTTTCCCCCGATTTGTATAACTTATTTTCTTTCATGTCTAATGACTAAATTTCCTTCTCATATTCTTGTCCTTGATGTCTTATACTTAGATCATGGGTTTCTTTGTGTTCCATGATGAAAGTTTTTGGCCTGGAGCTCTTGGGTTGCCCGCCCTCATCGATGGCTGCCAGATTGTTCTCCTTCTCTTCTGTCCAGAGAGTCCAGACTGGCTGCTACACCATAAATATGCTGAGGAAAAGGCGGCTGGAGGTAAAAGTGTAATCTTCTTTTAACGCTATCAGGACAACTACTCACTGGACAATTACCCCCAGGACAACTACCGTTAGAGTTATGGTAGATTTTTGGCGGGGGATAATTGACCGGAGGTATTATTTTGTCCTGATAACATCTTTTAGCATTCTAGAATGAGGGGGCAGAAAGGCGAGAGAGAGAAAGAATGGGAATTAAAACAAAAATATCAACTATTACAAGTATCCCCAGACAACAACAGACGCCAAAAATCTCTCCCCTAACTCTTCACCTAATCCTTACTTTAGGTTTTCCCTGTCAAGTTTAAACTATCTCCGATCAATTTGACATTTCTTATAAGCACTTTCGTCCGAAATATGATCGCGATTAAAAGTCTACAAGTTAATTCAATTGACCGATAGCTCCGCTCCATGAGGTATCGTTTTAATTGAATGAACAGTAACAAATTCGATTGGAAAGAGTTTAAAATTGACCGGGAAAACCTATATTAAGGGGGGGGGGGTAGTTGATCTGACGCATTATAAACTTTGTCAGATAAAGCTCCAAATTTTATTCTCCGAAATCCGAAACGGAAGTGTGTTCTTTTTTTGGCTCAATTGACTGGCACCAGATCGATGTAGCTCTATCCCATTCTTGTGCACGCCAAACACAGTAGCAACTCCCATCTTTAGCAGCCACTCCCATCTTTTAACGTTTTTTGGTATGACGCAGCCGGGGTTCGAACCCATGACCTCCCGCTTATGAGTCACTCCGTGGGCTCTCCACCGAGCCAAGCCAACACATAGGTCATTAAACCGCTACCGCACATTAACACCGAATCTTTGGTAGATGTGAAAGTAGAGATAATATATTTTATATTATATTTTATATTTGATCACAGTATAGAATATAATATTATACAAAGTATATAATATTGTATTACTAGCATGTCATGATTGTATCATAATAGGAAATTGTCTATAATAATTATTGTTTAATACATCGAGGCCGAATCTTTGGTAGACGTTAAAGTAGAGATATATTTTTATTAGAGCATAGAATAATAATACATCATGTACTATAATGATGTTTTACTAGCAATGCTTGTAAGGAAATTGACTGTATATCATAGTTGTTTATCACATTAAGGCCGAATCTTTGGTAGATGTGAAAGTAGAAATATATTTTATATTATATATTAAACCATAGTATGGAATATATACATGACTGTATATAACGATGTATTACTAGCAAATCAAGCCTGTAGCATTCATTTTTTTCTATACTTGTAGGAAAATTATTTATATACACATCACGCGGTAGAAAATAGCCATTATCGGTAGGCCGTGTATAATAATGTTTATATAACACTAGCCCCGGGACGCCGCCACGAAGTGGCGGCGTCCTGAAGTAAACATATACATTATGATCCAGACCACTGCAGACGCACCGTTTTCACACACAAAAAAAAAATTACACACAAATTTATCAAACATAAAACATATAAATACAACGACACTTACCTAAGCATACATCCCGGCAAAATTTGAAGAAAATAAAACACATTAGCACCCAGAATAAGATGATTTCCTTTGGATTTCCGTCATGCCCAGAAATTTGTCCGATTCGCCATGTTGATTAAGCTGGTAGTATTATTAGTATCGTGCGTAGCCTTTGATCAAGAAGTTCATTTTGTATAGTTTTTAAGTTCCATTTCGAAAAAGAGGCTGATGCAAGAAAAATGTGCTCAGAAACTAAAATAACAAATAATTCATGACTAATCATGTAAGTAATCTCATTTGTTTTGGTTAATTACCACGTAATGGAATAAAAACATAATTATTTTTGTAATGACTTGTCTAAAGGCTAACGATGGCAATATCCATGACGCATGCGTATTACAAAGACAAAAACTTCAATACGAATTGTTTTACTGAAAAAGTCTGAAGATTTTGACCCCCAAATATCATATGATACAAAGAATCAACAAAGACGATAGTGTTCCGGGCTGATTTGTAATATATATTAAAATAATATATACGGTATTTTAATGACAAGGATTTAAGTTATTGCCCGGAAAAGCTGGAGAAAACAGACTTCACATCGCCGTTAAATGTCATAAAGCGTAGATCTAAATATAACACATACTTATATTTGTTTATTTCATATCAGCTCTTCGGCAGCTTCGTGACGAGGAGGAGGTTGAACTAGAGATCCAAGGCCTCCGTGACGACCACCGTTCCGAGTCGAGGATCGTCAGGGCTAGCGCTTGGGAAGTTCTCTCCCTCAGAGACGCAAACTGGAAAATGCCTTTACTCATGTGTGTTCTGCTACAGATTGCCCGCCAACTGTCTGGCGTAAATGCGGTAAGTATGACCGCGGTGGTTGTTGTTGTTGGTGTTTTAAGTTTTTACGACGCTATCAAATATTTACGCCATCGGTACCGGTGTGTGCATTCATGTACGCCATTGCTAGTTCTGCTACAGGTTGTCCGCCAACTCTGTCTGGCGTGAATGCGGTAAGCTTGACCGCGGCGCTCTGAGACTCGGTAATTGCGTGTGCATTCATGAATGCTAAAGGTACGCCAATGCTAGATCTGCTACCGGTTGCCCGCCTCTGTCTGGTGTGAATGCGGTAAATTTGACCGCGGTGTTTAAGATTCATGCAAGTTTAGGTTTTTTTTCTTTGGTATACCAACTTCAAGGGGAATGGGAAGATGTAGAATAAGGATTGGGGATTGGGATGGTGTCTGAACTGAAAGGGGCGGAAACATATGAAATAATGAAAAGAAAGACAAAGAAGAGTGGGGAAAGAACTCAAATTTCTTTCCCACCCCCTTTTTTTTTTTGCGGGGGGGGGGGGGGTACGCCAACTTGAAGATTCGCGACTTATATTGTATTCATCCACCAACTATCTAGCGCAAAATGGATTGTGCGGTGCGTATGACGGCTGCGGTCGAGATTAGTTAACGATGGGTGACGAATTCCTACTTTTTTTGTTTTTTTGTTTATTGATTCCAGGAACATAGTAACAATATTGCCACAACATTTATTTACACGAGCACAATGGACAATGACTCTGGATATCTAAAAAGAAATATATAGGCCACATTTCTTAATAGTAGAGCGGCTAAGACCCAGAATCGTTCACTTTTTGAAGAAAGCATGAAATTTTGCACATGGTATCTATGATACATGAGGATTGTATTGGATTAGTATCTGAGCGTGAACTTGTCAGCATTGCTCTCATTACTCTTCAATGACCATGGCTAGATGCGGCCCTGCCACCATCCATCGTCGTAGGGCACCTGGATCTTCTGTCAGACCGATGGCTCCTCCGTTACCCTTGACTTGAGCATTCACCTGCTCAGGCGCGTGATCCAAACCAATTGCAGAGTACAGATTGCCAGTTTTGTTTGATGTGAATGCACCACGCATGAAATGTTCATGTACATCTGGGCACTGCTCGGCAAGTCTTGTCATGTCCTTTATGTGTACAGGAATCCAACGGGCATAGTGGATATGTCTAGCGCAAAGAACCAGGAGCTAGTTTGAGACAATGTCTGCACAGTACAGCTCAAAATTGATGTCCGATATCGATCGCACAAATGCAAACATAGTTAGTTCCAGATCAAGCACTGTGCTCCAAAAATCGAAAACATGGGTGAACTGCTTCGCTGCTCAACCATTCTGTGAAGCTCTCCTCGGAGAGTTCGGAGACAGTATCCTCATGGATGCTGATTTCTTTTTCCTTCCTGAAGCTTGCCTGGAGAATGTACAGTGAAGAAGCAGTAATTTGATGGGCTCTCCTTGTCCGTGTACATGTGATGCATGAATGAAACTATCCGCTGTCCCTTTGAGCAACTCCTGCTTGGCGATAGCATTACTCCAACAGTCCCATCAAGCAATCACCAAGCATTTTAAAGACAGCCATTTCGATGTGAAGAGGGCCTAATCATCAATACTTGTCTTCACCATAGGCTCTGGGAATCGCCACTAGGATCTGTTTCCCAAGGGCATACAAAGGTTGGTCCATCGTCAATACTGGTGTTTGCCTGGATTTAAAAGTGTGTTGCTTGTTTGGTTGGTATACATGCAATCATTATTGTTGCAAATGAGTGTGATACTTCAGGAATAATGCATCAGTGCAATTGTAGTCGGCAGCTTACATGCATGTGCATCTGCATATTTGCATGTATGCACCAAAGACACAAAATCACCAACCGGAAAGGTCTCCTTCTTCCATCAAAGATAACTGTTTTTCAAGCCATTTTTCTCATTACTTCCGGTCTTCATCAAACTTGTCTCTATCTGGTCGCATTGGTCGTACGTCACTGGTGCTTTGTATTCCTTCGGCATGGATGGTGCAGGCAAGATGTTGTGTATGCCAGAGGAAGAGGATGGATCGCTTGTCTGTCTCCATGTCAACGAACCTATTGGTCAGCATCTGTTCCTTTATTTCTCTGAGGGGCTGACAAGGAATGAGCAGTTCCATGAAAAGAACCACTGCTGTCGTGCGCTGGGATTATGATTTACATGTGTAACCTCTCCTGCGTGAAAAGATCTTTCTCAACTGAGGCGGGCAGACTACTCCATCCTCCTCAAAGCGATTGATGATGCCAATTTGCGATGATGATGATATTTTGAGAACCCGAATACGATATTATGACAATCCATGCTTGTGGAGGGTCAATCAATCCACGATTCGTGTCTGCGCATGAACTTTCAGGCTATGTAAGTCGGTACAGGAACCTTCCTGTCGCGTTATGTCGAACTGCACTCTTTCTTCACAGACTGCCCTGTATGCTATTGAATATTATGAGTTCACTAATGGTTCGAGCTGCTCGTGTCGACGAACCATCTTTTCGCGTCTGCGACTTGATACTCGACCATCAAGGATCATATTGACCAGTGCCAGCAGTCTGGTAGGAACTGTGTTTCAGCTGAATCATTTATCAAGGATCCATTGAATTTTCTGCCATGGAGAAAGTTGTTTCCTGATAATCAAAGCTGCTTTGCGAGTTGTAGCGCTTCAGATCATCATCATCAAAGCATGTCATTTGGATGGCATCTCCGATCGCAGTGTCGTATGTCAGGAGAACATCTCGTCCTGCTCGCAGCTTTCAGATATGGACAATGCAATAGGAGCCGCTCTTCAGGCGGTTGAATTGACCGTTATCTCTGTATTGTCCGGACTCAGTTCCACCAGGCGCTCTGTTGTACACAGAGAGACAAGGTCGGCAAGACGGAAGACAGGAACCAAGGCCAACATACTCCTTTCATCAATGTACGAGATCAGCTCCGCAAGTGCGATACTTTTATGGGAAGAGTCGTGACTGTCAGAAGAGTTTGAAGTCTTGGTTTTTTACACCGTTATACCTATAGAGAGAAGTGAAACATGAATTAATGGAAGTTGAAGTCTAAAACATTTTTCAAATATCTGTTCAAATCTAAATATTCTTTGAATTTCATAACATTATTTAATTTCTACTATATTTTGTATCAAAATCAGTTTAGAAGTTTCATCTATATTAATTCATAAATATATAAACAGACATACAAAAGCGAACACACATTTCACATGTTTTTTATATATCGATGCTAAGCAACCAAAGGAATTTGCAATTTTGTGCTGGGAGGGACATATCATATTTATCACCACCCACACAGATCTTTGATACGATAACGGATGTATAAGCATCAAACGATATAAAGCCTGGTATGAAACAAAAGATTTGAGGAAAACTGTGTACTAATTTCTAGAAAGTGCTATTTGACCATTAGTTATTTGCAATATGATGAGTGCAGTCTCATTTTGTTATGTAGATTTGAACATTGGTCTGTGCTAAAAAAAAAAAAAAAACCCTGATGTGCACTTTTCCTATGATCGTAACTTCATTATTAATTTAACTGTTTGAAAGTTAATTGAAATCATGATCCATCCCACCAAAACACTACAACCATACAGATATAAAAACATGGCGCATGATTTACGGCGCAGTGCCTACTTTTTGGTCAATCTAGGCAAGCATCACATTAGACTCTCCATAATCCTTTACTTATATTTCATTGCGCAATGAACATGCACTGGTCGCCCTCACACCAATTTCGCATAAATCAACTCACCTGTTGTATAGATCCGACAGGCAAGTCTTGTGATACTTTGCATCCAGTGCTATCATATCACCTGGGGCCAATTTAGCCAGGAGTCTTTATCTTGAAGCTCTGTGGCATAACCTTCGAACTGTCTGGTCATCCCAGTTGTCGTAACATCATGCAATCCTGCAGTTCATCTTCTTATCACAGAAAAAACAAAGACTTGACCTGTCCATTGGAATGGTCTCTTGAACACAGTCCGTCTCACTTTAACTCTACTGCGCATGTTTTGCTGTTGTCTGGTTCTAGTCGCGCTTCTATTTGCCGATCAATTTAAGTCACTAACACATTCCGGCAATTGTCTATGCCACTGCTTTGTTCGTTGTAATGTCCTTCATGCCAACCATCATAAATTTTCAGGAACAACCATTCAAGGAACTTTGCCCAGTTCTTAAATTTAACAGATTTCTTGCGAATGACTGAAACTTGTCCCTTTAGCTCAGGACCCTCGCCCTCTACTTCCAAGCTGGGTAAGATTTTCTGACAATTTCTCTGGACAGAGAATGCAGAGGGTCCAGTCCGAGTGGCGGCGCTTTACTTCAGCCAGTTCGCCAGGCTTTACATAGTCTGAACAGCTTCGACATCATGTATCACACAAGTGCTGCGGACTGTGGGAATCATCTGCACTGGCACACTTGCAACTGGTTCTTCACACCCTTATTATCTCTCTCTTGACCTGGAAAAAAGAGAGAATATGGCATATGATAAAGCGATAAGCATAATCATGTGAAAGACTTGTAAGAATATAGCAAAAGTGTTAAAACTTTTCAATGAGGTTTAGCCAAATGCAGTGCTGCCAACACTGCGTGAGACATTTTAAATTTACTTGGCAGGGGAAACAGGCAGCTAAAACAAAATTTTACACAATGATTTGAATGAAAAAGATGAAGCATACTTCCAACATGAATCAAATATCTTGTTCGTTGGACAATGATACCTATTGCTTAAAGTATTCTTTGAGTTCAAATTCTCTAAATACTGCATTATTGCAGGGATCTTTATGTTTTATTTGAAATAGATTATTTTAAATAACAAAGCGATTTATTTTAGCTGCTGCACGTTTTGGATGGCTATTTCTAAAAATAAAGGCATTTTGTATCAAAGCAGGTGAATATGGAAAATTCTGGGCTTTATTCATTATTTTTCTTATTTTATTTGCTTTAGTACCACTTAGCAGCAAAATTGCTAGATCTCAAAGTGTCCAAGCTTACAGCCAGCAAATCAATATAATCATAGAGTAAAAACAGCGGGCCATCGGGGTTATCATGACAGGCTGTATTTCAATATACAGAAAAAAGAAATGAAAATATCTTTATGGAATGCAATATCAGATCATCATCAGCCCATCCGCCCCCCCCCCCATAAAAATTTTAAATGTCCAGCAAACATATCATACCCACACTGTTTTCAATTCTCTTCTTTGAGATACAATTATAGAGAATGAATGCTAATTTACCTAATTTTGTCACAACCAGAAGTCATGTCTTCGGAAAGAGGGTGCATGTCTTCGTAAGAGAGGGGCATGTCTCAGAAAGAGGGTGCTTGTCTTTTCTTCACATCGATGAAGCAGAAAGAGAAAAGATCAAACTTTTTCATGCTTTTCTACATACAATGGAGACCAAAATTAGAAAATATTGTATTAAATTTTAATTAAAATAGGATGGGGTTTGGTGTCAAAGGCTTAACAAAAGTAACTGTCTATTTTTTATTTTCAATTTTGCTAAAATTATGCATCAGATGATAGAAAATATTCATGAATAATAATTTGGAATAAACATAAGCAATATTCTGCAAGAGATTCCATCAAAATAATCAGTGCCATTTGTTTGAAATTAAATATTCTAAATCGTCTGTTTCAGATACCCAAACCTGTCCGGACGCTCAAGAAATGTGATAAAGTGATAAGCAATAATCAGGGGGAAAACTTGTAAGAATAATAGAAAAAAAGAGTGTTTAAATTCCTCAATAAAAGGTTTTAGCCAAATGCAAAAAAATCAAAGTGCGAAACACAGTGGCCATCTTGGGTTATCATGACAGGCTGTATTTCACACAAGCCCTGTCACAATTACTACGAGAAGAATACAAAATATCTTTATGGAATGCAATATTAGACTCATCACATCCTCCCCCGCCCCAATTTCAAGAAATATATCATACCCAACTGTTTCTATTTCTCTTATGCATCTTCTTTAAATACCATTATGATGATATGAATGCTAACTTACCAATTTTTGTCTAACCAGAAGACCATGTCTTCGGAAGAGAGGGTGCATGTCTTCGGAAGAGAGAGTGTATGTCTTCTTAACTATCTGATGAACAGAAATAGAAAGAAAAAAAATGTTCACAAACTTTTTAAGCTTTTCTGAAATGGAGACAAATTGGGCATCATTGCATTAATAGTATGGGGGTTGGGTGTCCTGAGGCTTAACAAAAAATAATTGTCTAGTTTTTATTTTCAATTTTGCCAAAATGATGCATCCGATAATAGAAAATATCATGAATATATCTCATTTTGAATAATACTATCAATAATTCTCAAGAAATTCATAAAATAATCAAATGCCATCTTGTTGAAATTAGAAATACTAAAATTGTCTTTTCGGATACCCACCTGTTCGGACTCTCAAGAACTAGGTATAGTCTACACTGCATTCTAGAATAGTAGAAAGAGAATTGAAATTTCTAGTGTTGGCAACTTGAGGAAGGAATAGCAATTGCCTTCGCTGTAACACCATTCCTGTCCTGAATGGATTAGAGTAGGTTTATTTTCTACTTTTTAAAAAAAATATTTATAAACCAAAAAATGACATTCAAATACACTGTGCATTGATCTTAAATTATCTTTTATGAATTAACTCAACTGCTTTTTTCATTCAGGTCTACTGGTCCTGATTTAGGTCTAACGTTAGACTAAGTTTAGATCTAACTTGTTACATGCTTTTGATTACACACATTTGTTCTATAAAGGAGACAATAATAGTTGTATTCTAGTGAATCCTTTATTAAATTCACAATTTCAGTGAAATCTATGATACCATATTATGCCCGGACCTATCCTGACTTCGGCCTTGGCTTTATTTTTTTTTAAGATCCCGAACCCGAGGCTAGGCTAGACTACCTAACGTTAGGACCTAATTGAAAAGATCACACAAATCTATGATGACTCAACATTTTAATTCTCTTCAAAATTACTAGTGGAGACTGCATGCATAGGCCCACAACTTCATTTGACTGTTAAAACTCTTCTAAATGATCATAGATCTATATTTGTATAAATCTACGTGCAAACACCACTTACTGTCACCCCGACATAATTTTGACTGGATGGGACTGGTGAACAGTACAACTATTTAAACATGGAAAGTATTGCAAATATAAGCAGATTATCCTGATAAAAAAACATTGTTTCATATCAACTACAGCATAAAATATCATTTTCTACATGAATTAATGCTAAAATTAGCAGAGACTTACCTGAGTAGACTGCCAAGAGATGAACAAATAGATGAACAAAACTTTTGACCAACCAGAATGAAGCAGCTGCCCATGGCCATGTCTCCACAACAGAGGGCGCATGTCTTATTCACTTTTGTGATTCTGAAGAAATTGTTATTACTCTCTTCAGAGGTTATAACTTTTTGGAAAAAAAATGTAATAATCACCAACTTTTCACAGTCTATTTAGCATACTTCCAGATATTTTTTAAAAATTTTATTTGATGACATTTAGTTGAATAATGATCATTTTTACAGAATTTTGCATCTCATGGTAAATCTACATTTTCAGAAAAATTGTAAAACAAATAGGTTTTCCTCCATTATCAATAGAAATGTAAATTTAAAAAAATCTAAATTGGTTCCATTATGCTAAGAATTTAATTTTCTTTAAATTCATACCTCATACATGTTAAAAAACATGTTTTAAAGAAAGTTATAAAGCTATTTTGTACACGGGGTGTTAAAAATTTTGGGGCCATATTGGAATTCAAAATGGCGGCCCCCAGAGGGCGCTATTTTTTTGGATCCATTTTTTTTACAATCCTCATGTATCAAT
>CALNVZ010000674.1:24321777-24338475 GCA_940671915.1 Paracentrotus lividus
TGAGGATTTAAAAAAAAATGGATCCAAAAAATAGCGCCCTCTGGGGGCGCCATTTTGAATTCCAATATGGCCGCCAAATCATAATACTTTTGGCCATATCTCCTGTTCTATTGCACCTAGGACTGAGATTCAAACGTCTTTACCCATGTTTTCAGTGTCTAGGAACATGATGGCAGTGTTAAAATCTATGTCAGAGGTCCGCCATATTGAATTCCAAGATGGCCGACAAAATAAAATCACTTTTGCGCTCGTTTGTCCCTTTTTTTTTTCTGTTCGCCTTGGAATTAAGCTAAAGGACTATACCTGTGTTTTTTGTCTAGAAAATTATTCCTCATTATCAAAATCTAATCAGAAGTCTGCAAAATTGAAAATAAGAAGAACACCCTCTGTGGCGGCCATTTTGAATTCCAATATGTCTGCCAAATCGAGAATACTCTCTGTCCACATTTCCATCCTATTGCACCTAGGAGTTCAAGTTTTTTGATGTCTTGAAACACATTGACAATGTCAGAACTTGCATCTGAGGTATTTGATTCGAAGAAAGCATGAAATTTTGCACAGTGTATCTATGATACATGAGGATTATAAAAAAAATGGATCCAAAAAAATAGCGCCCTCTGGGGGCCGCCATTTGAATTCCATATTGGCCGCCAAAATCATAATACTTTTGCCATATTCCTGTTCTATTGCACCTAGGACTGAGATTCAAACGTCTTTACCATGTTTTCAGTGTCTAAGAACATGATGGCAGTGTTAAAATCTATGTCAGAGGTCCGCCATATTGAATTCCAAGATGGCCGATAAAATAAAATCACTTTTGCGCTCGTTTTGTCCCTTTTGTTTCTGTTTCGCCTTTGAATTAAAGCTAAAGGACTATACCTGTGTTTTTTGTCTAGAAAATTATTCCTCATTTTCAAAATCTATATCAGAAGTCTGCAAAATTGAAATTAAGAAAAGACACCTTGTGGCGGCCATTTTGAATTCCAATATGTCTGCCAAAATCGAAATACTCTCTGTCCACATTTCCACTCCTATTGCACCTAGGAGTTCAATTTTTTGATGTCTAGAAACACATTGACAATGTCAGAACTTGCATCTGCGGTATTTGATTTCAAGATGGTCGCCATGCTATTACACAATAGGTGACAATATACGATATGCCCATGTTCTTGATACCTTTGAACATACATGTATTTCAAATGAGCTCATTTCACCATATAGACACAATATAGTCGTTTTTGCAAACCTGTGAATAATGACCTAAGTGATATTTGCACGAAAGCAAGCACACAGTTCAAACATATATATCCATTTTGGTGATTTGAAAAATGTTGGTTGTGTCAAAATTAGAGGATTCTCAGATGGCCACCATGTAGTCCGCGCTAGTGCAACCATTAGGCCTTGACTTTCCAAAATAAGTGTTGGACAGTTCGACTCCCAGGTAAGGATGTTGGCTAACCTCTTGGAGTGTCTGGCAGATGAGCCAATAATCAGCGAACAATTGCACTGTTGATGAGGTTTATCGAGATTTTTGTGTATAGATGAAAAATAGGAGATAAGGATGTCCTGCATGTCCACATTTATCTTTTCTGATTCTCCTACTTATAACATTACTCCTCCACATTTGCAAAGTGCAGACATTCCAGCTTTGTCTTGAAGCACTTGCAGTTCCCCTTGCAAGATTTGATGCAGTACATGAAATTAATTCAAGACAAGCTGCTTCGCGATGGGCAAGGTGACCACTTCGGAACAAAACCATCAGATTCGGCCGACTCCCACCCCCATTCAGTGACATCAGGAATTTGAGGTTGTATTTCAAGTGACTGTCCCCACCATGGCCTGACTGGTAAGATGATCGCTTGATGTGTGTTCTAGACGGCTCTCGTGGGAGGGATGTTCTCCGATTTTCTTTTTCATTTTTGCGAAAAGTTCCATTCTCGCTTCATTGACGCGAGTCTCATCACTGGTCCGCAGTACATCAGGACAACGAATCGTTCAAGTTCTAGAACAACTTCATCTGGTAATGGTGCTGTACACGGCAGTGAAAGCGCAACAAACGTTGTGGTGATATCTGGCCATGCAAGCCAAGTCTTCCATGCAGATTTCTTCCCGTGGTTGGCGAAGTAGGATGTTAACATCACATCCAGTGAATGCGTGAAAGAAAAGCAATCCTTTGGCCATCTCTGGGATATTGCACGCGCAATCTCATGGATTGGAATGTACCTGAAATCCTTGCCAGTTCCAAAAGCTATCCAGAGTTGCTCGATGTCTGGCAAGTCCTGCAAATGGGCAAGAGCGAGCACAACAACATCCGTATCAACAGTTCGTATCATTACTCTCTTGAACCCGCAGCTCATAGCATCTTTGACATGAAGAAGGATCCGCGTGTCCGCTTCTTCATCGAGCATGGTTGAAGTCCATCTGTGGAGTAATCTCTCTAGAGGTGACAACTGTGTCCAGTAGGGTGGAAATGATGACCTTGTCACCTGTGTCCTGGAAACACATTGCTGTCCTAAGAATTGGAAGAGTTCATCCTTGTTGTCATCATTCGCAAGAAGTTTTTCCAGTTCCCTGGAGCTTCACCTTACCAGACACCCTCTTCCTTGTGCCTGTACCTCTGTTTTGCTCTTGTTGAAAGCTTTAAACTGTTTTTGAGAATACGTCCCAAACAAGTCAACGCGCTTGACCTTTCCAAGTTCGAACAAGATGTGCGGAATGAATGCTTCCGTGGCTATTCAGCGAAGGTTTTTGATTCCTTAACTGGATCAGATGCACAAGCGCTGCCACCATCAAGGATTGTCACATCTGTAGATGGAGTGTTTGTGACAGCTGACGGGAGTATTGATGAGAGTCTCAAGCAATCTAACCAGATCTGATTTGGTTCCTTGTTTAAGTGTTCCAGATGAAGAAAGTGATGGGATATTTTGTTTGTTTTTCTGCTTAAAGAACTCTTTGATGTCACCCTCTCTTGTCTGACTGGCAATTGTATTAGTCGTGAGAACAATGCGCAGTCGCTCTTCAGATCCATTATTGTCTGCTTTTCTTGAAGGACCCACTTGCTTTCGATTGCGGAAAAGCGGAAGTGAATTTCGTTTTTGATGGTGCACTGATGGGTGTTTCGTTTTTCAAGAGGCGTTCCTCGATGAAGGTTTGATACTTCCTCTCTCCCAGGTGTGGACTTGCTCCATACCCTCCACATTTCTGCGGCATGACTTCTTGTGAATCTATTGTTACCAATTCCTTTGTACGATCATGAAAGGATTCCCACACTCATCCATCACAGCACGAGGGAGCGCACATCATCAGCACAAGGATTTTGCACCGATGACTCTTTCATGATGCTTTGGATTAGTATCTGCAGGTGACTTGTCAGCATTGCTCTCATACTCTTCAATGACCATGGCTAGATGCGGCCCTGCACCATCCCATCGTCGTAGGCACCTGGATCTTCTGTCAGACCGATGGCTCCTCCGTTACCCTTGACTTGAGCATTCACCTGCTCATGCGCGTGATCAAACCAATTGCAGAGTACAGATTGCCAGTTTTGTTTGATGTGAATGCACCACGCATGAAATGTTCTGTACATCTGGGCACTGCTCGCAAGTCTTGTCATGTCCTTTATGTGTAGGGATCCAACGGGCATAGTGATATGTCTAGCGCAAAGAACCAGGAGCTAGTTTGAGACAATGTCTGCACGTACAGCTCAAAATTTGATGTCCGAATCGATCGCACAAATGCCAACATAGTTAGTTCCAGATCAAGCACTGTGCTCCAAATCGAAAACATAGGGTGGAACTGCTTCGCTGCTCACACCATTCTGTGAAGCTCTCCTCGGAGAGTTCGGAGACAGGATCCTCATGGATGGCTGATCTTTTTCCTTCCTGAAAGCTTGCCTTTGGAGAATGTACAGTTGAAGAAGCAGTAATTTGATGGGCTCTCCTTGTCCGTGCTTACATGTGATGCATGAATGAAACTATCCGCTGTCCCTGTGTAGCAACTCCTGCTGGGCGATTAGCTTACTCCAACATCCATCAAGCAATCACCAAGCATTTTCAAGACAGCCATTTCGATGTGAAGAGGGCCTAACATCATCACATACTTGTCTTCACCATAGCGCTCTGGGAATCGCCACTGGATCTGTTTCCCAAGGGCATACAAAGGTGGTCCATCGTCAATACTGGTGTTTGTCCTGGATTTAAAAAGTTGTTGCTTGTTTGGTTGGTATACATGCAATGCATTATTGTTGCAAATGAGTGTGATACTTCACGGAATAATGGCATCAGTGCAATTGTAGTCGGCAGCTTACATGCATGTTGCATCTGCATATTTGCATGGTATGCAGCCCAAGAACACAAATCACCAACCGAAAGGTCTCCTTCTTCCATCAAAGATAACTGTTTTTTCAAGCCATTTTTTCTCATTACTTCGCGTCTTCATCAAACTTGTCTCTATCTGTCGCATTGGTCGTACGTCACTGGTGCTTTGTATTCCTTTCGGCATGGATGGTGCAGGCAAGATGTTTGTGTATGCCAGAGGAAGAGGATGGATTCGCTTGTCTGTCTCCATGTCAACGAGACTATTGGTCAGCATCTGTTCCTTGATTGTTCTCAGTGGGGTGCTGACCAAGGAATGAGCAGTTCCATGAAAAGAACCAACTGCTGTCGTTGCGCTGGGATTATGATCAATGTTGTCAACCTCTCCTGTCGTGAAAAGATCTTTCTTCAACTGAGGCGGGCAGACTACTCCATCCTCCTCAAAGCGATTGATGATGCCAATTTGCGATAGATGATGATATTTTGAGAACCCGATCATACGATATTGACAATCCATGCTTGTGGAGGCTGTCAATCAACTCACGATTTCGTGTCGCGCATGAACTTTCAGGCCTATGTAAGTCGGTACAGGGACCTCTTCTGTCAGCGTTATGTCGAACTGCATCTTTCTTCACACGACTGCCCTGTATTGCTATTGAATATTATGAGTTCACTAATGGTTCGAGCTGCTCGTCGACGAACATCTTTTCGGCGCTGCGACTTGTACTCGGACCATCAAGGATCATTATTGACCAGTGCCAGCAGTCTTGGTAGGAACTGTGTTTCAGCTGAATCATTTATCAAGGATCCATTGAATTTTCTGCCATGGGAGAAAGTTGTTTCCTGATAATCAAAGCTGCTTTGCGAGTTGTAGCGCTTCGAATCATCATCATCAAAGCATGTCATTTGGATGGCATCTCCGATCGCAGTGTCGTATGTCAGGAGAACATCTCGTCCTTGCCTCGCAGCTTTCAGATATAGGACAATGCAATAGGAGCCGCTCTTTCAGGCGGGTTGAATTGACCGTTATCTTCTGTATTGTCCGGACTCAGTTCCACCAGGCGCTCTGTGTACACAGAGACAAGGTCGGCAAGACGGAAGACAGGAACATTAGGCCAACCATACTCCTTTCATCAATGTACGAGATCAGCTCCGCAAGTGCGATACTTTTATGGGAAGAGTCGTGACTGTCAGAAGAGGTTTGAAGTCTTGTGTTTTTTCACCCTTTATACCTATAGAGAGAAGTGAAACATGAATTAATGGAAGTTGAAGTCTAAAACATTTTCAAATATCTGTCAGAATCTAAATATTTTTTGAATTTCATAACATTTATTTAAATTCTACTATATTTTGTATCAAAATCAGTTTAGAAGTTTCATCTATATTAATTCATAAAATATATAAACAGACATACAAAAGCGAACACACATTTCACATGTTTTTTATATATCGATGCTAAGCAACCAAAGGATTTTGCAATTTTGTGCTGGGAGGGTACATATTCATATTTTTATCACCACCACACCAGATCTTTTGATACGATAACGGATGTATAAGACTCAAACGATATTAAAGCCTGGTATGAACAAAAGATTTGAGGAAAACTGTGTACTAATTTTCTAGAAAGTTGCTATTTGACCATTAGTTATTTGCAATATGATGAGTGCAGTCTCATTTGTTATGTAGATTTGAACATTTTGGTCTGTGCTAAAAAAAAAAAAAAAACCCTGATGTGCACTTTTCCTATGATCGTAACTTTCTATTTATATTTAACTGTTTGAAAGTTAATTTGAAATCATGATCCATCCCACCAAAACACTACAACCATACAGATATAAAAACATGGCGCATGATTTACGGGCAGTGCCTACTTTTTGTCAATCTAGGCAGCAATCACATTAGAACTCTCCATAATCCTTTACTTATATTTCATTGCGCAATGAAACATCAGCACTGGTCGCCCTCACACCAATTTCGCATAAATCAACTCACCTGTTGTATAGATCCGACAGGCAAGTCTTGTGATACTTTGCATCCAGTGCTATCATATCACCTGGGGCCAATTTAGCCAGGAGTCTGTATCTTGAAGCTCTGTGGCAACCTTCGAACTGTCTGGTCATCCCGTTGTCGTAACATCATGCAATCCTGCAGTTCCATCTTCTTTATCACAGAAAAACAAAGAGCTTGATCCTGTCCATTGGAATGGTCTCTTGAACACTAGTCCGTCTCACTTTAACTTCTACTGCGCATTTTGCTGTTGTCTGGTTCTAGTCGCGCTTCTATTGCCGATCCAATTTCAAGTCACTGAACATATTCGGCAAGTCTATGCACATTGCTTTGTTCGTTTGTAAATGTTCTCTTCAATGCCAGACCTCATCTAATTGTTCAGGAACAACATTCAAGGAACTTTGCCCAGTTCTTTAAATTTAACAGATTTCTTGCGAATTGACTGATAACTTGTCCCTTTAGCTTCATGATTCCCTCGCCCTCTACCCTTCCAAGCTGGGTAAGATTTTCTGACAATTTCTCTTGACAGAGAATGCAGAGGGTCCAGTCCAGTGGCGGCGCTTTACTTCAGCCAGTTCGCCAGGCTTTACTAGTCTGAACAGCTTCGACATCATGTATCACACAAGTGCTTGTGACTGTGGGAATCATCTGCACATCGGCACACTTGCTAACGTTGCTATTCTTCAACCCTTATTATTCTCCTTCTTGATCCTGGAAAAAAGAAGAAATGGCATATGATAAAGCGATAAGCAATAATCATGGTGAAAGACTTGTAAGAATATAGCAAAAGTGTTAAAAACTTCTCAATGAGTTTCAGCCAAATGCAGTGCTGCCAACACTGCGTGAGACATTTTAAATTTTACTTGGCAGGTGAACAGGCAGCTAAACAAAATTTTACACAATGATTTGAATGAAAAAGATGAAGCATACTTCCAACAGCTGAATCAATATCTTGTTCGTTGGACAATGATACCTATTGCTTAAAAGTATTCGTTTGAGTGTCAAAAAATTCTCTTTAATACTGCATGTATTGGCAGGGATCTTTATGTTTTATTTTGAAATAACTTATTTTAAATAACAAAGGCATTTATTTAGCTGCTGCAGCTTTTTGGATGTGCTACTAGAAATAAGGCATTTGTATCAGTAATGCAGTCTGGTTGGAAAATTCTGGGCTTTACTATTATTCTATTCTGTTTTATTTGCTTATAGTACCACTCTAGCAAGCAAATATGCATAATCTTCAAATGTCTACGCGCAAAGTTGAAGCCAAGCAGAATGCAATAGTAATCATAGAGTAAAACACGGTGGCCATCTTTGGGGAATCTTTCTCTTTGTATCATAGATACCATGTGCAAAATTTCATGCTTTCTTCAAAAAGTGAACGATTTGGGTGTATTTTGGGTCTTAGCCGCTCTACTATAATCAGGGTTTTCGTTTAGAACGAACGCATGGTAAATTTGCCCACTATACCTAATTCTCTGGTATGAAGTTCCGGTAAGTCTGACTGCGGTGCCCAAGTTTCATCAACTAGGCGGCACCTAAAAACATTATTATAAGGATCACAATTTTCTGATAAATTATCTATAATTATTTCCCCTCAGATTATTTTCTACTCGACTGAAATATTTTTAGTGGCTGGGCTGACGAACACACAGGCTGCACTGGCTTCTCTTGCCTGGGGAGCATCCTTCTCTACAGTAACAGCTTTCGAGGTAATAACACATTCTTAAAAAAATGTATAACCTTTCTTTGTCCCGTATTTGGAACCATTAAAGGTACTTCAAAGAAGCAGAAAAGGGTTCTTAACAGTCCCTTAGAACCGCTTTAGGTACTACAAGGAACCATTTAAGGTTCCTTATACAAATTATGCCATCGTGATGGTGTAAAAAAAAAAAACAACAAAAACATGGTTTGTATAAAGAAACCTATACAAAATTGGTAGGGTTCTTTACACCTTAAAGAATCCCTAGGTCGTATAAAGAACATTAAAGGGTTCCTTGTAGAACCCCCCAAAAAAAAAAAAAAAAAACGGGTCTAAAGGACTGTTTTTTAACCCTTTCTGTTTCTTTGAAGAACCTTAAAAGGTCCCAAATACGGGACAAAGTAAGGTTCTGAAATTTCTAAGAGTGCATGGCTCTTATGAAAAAGAAAAGGAGACAATCAAACTAATCTAGCAATGAGTCAATATTCAAACTAATACTGTAATTTTCATATTCTTAAAATGTAAAATATGTTCGTTCTTTATTCATTTACGTATAACTTACTTGTTTGTAGGACTATAAGTAATATTGTGAATTAATGATTTTTTTAAAGACAAGAAATTTATTCATTTGTCTCCAACGGTTGAAACACATGCAACTGCTGTGTGATAAATTTGAAACCAGACAGCTATGGAAAAAAAAAATCATAGGCCGCCCAGGCGGGATTCGAACCCACGACCTGTGAATTGCTCGTCCACCGTCATAACCACTAGACCACCGAAATGTGAGAATATCGTTAAAAAGTGATATTGTTACGTCCTTATATTTTCAATTCCAATATATTAATTGGTTCATTCTGTTTGTATATTATTTCAATGATGGAATTATTAGTATAATGTTTATTAGAACAGTGTACACGATACTAACTAAATATGAAATATGTTATCATGTTTCTGGTTTCAGTACTTTGCTAATATATCGAGGTACCGACGGAGGCCTTTTCTTCTTTCAACATACGGGCTTCTTTCCTTCTGTGCTATTTCTTTTACGCTGTTTCTCATTTTTGAGGTAACTTGTTATTGAAGTCTTTCGAACCTTGTCAAACTTTAGTTAAACATAAGAATTTAATGCAAAATGATTTTTTTTTTCTAATATGTTCTTTGGGGAATCACAGACTACATGTGAACATATAGAAATAATCAAGAAAATAAAACGTAGAATAAGCAATTAAATATTGACGAGTTATTTAAACTCCAAAAGTTCATTCATTAGAATTTGTTCGATTAAAATGAACTAATTTTTTGTTAATATAAATATTGTGTCAATCCTTAAATGTAGCCGTAAAATTGGAAGAAAAAAAAATCCTCTATATACCAGGATTGATTAATTTCCCTTTTCTCATCACTTTTTTCATATCCGTTTTTCTTTTTCCTTTCCCTCAGCACAATGCCTCATGGTTATCATGGTTTGCACTTGTTGCTATTTGTTTCTTCTTCATCGCATATGCATTAGGACCAGGTAAGATGGTATAGATATGAACCATGTGGAATAAAACAAAACTTGTTTCGAAAAAGAGTGCTTGTCAAAATCTGGAATCTCACCGACGAACTACACGGTACTTGATTATAATTTCAACATTAAAAAGAGGGGAAAAAAGCGGCATCCAACCCAATGTATTTGACCCCTAAACCCCCGAAAAGCATGGTATTTTCCACCCAAAACCCCAACCCCCCCGCGCGCAAAAAAAAAAACAACAACAACAAAAAAAAACACACACTTTAGAAGTTGTATTAAAAAAAAGCTGTAAAATGAAATTAAATTTTACATTGTATATGTTATATCATTATTGTAATTGTTTTTATTGATTGAGAAAGAATAAAATCGAACTGAACTGAACTGAACTGAAATCTCTTTCTCATTTTTAATGAGTATTTTTTGTTATACATCGTTTTTTTTTTTCCACTAGCTATATTTACACCATTAGTGTGCTCTGAGCTCTGGTCTGTTGGTCCCAGGCAGGCCGCCCTCTCCGTTACACAACAGATGAATTGGTGGGTTGACGTCATAATTCAGTTCATCTTCCCCGTTCTTTTGGTAAGAAAAAATTTATTTCTCAGTGGTTGATCCAGGCAGGGGCGCAGGGGACGAGCGCCCCCCCCCCCGCTATAATATGAAAACCCCTTTCGGCTGCGCCCCCCGTTTATTCAAATTTTCGAGATGCGCCCCCCCCCCTATTTCAAAATCCTGGATTCGCCACCTGAATTGTAATCATTTATGAGTAACATTAAGCCCTCAAAAATCCATGGAAATAAAACTATTGTCTGTCTATGAATCAGTCAATTTTCACCAACTAAATTGTATTGTGACTTCTGGACTTCTATTCGAAAATAATTATCTCTTTTTTGACTACCCCAGGGGCGTATAGGCTGGGGTGCACCCCCCCCCCAGCAGATGCAAATGGGTTCCACCTTTGCCAAGGAAAAAGAAAAAGAACATCAACAACATTATCTTTTTCCTTTCATCAGCTTGACTTCAGTAGCCTATATCCTTTTTAATATGTACCTCGCTTTATTCTATCATCCCATTGGTTGAAAGTGCGGTAAAAGCTTCTGCTATTCCCGTAAAATGCGCCAACTCCGCTCCAACGAGGTGATAATTTAGCCAGTTTCGCTGCGATCCCCACAAAAACTAGCTTAGTTGTCAAAACGCCCTACATTTATGCTCTGATTGATTTCATTTTTATTTAACCTTTCTTTCTTAAAATTTAGATATCTATTGGAGCTTACACTTTCATCATTTTCGCTGGTTCCCTTGCGTTCACCACGCTTATCATATTACTCTACCTGCCAGAGACGAAGGACAGACGGTTCGTCGAAATCTCGACTGGATTTGAAGCTTTGAACAGTCCTGCCCCGGATGAACAACCAAGTTTTACCAAATACCACGGTGGATTTTCTCCACTGCCATTGACTAATCGAATTTTCGACTGATTTCTTCATTTTACCCGACTGCAAAGGAATTAAGCAAACAAAGAACTCACAGACAGTTTTAGCAACGCTTTTGATCAACTTTACCTCACCCAACCCGGGAGCATAGTTTGGATGGACACACCATTGAAGCTGAATTAACAGCATGTGCTTGTGAAAGGTTCGCTTGCATGCCTAATGCTTTCTCGTATGTAGAGCGCGCGGAGACTGGGCACTTATTGTGGCAGAAGCGTTACTGAATCCATTGACCTGGGCGATAATAAAGTGTAGAGCATTTTGAAAGGCGCTATTTAACAATAGCGGATCCAGCCTTAGGTCACACAAATGATTGTTTAGGTCCATGCCCAAACATAACAGAGCCACTATTGCCCCCAAACAATTTGCCCTGCACAATCTTTTGAAATTGCGAATCCCTGAGCCGCGCCTGCACGTAAAATATAAAGGCCTATAAGGCCTTTTTGTAACGAAAATCCTTATGTAGCCCTTTACGGGTTTTACAAACCTTGATATTCCTATTATGCAAGTGCTTTTAATATAATTTTATGGTTTTTTTTATATGTGGTGTATTTATAATTTTCTTTTCAAATCATCATGTTTATTATTGTCAGGTAATCTTTTAAGAATGTTGTAGAAAATATTCATTTAAACAACGTAGGAAACTGACTAGAAATACATGTATGTAATATTTTTAAAAAGGCCGAAAGCTTGCCCGAGGCTTGCCTGACATAAAACAACTAAATAACAACTGTATATGCAAACATACATTTTCTTTGCTCATTTTTTGAGAAAATATCCATAAAATATTTTATATATATATTTTTTTACCCGAGGAAATCGATCCAAACTATTCTTCAGGGTAGACACGAATTTAAACATCGACAGGCGCCCATCCGTCATGTAAAAAAAAAAAATAATAATAATAAAAAAAAAAAAGTTATCGAGGGTACTTTCGTTGGTAAATTGCCAGTTGGTCTAAACCCACTTTGACTAATGCCTATTTGATCTCATGCCACACGGTCTAATTTCATTTGGCCTACAACCAATTCGTCTAATTGCCTTTTGTCTAATTCCCATCTGGTCTACCCATTGAGTCTAATGTTTACTTGGTCCATGGATCGTAATAAGTCTAACACCACTTATCAATTTTTTTAAATATTCACAACCTTACTCAACTTTATTAACACAACCTCGATGTAAGCAGTGTAGCATCCGACTTTACATAATTGTTTTTAGAGTGAAATTGTAATTTATTTTGTTTATTTACTCGCTTAGCAGATGTAAATCAGGCAAGCCAATCAGCATTTCAAAATAACATACATTATTTAATTTTCTTTCTGTATGACTTGTGTAGCAATGTCATTTTACTTTATGTGAAATAAATGCTATTTAGATTCAAATAATATTTTAACTATTTTGATCGCTGTTGGTGTAGGCCTATAATTTGTAAGTAGTTTAATACTTTATGTTGACGGAAGAAAAAAAATGGGTAAAACTGTTATTCATCATTGCTGTTTTCAAAGCACTTTTAGATTTTGATTCCATTTGGTGCTTGTTATAATAATTTTTGACATTTCTTACAAGCATTTTCGTCCGAAATGTGATCGCGATTAAAAATCTAAACGTTAATTCAATAATAACATAAATGAATTCGATTGCAAAGAGTTTAATATTGACCAAGGGAAGACCTATAATTATAGCACAAAATTGATGATTGACACTCGGTGCATGCTGTCTGCATGGAACAGCGCCATCTAGTGATAAACATGCATATAGGTTTACTGGTTATGCTGTTTTGGAATTACATGTACATGTAGGCCTACATGGTTTACAACCGTATATTATTTAATCAACATAAAAGTGAATTTACAACCAATTTCTTTTAGGAATAGTCGCATTTCGAGATTTATTCAAAAACATATTATTGTTATTGTTATTATATTTTTTGATAGAGAGAGAGAGAGAGAGAGAGAGAGAGAGAAAGAGAGAGGGGAGAGGGAGAAAGAGAGGGGGCGGTTGGAGGGGAAGGCTTGAAATTTTTAAACACTCCAATAAGCATAACAGACAATGTAGATTTAGTTTTACTTACATGTATTTTCTTCTTTTTTTTTCTTTAAGAAGGTCTCTTGATACAAACTTATTTAAAATTGATAACAAGCCTAAACAGCGAAAGCCAAATGGCGGTAGTTAGCATTATGGGTACAGTTTTACTCGGAAGCAAAGTGCAAATTATACAAAAGTGCCAAGAAAATGGCCCGTAGCCAGAGGCTTTGACCTATGTTTCAAACTTGATATTTCCTACTGTTCAAGTAATTTAATAATGAGGGCTAAATAGCTACAACTGCTGCTTCAAAATACACCCATTAGAAGACAGGCCACTTCTAAATCACTTTAGCTATTTCGCTTTGCATACCATTATATCTTATTAAAAAATACTGATGATCTTTGTTCGCACACATTAATTTTGCCCCCCTTCTTCTCCTTTTCCTCTCTTTGTCTGTCTGTCTGACTCTCTCTCTCTGTCAATCTCTCCCCCCCCCTCTCTCTCTCTTTCCCCAACTCTTTTTTTTAAAGCTCTCTCCCCTCTAATAGTATCTCTGTCTATCTCACTCCGTCTCTACTCATTTACTACCGCCCCTCCCAGTTGTCTTCAAAATCGCCCCTCTTATTTTAACCCCATGCACATTACGTCGCTGAATCCACGACCGCGGATGCCCAAAATCACTTTTTGAGTAAAACGCGTTTGAAGATTTCATCTGTCTTTCAGGTACTCGTTTTCATTTGTAATGCATTTAACATGAATGAGTCTACTTCAGAAAGAAAGCTATGCACCTATTCTCACTTCTCATCATAAGATTTCATCAAATAAATGTCCAAAGGGGCCCCTCTCATTCTTATCCCCTACTACCGCCCTCCTTGTCTTTAAAAGCACCCCTGACATTCTTATCCCCTACTACCGCCCCTCCTTATCTTTAAAAGCGCCCCCATTCTTATCCCCTACTACCGCCCTTCCTTGTCTTTAAAAGCGCCCTCCCATTTTTTACTACCGCCCCTCCCTATTTTCCAAAGCGCCTCTCTCATTCCTATCCCACCTACTACCGCCCTTCCTTGTCTTAAAAAAGCACACCTCCCATTCTTACTACCGCCCCTCCTTGTCTTAAAAAGCACACCTCCCATTTTTATCCCACCTACTAACGCCCCTAATTCTTGTATTCAAAAGTGCCCCTTTAATTCTTATCCCCTACTACCGCCCCTCCCTGTTTTCAAAAGCGCCCCTCATTCTTATCCCTATACTCCCGCCTCTCCTTGTCTTTAAAAGCGCCCCTCCCATTCTTACCCCACCTCCTACCGCCCCTCCTTATTTCCGAAGGCGCCTCTGTCATAATTCCTGTCCCTATATACCGCCCCTCATTGTTTTCAAAAGCACCCCTCCCATTCTTATCTCACCTCCCACCGCCCTTCCTTGTTTTCAAAAGCGCCCCTCATTCTTATCCCCCTACTATCGCCCCTCCTTGTTTTTAAAAGTGCCCTCCCATTCTTATCCTACATGCTCCCGCCCCTCCTTAGCTCTAAAGGTGTACTTTTTACATTTTCCCAATCAGCTGCGTGTCAACCGCATCCATTTAAATCATAGGGTCAACTCGGGTCACTTTCCTGGAAAACACCCGCAGATCCAAACATATGCGCACATGTAGTCTGTGGTTCAGCATGAACGTTTAATTTGATTTGATTAAGTTTTATTTCAACAGGGTAGCCTTTATAGTATATTTGAGTATCGTTCTGTTTTTTTTCTTATAGCGACGGGCGTTAAACAGGATAAGTATGCCTTGATAGAGTTTGCATACTACAGAACTAACAGAGCATGGAGGCTATAATATCAAAGCCAATTATGAACACTTGTAATCTTGTCTTTAGTGACAAGTATTAACTCAATCACAAAGAACACATACGACTATAACAACAGTTATTGTCTTATATCAATATGTAGTACTGTATAAAAGTGTACTTTATGTTTTGTATTGTATTGTATTGTATTTATTCAGACAAACATGCCTATAGGGATGCCGAAAAGAATTTGAAAAACCCGTAGAGGCCCCAATAAAAACACATTACAAGAAAAATTACATCAATTAAAACAAAGTTACATAATAATCATTATAAAAGCAATACATCAAATACTAAAAAAGTACACGGTATAGTTAAAAGAGGAAGTATATATACATGATTTAAGAGATATAATTACATTCCAAAATACAAATTGGGCCTCCAATGAAACAATGCTTAATACTGATGGAATCACCCTACTGAAATAAACAGACAAATATAAATAAATACATATATAAATAAAGAAATAAATAAAGGAAGAAAATAATAAAAGCAGTGGCGGATCCAGGCGGGGGCGCAGGGGACACGCCCCCCCTATAATTTGAAAACCGCTCATTGACTGTACATGTTAAAAACGGAAAATTTCGGCGGCGCCCCCCCCCCTATTGGGTCTGGCGCCCCCTATCCTGAAATCCTGGATTCGCCACTATAAAATGGAATTAAATGAAATAAATAAATAAATAAATAAATAAAAAAACCTACAAAATGATTTTGACGTCTGGGTCTGCGACTAATCCCCATCGAAGGGCCAAGTTCAGGGGTAAAGTTGGGTGCCATAGAACGACAGCCAGCTTATACCCCCGTCACACTGAGCTCGTTCCTACTACGTCCTTGCAAATTTTGCCGAACGGGCATAGTCTGTGTGTAAACTGAGTGGACGTAGTAAATACTTCTTACGATCTGTTTACGAACTTCATGGACTAGCTCGGTCGGATTTCCAAACAAGTGTTAAAAAAAATCGGGCGCCCATCTCGTCCTAAAATTTAACGGGGTGGCAACGTACCTGAAACGAGATGGACGTACTACAAACGAAATTGCCGTACTTAAATCGTTCTAAAGATGTGCTAGGACGTCATACAAACGAGCATTGTATATTAATTATTCAAGTTCTAAAATTAAACGTAGTGACAACGTTCCTTAAACGGGTAGGACTTACTCTGAACGAGAAGGACGTACTACGAACGTGGTACCTAACTTTTATCATGCTGCGCATAGGCACTTTTAGTGACCGTTTGGACGTGCTACGAACGGTATAGAGTGAACGAGCAGTTTACTCGTTCTGAACTGGATAACAACGTATTGCGGACGCGATAAAGACGGAATTGACGTAACGAGAACTATTTATGAACTGCCTAGCATCGTATTCAAGAAATTATTTTTCAAAGTTATAAGTTCCAACCCGACCAAAGCCCGTTCAGCATTTTTTTTTTTAAACGGGCAAAAACGGGCAAGAACGTTATAGAACGACCTCAGTGTGACGGCCCCCTAAAGTACATTTGGCACGTACGAGTATACGGAGAAAGAAAATAAAGCGGAAGTTGGATTTTTGGAAAGGTCTTACAAACTTGATCAACAAGCAAGAGCGAAAAACAATTTTGTCAAGAAACAACGAATAAAATATTATTGTATAATAAAAATTGCAATAGTGATATTTTAGTATCGTGCTCACGGAAGTTGTTTCTGGCTATGGAATCTAAAAGAATCAAACAAATCAAACGTAATAAATATTGTATGAAATGAAAACAAATGATAAAAAACATGGGGTCGAATTATTGTCATAATTTGTGTGTGTGGAGGGTGGGGGGGGGG
>CALNVZ010000674.1:24338500-24563748 GCA_940671915.1 Paracentrotus lividus
CGGTAGCGCTGTGGGGCAAATCGAAAAAATCCCACATAGCAGCGGGCCGCCGTTAAGCATGTTTTTAAAGTGAGGGCTGAGCCGCAAAATGGGGTGAGCAGGCTAAAAATGACAAATCTATGCTCATTTTCTCGTTTCGTACACGTTTGCTGAAAAAAAAAAGTTTTGTATGTGTGTGTGTGGTTTTGTGGTGGCGGCGGTTTTTTTCACAAGCCCCTTCAGCCTTCCACGGCTCTGGGCGCCTTTGCAGTCAACCTGAAATGGGGCTTTGACAGGTTTGTATGAACACTCTTCAAGTTAGGTAATTAATGGTTCGCGATTGAAGCACCATTTTTTTTGCCACAAATATTTTGCAGCACCTTAAGGGTGCTCACCACTCCTTAAAGATGTCTAAAGGTGCTGTGCGCACACCTTTTGTAATAAAAGATGCTCTAATGGCACCTTGTCTATTATTGCTTTATTTGGTGCCCAAAAAGGGTTTTGTCTGAATGGAAGCTTTTTTTTCTTAGAGTGAAAGAGCGGGACCATCATAACGTGTTATTGGACATACACACACATGTATAAATGTAAAATCTCAATTAGTCTTATCACGGCGTCTGAGGCGCAAATGTGTTGTGTGTGTGGCTGTGAGTGGGTGTTGTATTAAGTCTAAATGTGGTGTTTTTTTTTGCGACATGTAAGTGGTAGAGAATAGGCCTTAGCTTTATATAGAAGAAGATATTTTTTGATAATCATTTATAATTATTTTCTGTCTCTGCGAAGGTGTTGTTATTTCCATCATCTCGTTATACTTGACAAATATAATGCAATAAAATCAAATCAAAGATCAAATGCAGATATAAATTGTAACAGACTATTTTGAACTTACCTATTCATAGTGTTTTATTTGTTCATGCCTCCATAATGGATAATTGCGATTTTAGGGGGAGCTTCTTTTGCCATCAGGAAAAAACACATAGAAAAACTAACGAGCCTATTCGCTAAAAGGCATGATATAGGTTTTTCCCGGGCCAAATTGAAACACTATCATACAGTACAATTTGAACCTGCTCGATCACGCATTAATAATCAGCATTCAAATTCGATTTGAGCTTATAAGTACTTGAAGTTCAATAAATCGATCGAGCTGTTATAGGGATGACGGGCCGAGCAAATATTTTGCCGAGGCCAAATTATGACCTTTATTATGCCAACGTTGGCGCTTTGTTCTTCGCTTCTTTTTTCTTTGCTACTATTGGAGTACTATACAAAATAAAAGCTTTTATTTATAATAAGCTTTATCTCTTCAATGAAAAAAAAAAAACAAAAAAAAAAACACACAATATCAGAAAGAAAGAGAAAAAAAAACCAAAAGGATTATACGTCATTATTAGACTCTTTGAGATGTTTTTTAATGCAAATGAAAAAAAAAAAAACAAAACAAAAAGAGAGTAAACATTACGCAAGAGTTTGTGTTTTTTCACGACAATATGACGTCACTAATGACGTCACTTATAATAAGCCCTGTCATTTGTTATTGATATTTTCCCACTCTCTTCATATACACTATTTTCATACTTTTCCTCCTCCTCTTCCTTCCTCCTCCTCCCCCCCCCCCCCCTACCTCTCTCTCTCCTATCTTTTCCCGCTCTGACCTTCTCTCTGTCCAGAATGGACCTATCATTTGTCCCCGATCTATTCTCCTCTTTCCATTTTCACGATTTCATTCTTTTAAAAAAATATCAATTAGTCAAAAAGGTGCGTCCTTATTTGACAAATTAAAACTAGCTCATGAGCATAAATGTTTAATTCTTCAAAGAATAAAACTAAATATGCATTTTCCTTGACCACTGCACCTTTATTATCATTTCAAACCAAATCTGCATCATCACGTCATAATTTACCGACGTCATAAATGTCACATTTTTTTCAAATTCAACGACCGTTTAACGATTACAAGAATTTTTGATGTTATATTTTCATCTATTATTTCATGACAAAATAACGGGCAAATTAAGAAATATTTTTAGTATAGTTTTGCTATTGCATGTAATTTGAGGCTAATGGAGTTAAAAATGACAAATTATTATCACCACTTTCGTAATCAATTGATTTAGCTAAATTTTGAAAAAGCTTTTATTATTGTTTTTGTTAACCTTTGTTTTTTTTAATCATGCCGATGACTAACTTTAATTTGTCAACATAAGATTCATCGCACCTCCTCACTTTTCTTTCTCGCTCTTTTCAATCTCTTACCATTGTCTCCCCCATACTGCATATGAATGTTGCTGAAAAACCCCGAAGAGAAGTTAGGCATTGAAGGAGATTCAAAAAAAAAAAAAAATCTTTTACACGAGACCCCAAAACCATATATGCGAATTCACTTATATCTCATATTTCTTAAATATTGGCCCATCACTTATTAATAAACCAGCAGCGGTTCTAGCAAGATAATCGAGAGGCGCTTATGATAGAAGTGTCTGTTTCTATCACTTTATTTGTTGCCGTGATTTCATATATATTTTGCCTGGATATTAAATTAAATTACTTCAAGCTTAGTCAAAATTCCGATCCTCTTCGATATAGCAAAAGAAAAATAAAGAAATTAAGAAAAAAAAAGTAAAATGTTTCGCCATAACCAGACCGCATATTTTGAAATTTTGAGATAAAATGAATGCCATGAAATTATCAAAAAGTTGAATTTTCAAACCTGGAAAATAGTGTTTTGTTCCGTCTATATCAAAATACTGTTATGCTTCGTTTTGATTTTGTCCCTTCATTTTCTTGTCAAGAACTAGGTCGTTATCTTAGTAATCAAAAGACGTAAATGACAGACTATAATCGCTGTGAATGTCCTGATTAAGTCCAAACGGCCTCTGTATTATTATTAGGTTTTGTTTTCAAACAAAAAACAAATAACGTAAGTCTTGTATCTCTTTTAAATAAACTGTTAGGCCTTACTGGTGATTAGACGTATTCAATATTCTGGATGACACGTCTTAAAAAAAAAACAAAACAAACAAAACAAACAAACAAACAAAAACAAAAACAAAACAAACACAAAAACAAAATCAAAACACACAAAAAAAACATAACAAACAACAAAAACTAATTTTACCCCCTTTTTTTTTGGGGGGGGGGGTGGGCCCGAACCCCTTCAAAATTGCCCACAAAAATAACTTAAGTAAAAAGTGGTAATATAAAAAGCGATCCTTCTCCCAGATGTTGGCACCCTGGATCTGCACTTGGCTGAAAATTGACAGTTCATGATCAATTATATAGGGCCTATGTTCAAAATTTGTGGACACTTATATTAAAATATATATTTATTTATTTACACCAAAGACATGTATTTTCTGACTTTTCGGATGATATTGAAATCCACCTATATGTGATTGCAATAAACTAAATATATTCATCCCATCTGCATTTCAATAAACCGGCTTGGTGATGTCACTTGCAACCTGTTCGCCTCCTGTTTCAACGTTAAATAAAGAAATTTCTTTTTGAGGTTTCGATCAAATCACTCGTGCCACTTTACCAAATGGAATCGATTGTTTTCCGGTTTCCCTCTTTGAAACCCGATTATTATTCTCCACTGTTATTGAATGACCGGCATCTAATCACCACTGATGTTGTTAAACTGTTGGAACGTCAGACACTCGTTGATGTCAGCAAGGCATGGAAGACAAATCCATCAAATGAACATTAAGGTGGGCGGGGCACTTTTAAGGGGGCGTGGCACCTTTACCGGAACGCGCGGTTTCGTGGTTCAAGGTTATCATAAACGGAAAGGCTGCACTTCCAATATGTACACACATCACATAGTCGATCCAGTTTATATACAGGATTATACTGTAATGTTCGGGCGGTGCCGTATCAGTTGTAGTTGTTTGTAAAGAAAAAAAAAACAAACAAAAACAAAAAAACAAAACAAACAAAACAAACAAACAAACAAACAAACAAACAAACAAACAAACAAACCAAAAAACAAAAACAAAACAAAAAACAAAACAATAAGAACAACAAACAAAACAAAAAAATACAAAACAAAACAAAATCTGCCATATATAATTAAATATTTATGGGCTGTCCTCTAATTAGCCAAATAAGTGCTTAAATAGGAATATCCTCAAAACAAACCGCAGAAATATCTATGAATATTCATTCACATCAAACTGCAGCGCGTATTGTTATCTGCAAAATAATCTTGCGATAAATGAAAGTGCGACAGGATAACTATGACACAGGACGGCTTATGGAAAAAAGGGGGAAATGTAGAGATATAATGATTTATTTCAGTTTTCTGCCTATCGATAATAATGCATTAACTATAATGTCATGTTGTTCCATACTTTATTTCATATAAACCGCTGAAGATTTGCGCAAGCGGAAATACATCGGGGTATATTCCCGATAATGATTTTTATTGTTTAAGATATATATTATTAAAATGCAAGTGATAATTTATCTACTATTTCAATCATATGACTATAAAATACCCGCATAGCCTATAGTTATTTTTTGTCTGTTTATTATTTATTTACCTTGTCATTGTATCTTAAAAAAATGCAAAACACAGGCACTAAACCTAGGATTTTTACGGGATGGGTTCGAAATTTGCCAAAAGTGACCAAAACGGGTACATAAAGTTTTTCACGTCATGTCGGCGGCCGGCGACATAAATGCGTACCACGCCGAAAGTTTTTTTGGTTTTTTTGTTTGTTTTGGTCAAAGCGGAACCTTCTGGTCGCCAGCGGGAGAGGAGGGGGTTCGTGCGAACCTCCTCCGAACACCCCCCCTCCTGGGTTACGGGCAAACTGAACTATGATGAATCGCATTATGAATGGTAGTATTATGATTCTAATCAGTTTACTATTTAATATGTTATATATATATAATGTAATGTTTCCATTCATAATATATAACTAGTACAGATATGTGCCCTACAGTATCTACGATTATCGTTTACTAAAAAATACCGAAAATTTTAAAATCCTAGTGTCAGGCGTCAAATAAATGTATACACGTGTTGATAACCTTCTAAGACGTTCGACTAAACATATCTCTAGAGAACGATAGACGTCATACTTATCAATCAGGGACTTCCGAAAGGTAACTACCCTATTTATGGGAAAATGAAGACCTAGTAACAGAGGCTTGCCTAGTGACTGCACTCAACTTTGTACACAAGTCTTAGCGCATATTATCTTATTCAGTGTCTATGACCCTTTAATTCTGGTTAGTCTTATTGAGCATGCGCAGTCATCGAAGTAGCGCGACAACGTCCATGCATAAATTCACTCCGTGTCTCAAGAAAAGGTCACAGATTTACGTTTCTCTCGTCAGGTAAAAGTGTAGAGACTGCTTCATTTAGAACATTTATGAAATTAGAATGAAGGAATGCATCATCATGTCAAGTCGGTATGTTATATTTTAGGTTATAGTTGAATGATATGCAAAAAGATAAGAATGAGAGTATAATTAAATGTTTAGTAACATTGACATTCTGGCTCACGGGAGTCTGCAGGAGGCTCCACTACGACGTAGGATGTCCGGTACGTTGGTAAGGGGACTGTGCATGACCACTACCGTACATTGTAAAGTGCCTATGGCAACTTTTACGACTGACTAGCCCCAGGCCTTGCCATTGGAAGCACTGTTAACAGAATCTTGCAGCTCAGCACAGTAGGTATATTCAGTAATGGTGAACGCTTATTATGTAGAGAACCTCTGGTTTGTCTTGACATTGGGCAATGTATTCAGACCACTACAACTATAGCATCTACATACTATCCCCAACTAAGTCACCATGAGAATGTCAGAAAGCGTTGGAAAGTGAAATCTAGACCTTTAAATTATGTTAGTTGTGCTGCACCATTTTCCATGATTGCAAACTGCAAGTGGCACAGGAGAAGAGTGACTCATTTTGAACCCCTTCCTCATTTACCCCAGTCTTTAATCCCGAGAAGGGGGGGTAAACAAATAGTTCAAGTTGGTGTTATGGACTGGAATTGTATACATAACCAGCATACCTCTCTGTTACTGACCCACACAGAACTTTGCCTTGTTGCCTTGTTGGACCCTAGTGCAAATACAAATCTAATTGCGAAGTCCTACTCCTAACTGAGAATAGCCTGGTCTAGAATCGACAGCTACAGCCTATACAGACACAATTCAAGTCTAAATAAGATTGATGTTTTGTGTTACAAGTTAGTCTAGTTTGATCGAATACTAGACTTTTCAATACCTGGAATTTAATGTTAACAAACTTTATTTCAGCTCTCTCATGAAAATGTCACATGAAATTCTCAGAAATTTCAATGAAATAGGACAATACAACTTCGTTTACAATAATTTCTTTCTGATCTTCATTATTTTCCATCACCTTGTTGCACCAAAATATACTTCTAATGTTTAGTTTCTTCAAACAAACTTGATTAAGAAATTTGATGTTTTGTTGTTTAATAATTTTTTTTTTAATATTTTTGTTTTTATGATTTTGGGCTCATAAATCTATGATCAGCTTGTTATAATTACAATAATTTTGGTTTTTTATTGTGTCATATATAAAACAAATGCGTTTGTAAAGGTTAAATTGTTTTTCTGTTAAGTTAATACTATACACCTTAATTGAATTTGAATTTCAATTCTATCACAAATTACAAACATTTGAAATCAGGTAATCCACAATTTAGTTATTAACCCAAAGAAAGATAGACTTAATATTATTTTAGATTTCCCCCTGATATTAAGCAAGTTTGTTTTGGAATGAATTGAATTAATCACACGTTTTGATAAAAGGTAAGCTCATAGAATAGTTCAAATTAAATTGCAACACAAAGGGCAGCCTAAATGACCTGAACACTTCCCCAGGTAGACTGACATAGCAATACATTTGAGAGGTGATTGAAATAGATAGAAATTAGACATTTCTATCGGGGTCATCCCACAAGACCGACACCCACGAGGACCTGACGGCCATTAGGTCCGACACTAGACAACAAAAGGCCTATTAGAACCGACGCTAGCAAAATAAAGACCCATAAGACCGACACTAGAACAAAACAGGCCCACGAGACCGACACCACAGTATTGTCTGGCGGTCTCGTGGCGCTCGTTTGTATCTAGTGTCGGTCTAGTTGAGGCTGCGGTCTCGTGGTGCCCTAAATTGTTTATAGGTCGATCTCGTTGGCCTAATTTACTTTACTGTCGGTACTCGTGGGCGTCGCTCTCACTGGGCCGATTACGCAGGTCTCGTTGGTTTGTCGGTCTTGTGGGCTGTACCCTTTCTATCTACATGCCACTTACACAGAAATGCTTGATATGGCGGCAATACAAAAATGTTTTGGATCCAAACATATCTGTTTTTTAGTATATTTTGGCGTCATTTTTATGACTATTAGGCAATTTAAAGAGACAATCTTTTATTTGGAGCTTTTCATTATGCAGTAACCCACCAAAAGCATGAAATTATCAGGAAGGCTCCAACAAATAATCTTTGCTTCATTCTTTACTCACACCTTCCCACTACACTAGATTCCTTTTAACTTTAAACCTGAAAAACTATCCTAACAGTAACTCTAAGCCTAATGCTATTCCCTAACTCTAATCCTAAGTTTTGGATTCTCGTGGTAACAGATATCATGTTATTGGAAAATGTCCTGATTTAGGGTTTTGTAGAAGCATAGACGGATGAACGAGAGATGCCATATTATAGAAAGGCCATGATTCGCCCCATTGACCTTCAATTTCTAAACAAACTGCCAGCTAGAAGATACTTGTGTTTAGCCCTCCAGAGGCCCATGGAGCTTCCTCCCGTCCACAGGTCTGGGGTTTCAAGGTGCACTTATCTCGTGCCTGAAGATCTGACCAGGGTGTACAAATCACAAGTGAGAGAACCCACTTGTGAAAGAAAATCAAACAAATTTCCCCCGGATAAAATTCAATAAAAAGTCCCTTCTTTTTTCCCCCGCCGTGTCCTCTCGTCAGTAATAGATGTCTGGAATAAAAAGGAAAAAACAAAAGAACACATCTACAATGTATTGTTTTCCTATTTAGTTTTGCATTTGAACCAGGTTTGGAAGTAGTTAGCATGGTCTTGATGCAAATGTGTTGGCTGGGTGTATCACACACTTTACTTCTGTAGCACAATCTTGGAAGAGTTTTGATGTTCCTCAAAAACCATGGTTCTGAACTGAATATAAAGGAGATACATTACTGTAGAGAATCACTGTGGAGATACACAGCTTCTATATCTTATTACATATTATGTGTATGTGGGTGAATTGGTATGTTCATTCTTTGAGGAATTTGTGAAGTGGGAATATTGAAGACTGGATATATCATCAGTAACCTTATTTACTGGCCAAACTTTCACGATCTGAAGGCAGTAATAGGAATACTAGAGGTGAGGCATGAAATAATAATTGGATCAAAAAGCTAATTGGAAGACCTTTAAAATGCATTAGAAAATGTTCTTGTATGGAATGAAATTGATTGCTCAAGTGTTTATTTTTATCTGTGCCTATGTTTTATTACTCCTAACACAATCAGCAGACTTCTGTTAGCACAGCCCTCAATGATGTATTGAGATCTGCCTTACAATTTTAGCTATCTACTTCAACATTATAAAATTTCTTCTTACAATATTTTTACCTACCACCCCTTTTCTTCTTCTAAATATTTCCCCCCTTCTTGTAACATGTACAATCATTTTCTTCCTGAATCTTTAACTCTGTTATTAAGCCGCAATTATTTTCTCTTTGTCACTTGGATTCCTACTTTGGAGGCGTATTGTTATGCATACGTAGAGAGCACCCCACAGGAATGAAATGGTTACCCACATACAGGCATTTGTGCGAACGAAAACCCCTCATGAGGGCCCGAGTGGGAACAGACTTTCCCTTGAAGTTCTGTCTAGTGATATGTCCACTGATATTAGACCCGTCTACCTCATTATTGACACCTCTCTTACTATGTACACTGTATGAGGATTTCTCCATGTTTATTTGTGTCTGAGAAAACTTCCCCATGTTTATTTTTAGAGCAGGGAAAGTTTACCAATTATGTTCTGACCAGTCATGCTAAGTCTTGAGAATCAATTGTAAGCTTTCAAAAAGTCTTTCTTTAGTTTTGTATTGATACAAATACTTTGAAACTTTCAAATAAAGAATTGTTTCTTTTGTATAATGAAATTAATATTAATTTAAAGATATGATTAGCTTATTTGTTCGGATACCGTACATGTTAAGAGGAACATCATGCCACTTTTAAAAATTGAACGATTGTGTGCATATTGTCAAACTTATAACAAGATAATATTTCCTTTGAATTTAATTGCGTGGTTAAACTATTTCTCTGGATCATCTGTTGCTATTCCGCTTTGAAAGAAGTCATAACCAGTAACAGGGTTGACTATCCACTTTACAAATGGAAACTAAACCCACATGATACCCTGTCATGAACATTGTTTAGCCTATTGGGTTGGATGGAGCGACGGGAGGGCGGGGGGGAGGGGGCTGGCTTTGGTAATAAAAATTGAATTCCTATAGATTTTATGATCATCAAGTTTCCACCAACATAACGCAAACCAATATTAATTCGTCCAGCATTATCTTAATGGAATATAATTATTTCGCGGACCCTTTCTAATGTTTCCTTAACTCGCATAGTATTTAACAAAGTCTTGCCTGCATTCAGTTTTCACATGCAGAGTCTCTTTATTAATTTGCTATACATGATAACCATGAATGGTAGACATGATAAACAAACACTCATAGTTTGACATTGTTGGAACAAGCTGATTTGGTCTATAACACAACATTTCCCATAGAACCTAAGCGCCGAATATATTCGGGCTTCAGTCCTCAATGGGTTAAACACCATTATGTGACAGTTGTGTGTTGTAGGTGCACGGATTTTGAATTTAGGCTCGGACTAGTCTGCAGCAACGCGCAACAATACGCGCTATTTGGCTAAAAATTCGCTACCAGTTCGAGTTTTTTTCAAAAAAATCTGAAGATGACTCCGGGCTTGAATTTCCTTTCAAATTCAGCTGCACTATTTGACCACACAGTCTAATCTTCATCGATCACAAATAGCCGGCGCTAATTTGAACATACATGAGCTCAGCTAGTCCTGCAAGCACCGCCTACTGTGATGTTTTCCTTGTTTTATCTTAGTAAATTTAAGCTCCTAAATTCAAAAACAGTTATTCCATCTGAATACAATGGGTCTTATTGATCACCACTACATGTTAGCTGTGTGACAAATTTAATTTCACTTAAAATGTGCAGACCAGGTCATTATAAAATGTCCTTGTTCGTGTTGAAAATCATGTTGAAAGTCATGCTCCATTGTACCTGCTGATAGTAAATTTGAATTAAAATGAAGCATATAAAATAGTTGTTTTGTTACCACACAGGCAAAAAAATTAAAACTGAGAAGAAGATGAAAAAAATATGGTTTACTAGTTACTTTAATAGAACTTTCAACATGCTATCTCTTCCAATGACTGTATTAGGCCTATATCTTGATCATAATTTTTTTTGTTAAAAAAAACTTCATTAGGGCTTTTCAAGATAGCCCCCGGCTTCCATTCCTTTCGCCCTTCCCCGTTTCACACACACAAAAAAATAAAGATCAACTTTTCGCCCTTTCCCCGGTTCACAAAGAAAAAAAAAATTAAGATCAACTTTTGGACTATGGATGGGGTCTAAGCGTTGAGACTAGAGGGCTGGGATTTAGACTATGCCCCCTCAATTAGCATTCACTGCTATCATCTCTTGACAAAATCAGAGTAGATGTTACCATGAACAACGGTAGTTTATACTGATTGACCCATCTCTAGGGTATTAGATGTAGGAGTGGTTACATGCAGGCCTCCTTGTTGCCGTCGTGTCAAAATAAAACAGGAATATAAACCCCAAGGGGTAGGGTACGACTAGGTGCTTGGCTGAACCCAGACGCCATAAAAAGTAACTGGTTGATAATTATGAGTCACTGCAAAAAGGTTTCCTCTAGCTAAGGTCCACTGTACAAATGTGTACATTGTAGGCCCTACATGTATTATTGTATCAAATTGTGTGTCTGTGAATGATTCGAGTGAATGTATTAATGTGTAACTTTGTACTTGTCCATCTAGATTTCTCAAATCCTTGTGAGTTATATGTTTCCTTATAACTATGCATGACTCTCAAAGCAGTACTGTCTAAAGTAGCATTTGGAGGTACGTGATATGTTGGGTAATTTTCTTGATTCAATTTGGCCAAAGATTTACTTATTTATTTCACTTGTTGAATGGATAGGTCCTACCCAATCAAACCAATGAAAATACACAAAAGAAAAGACATAAAGTTCCTTCTACATTAACTTCAAGTGAGCACACCTGTCTATTTAACAATAAAATAAGTAAACATACATTACTTTGCACTCAAGTAGAACCTTGTTTTTTAAATTTTCAGAATGTATGGCACTTTACCACCATTCTGCAAAATATTATGATACAATGTCCATTTAAATCCTTGCTTCACACTTTGCGACTACATTGGTTTGAAATAAAACAGCTTCAGTGAACATCCATACATGGGATGATACAAACTAAATCCAAAAATAATCACTTCGAGAAACACAATAGTTAGAAGTCAACTATGGTGACTACGATTTACACCACACCATATTTTAGAGTGATTATGAGCTGAAACCAGACCCTTTCAACAGGCGCACAGACATTCAGTTTGCTGCGTATTACGCATTTTTTCTGTTGATCATTAAAAAGTTTCTGCATTGTGTATCAAAAGTAAGCACTTGACTGCACCCCATACATCCGCTCGATTTTACTGCATTCTCTACAGTTTACCCTACTCCTGAGAAAAAGAGCGAGGGGCAAACTCTGAAAGGAACCGATGAAAGGGAAAAAACACCGCGAAAAAAAAAAAAAGTTTTTCAGAAGAAGGAAAACACACCTTCCCATGAACTCTATTGTGTAGCCAAATTGTACTGCCGCCAGCCACCAAATACTTCGGCATGCCCAAAACGGTGGAGCAAGTTTATGGGCTACTTCGAATGGAGTGGTACCATTGTTTGTTTATAGAAAAAACGTCTTTCGCGAATGACCGTGTACAGATGGGATAAGAAATCATGAGAAATGTTCGATAATACTCTTTGGAGAAAAAGTTCTGAGTTGTGTAAATTCCCATACAGTATGAAGTTCACACATTTAGTTGTCATTCTAAATGGAAATGAAGTGTAGGCTACATTGTATGCTGTTGGGGACCTTTATTTATATAGGTTCACATGTAGGCCTACACAATGTAATTACATTGAAAAAAAGATAAGCCATTTAGCCATTGACACCCTCTTATTTATTCTGAATCATTGTAGTGTCATGCACATTCATACTGATTTTTGATTGCATATTATCAAGCAATGTTGATTCTTCATAGAAATCTATCCATTCATCTCACAATCACTAATTATCAACTCTTTAAAAATCTATTATTTTAGATTCATCAAAAAGTATACATGTACCCAGTCAATAAATTAGCATAGTGAACAGGGCATATCCAGTAGCACAGTCCTTCTTTTTCCAACCCTCTTACCCCATATAAAATAATCCAAGAGTGCCCAACTGCACACAGTATGCACTTGTGCACATAAGGGGTATTCTGTGTTGTGCTTGCTATAGGCAGCAGCATTCCCAAACTTTCCCAGGATTACGTATGAATGGGAGCTCTGATCAAGGTATCTGATTTTACAGTAGAAATTTTTGTGTTATGAATTGCGGATCTTGGAGGAAATGTTGCAAGAAAGTTGTACTGGTTACTACGGAGGTGAAACCAAAGTTTTGCATTTAATTGTTCTTGTTTGTATGGACAAAATGTAAGCCATACAATGGATGTAAAGATAAGATAATATTTAAATGCTTTACTGTGTTATGTCACCTGTTCTGGCATTGACTAATGAAAAATGTTGTGGGCTCTGTACAACGGCTAGCTAGTACTAATCTCCTTACCCTTCAGGAAGTGCGCTAAATCATGTGTTTCTTGACAGTTATGCAATAAGTGGCATGCAACATATTGCCTTGGAAATGAGCGGTTGTCATAGTCGTTCTGTATTTTGAAACCGTACATCTCATGAATCCATCAACATTTCATTAGTATATAACATGATATGTGCCATCGGGTTCATCCGTACAAAATAGCAGGTGAGATCTAATGCAGCGAAATCATTCCCAGAAACATAACTTTCCAAAATTTAGTTAGGTTTATTTTTCGTTGAAAGGGGACAACAGGAAATTTATAGACTCACACAGGAAAACCTACTGTCCTGGGAAAGATGAATGAAATAATTGTTGAACTTTTTAAGTTTTTAAAGTTTAGTTTCATTTGTTTCGTAAGAATATAACATTAAAACAAATCCACAGCAATGATTACATGCCTTCATAGCCATAAAAAAAACAGTCTGAAATTCTGGGCTGAAGCAAATTCTTGTGTAGTCCTATTGCATGGCATTTTTGTGCCTGTAGTAATATTTGACTCTTTAAATTTCTTATCACATTAACACAAGATTCTTTTAGTTTATTGTTAATGTCATCAACCTTTCCAAAATTAGTTTCAGACAGTTTTTCCACAACATCAATCTTATGACCATAATAGGTAATCAATGGTTACTAAAAGTTTGGTAATTGTCAGAATTTGCGGGTTTTCATAACCATATCCTTCTTTGCAGTGTCCTAAAAGAATCATCAAACAAGGATCTTAATGAGACATACCCGTCTACCAAAAGGACGTCCACCATCTAGAAGTGAAATACCATGGACTCGTGGGTATCTTCCTCAGACATCCATTTCCTGATCATTCCTTATGCAACAAAGTCTACATCATTAGGTGCCAAAAACTGACACCCTTATTAAAGCTTTGGCACTGCTACTTTGCAATAAGATGTGAGATTTACACTTTTTTGTTACAATGATACTGTTAATTGTTGACTGTACTAAGAGTTCCAGTGAGTATTTATGGTTTTATTTAAATGACTGCGAAGGAGAGAAATTACAAGTTAGAGGATTCTACACATTTACGTCTACCGGTATATATATCTTGCTTCATAAGGCAGGCCTATGCCCAATCTGAATGTAGTGTTTTTCAATGAGTTTCGCGGGTGTGATGCACTCTGTACCACTCAGTGACATGACCGACCAGGTGTGATTTTACGAGGCGAAACACAGTGAGTTGTAATACACTACAAGATATCCGCTATTTGTAACTCGTTGAGCCCTATAGTGCTGTCCATGTTTAGGGACCTAGTCTACAAACAAAGACTCTATTCTGACTTTAACAAAATCTGTTGAGTCTGGAGTGAAGCCTAGCCCATTTCCATTCATAGCCTGCAGCAGCTGAAATACAGCGGTAGTGTACAAGGTCCATTCTATAGTCCTTGTAATTCAGACTATTGGTTTGACACAAAAGCTGGATTAGGGCTTCCTCTCAAGACTCAAACTTTTTAATATTTTTTCTATCATCCCAATTAGTGTCTGCCACATGGAGACTACACACACTGTGTGGGTGTTGTTTGCTGTAGCAAATAAGAAAGACTTGAAGATGGACTTTAAGATGTAAACAATAAGGATGTTTTGATGTTTGGCAAACAGGGGAAGCTAAAAAAGCTGTGTACTTTTCACCAGCTGTATATAATGGATGGTAAGGAATCAAAGGTGTAAACACCTTCTTTAATTATGAATACTCTGGTGATGAAAATTCTTCTGGGTTTTTTATAACTTACAGGGAATGTGCTAACCTTTTTGAAATCTCGGAATTTATTTTTGTTTCACCTTTTGTGTGTCTCCAATGAATATTAAAAACGTCTTCATTTATGAGGAATAATTAACGCTTGCCTTAATAGTATTTTAAACATAAGAAATAAATGTCAAGATGCATTCTAATGCTGAAATGTAACCATGCATATTTATCCTGATCATATCCACGAAATGAAACCTTACTTAGGTTGTTACTATAAAAATTGGCACTGCAGTGATCTGTGTGATGAGACTGAGATGGCTAGTCAAAGCTAATGTCGTTTTTAGTATGCAGGCCCCAGGCTTCGATTCACTCTTTCTTGATTAGACTCTAGAGAATCCCAATCCCACAATGCACTTTGCTGTTCAGGACAGAAACAAACGCAGATGACTGCGGGTTATATCAAGAACACTTCCTCCTGACATGTCGACTCGGATACTGTTTAAACTTGACCATCACACCTCGTAACAATTACAATCAAACCACTTTGGCATTCATAAAAAACAAAAAACAATATTGATTGACGATACAAGTTAAAGTTACTGAAATTATTATTGATTTCCTCCTATTCTTTGCTCATGCAAGCAGGGAGGGGGGGGGGGGGGTTCACCAAGCTTGTTCATAAGTTCCTCACAACTTTACGAATGAACTTGTAAAATGGTGATGCTGAAATATTTAATTATTTTGTCTATAGTTCAAAAGAGGTTACCAGAAGTAGTAGCAACAAAAATTTTGAATTGGGAAAAGATATAAATTTAAGTGAGATATGGATGCATTGTACATGTACATTGTACGCCATAAATACAGTTATAAACGTTTCAGAAGAATTTTCGCTTCGTTTAAAGTTGTGTGATAACTCATGAAAAGTTTGGAATATGCTACATGTACATTCGTTTGAAATGAAAGTTCAATGAACATGTATCCTGTATTAAAGCCCAAGTACTAGTTTGTGCGTAAAAAATTGCATTAAAAACTTACTCCAACTTGTCCCTCATATTGTTCCAATGACATATCAATACATGGGCAAGCAATATAACCACGTACCATGGCATGGTCTTTCATGATATGTTATAGTTAGCATGAACATGGGGAGATGTTCCATCAAAATGAGGCCATACTTCCTTCACTCTCACCCCAGAACTCTGGGGCATGCCACACCACTGCTAGACTGGTTTGGCATGGGTGCACATTCTGTGTGTATCAGTCTGTGTAATCAACAGCATAACTCTTGCACAACAACCACTGCCACCCGTTGCACTCTCCCCGTGTCATTCCTGTTGAGCCATGGCCCATCAACAAAATCGATTGACACAGTTTTGTTGCTAAATTCAGGTCTTAGAGTGATTTTTAATAACAAATCATTTTGTACACAGAGGTTATTTGAAAGTATAAATCATATTATTCTGCTATGGAGTAAAACAACAAATATGTTTTCCCAAAACTATACATGACTTAAGTCATCACAGAATACACCAGCCGTACTCTGTATGCATCAGTAGACAATTAAGATATTACAAGTGTTATTATCAAAAATCATGCCTGCCGAAAGAATGTAAGAATGCAATACACATGTATACATGTACATGTACACTCCCTTACATTTGTTCAAACATTCCTTTCAAATTTAGTACCATGAGCCATACTACACTGTATTATAAATTGTAGCATAGTCTTTACACGTGTACAGTAGGCCTAACTGGTTATAGTACATTGGATTCAACAAGGCTTTCTTGATAACCTTCTGTTTGGCTGACTGCCCTTCTATTGAAGGCTGTTGTCCTGTTAAACAGAAATTTCCTTTACACAGCAATGAATAGAACCATTAACAGGCGGGAGAGCTATAGATCTTGACATTCTTGATAATGTCTCTGAGCCTTTTGATTATTTTGAATTTAGAGGCTACATGCAAGTTAGAAATAATAAATTAAAAACACACACCAGATAATCAACAGATACTTTCTCATTCCATCTATTGACAAATCCTGGATCCGCCATGATACTCGTGTATCTTCTTTATATTTGTGAAGATTACCTTCATTGGTGTGTTGGATATAGATATTTATCTTCAAAAAAGACATGGTCATGACAATTATTTGTGAGGAATAATTAACTTCATGCAGGCTCTCAGATGCTACACATCTTAAATTTAATTATTTTATATTCTCATATTCTACTTTTTAGGAAACTAAACTTGGAAAACAACGCTTATACATGTATTTTATTCTTTCACTACTTTCAGAGGCTCCTTTTACTTGAGAGATCTAGGAAAAACATCTCTTTTTGCCTCAAAATATTTCATCCCCTGCTTAAAAGCTTATTATAATTTGAATTTGCTTGAAAAGAAGAAGAAAAAAGAAACACACACAACAAAAAGAAAAAAAAAACAAAAAAAAAAAAGGAAAAGAAGAAACAAACAAAATATTGAATTCACTGATATTCTAAACCAAGTTTGTTTCCACTTGACCACTACAATTTTTTTTAAAGCTTTCAAAGGAAGAATTTATGAATAAATGTTAAAATCATCATTACACCCCTTGATGATCATGTCTGGTGTGTCTATTTAGAAAAATATGCAAGACCCTCCAATTTTTGACCCTCCACAAAACCCCTGGCCCCCCCCGCCAACGATTTCTTATGCCTGAGATCATTTGAATTTTAGGGGGGGCGGGGCCACAATGGAGAAGGAAGGAGATAAATTTAGTTTGACTCTCATACCTTGATAATTTGTTTATCTTTTTAAAACCTTTTTTTTGACAATAGAGAGGGAAAGAGAAAGAAAAGGTCTGTTTTATCTTTCTTAGGCGATAATTTATGCTCAGGTCTTTCATGTATTGCTGTTTTAAAACACATTGTGGTATAGTATTACCTAAACCAGCGACCTCTGTGAAGTGCCCCCCCCTTTCTATATTTCCCTGTAGAATTATACGCCCTCTTTGTGGTTACAGTATTGTATGCGTTGGTAATTTGCTACAACCACACTATACCCATACCCCACAATTATAGGTGATATTAGTATCGGTTCCACCGGCAAACCGCCTTTAACTCCAAGTTAACTCCAAGTTATCCTCGAGATCATAGTCCTCAAAGGATAACTATGGAGTTAAGGGCCCGGTGAACCAAACTCGGTAGTTTATGTTCTCGACGGACAAAGTCGGGGTTTATTTTCTTGACAATCTTAGGGTTAAGCTCCGAAACTCCAAGCAGGCAGTGTGCGTCTCCGATCGCGCCGTTATGACCGGTGGACACATTTTAACTTGAGTTAGTGTCTCGAGGATAAGAGTGACCTCTCTGTAACGGCTAAACTTTATGGTTCAGATCAAGCGGGACATAGACCGAATAGTAGGGGAAATAAATAGCGCACGCTACCATACAAACTTGTACTTCCGGTCATCGAAGCCTCTCACTCATCCTCGAGGATAAGCACACCGTTGTGACCTGGAACTAGAGACACAAGCCAGTCGGCGGCGTTATTTTTTTAAATTCTTAGGGGTACAATCCTCGAGGAACTAAAATCCCTGATGGTACCTGTGATCATAAGCCAATAAATGTTCTGACTGACTGTGTTAAATATTCAAAGGCTAATTCCTCTGAAACTCAAGAAAATTTACTTGCATGCAAAGAAAATATTATTCCCAAATAAACTAACTGAATTGAATTTGAATTGAATATAAAATTTCTAAGATAGCAAACCCTTTTAAACTGAAACATAGTCGAATTCTCAAAAGTCTTTTTTGTTACACATATCCTTGTTACCACAATTGTAATCAATCCATTTTTCAATTTTAAAAGATTTGCAGAAAACAAGAACTTACTTTACTTATTTCCATTTCAATATTCCAATATCGCCATTAAAGATAGTGAGCATACTGTCCAAGTCTGTTTGTTTATTCTTGTCTTTCTTGCAAACTGAAAACATCATTCCCTCGACCATTTCTATGGAAAATGCACTTCAAGATACAACTATACCTCATAACCTCAAACCTCAGACCCTTGAACTTAAGACCATCGGATGTGCAAACAAAAAACTGCTAATTAGTCCTATTCTTTAATTATACCTCCTCACCATGACTGATATAGAATTCCTGCGAAAAAATAACTCAGCTTGAAATGACTACTGAAATTACATCATTGAAATATACGAATGTAAATTTGGAATCGATATTTGCACTGGTCCATCATATGCATATTTATTTTGCAATCAGCAGATATTTACATTTCACATACGTTGCATGCACACAGTATACATGCATACAATACATGTACATTATTGCAATTCATATCTCCGATATGTTGTGGCCGTATTTGCGGTACAGTGTTATGATTGGCTTCGACTGACGTTCATTTCTTTGCTCCTCGATGCGAAGAGCTATTAAGGCGTACCAGCTGTAGTGTTTTTTAGGCTCGCGAGTCGTCAGGGAGTCCCTTTCTTAGTCATCTGTCTACATTCTACTTTTCTTTCCTTTTTCTGCCAATAGTGATGGTTCTTTCTGGAGGTGCACCATTTTTTAGCTTTGCATTTCATTCTACTATTCTATGGATTCCATTATAATGCAAAGTCTGCAGAAAGAGCCACCAAAGCGCTGACAAAATTTAATGTGGAGCTATGCTGTGTAGTATTATCTTTTGACATGAAAACATACATGTAGCATATAAATTTCTTCAGTTAAAAATAAAAAAATTAATGGGGGTAAGGTTAAAATATTGTGTCAACATGTATTCAAACATGAGCAGGTAATGTCTAATCAAAAGATATGCTACAAAATTATAACTATTGTTATTTGTTTGCTCGGAATTTTCTCCAAATCTGCATTGTCCGTTTCTCTCTCCAGATTATTTTCAGGATGAATTCCCCTTTAAGTCGATAATTATGACCTTCACTTAGTCATCTGTCTACATGAGTCCGAACTGCTTTTCACCACCCCTCCTGCTGTATTGGTTTTTCTCCGTCTAAACACATTCATGTTTTCCAAGTTTTCTTTTTCGAATTGTCTCTGTCTCCTGTTCGGACGACAGGATTCCAGTACTTTGGCAAGGAATGAAAACAGAACTAAAATACTTTTCCATGTATGGTACAGGCTCATCCTAGACTGAGTATTTTTATTATCAAAACAATATTTCTTATTTGAAATAAACCCCTCTCCACTAGAAGTGTTGTTAATATCAGTACATTTTACCAATTTATATCAGTTTTTTTTTTGTAATTTTTTTTAGAGATCTTCTTTAAAAGAACTTTACGTTAAATTTAAAGGATAAAATTAACTACACGCTATAAGAAGACCACGGCACTGACAAATAAATAAAGAAATAAGATATTAAGTCTAGGCTACAATGTTAACTTTTATAAAATAGGCATACAAATTTTTTGTAAAAATTTTATGTTCCATGTATACAATAAACGCCATTCTCGTGACATTACAATTGCCTACATCAAACCTAAATAGTAACATCAACAAAAAGGATGCTTACATGTAGGCTTACATAAAAGATAAGATGACTTGACAGGATAAAGGAGGATAGTGATTTTTAAAACCATTAATTCTCACTAAGGGGCGGTGCTACACTAGCTGAGCTATTTCAAACAGCAAGCTATTGTGAGCCGATGAATTAGCATGATCAGAGCAGAATCCGACTTTTGGTCAAATTAGGCCCACTAATTTGCGCAAGAAATCCAAGCCAGAAGTCATTCTTGGTTTTTTTTGAAAAAACTAAGCTGCGTTTGCGTTTAACACGACAATAAGCAACGGCTATTTTGGCGCCGGTGCTGCACTAGCTCGAAGCTAAATCCAAAATAAAGTGCACCTGTGCGTGTATACGCTAGCGGTTAGTTACCAGTTTGTAGAATACACATCCGGGCCTTGTTTTTTCAAGGTCAGTCGGTCGTTAAAGCCAAAATTTTAAAAAAGCTTGAACTAGTGCAGGACTAGTTTCTTTTTTTTCCTGATCCACCGCTTATGCCGCGCTATTTGTTATGCGGCGCGTCACAAACTCCCCGTACCTTCGACGTGCCACTCCTTACGACGGATTCGTTAGGAAATTCGTTGCAAGCGACAGTACCTTTGCACCGGTACAATGCCTGTACCGACGTTACAGGAAGTTTTCCCATACCCTTACTCAAGAAACCAGGAATCGCAAGAAGTTGACCCAGGACCTGGTGCGTGCATTTACATTGCAACGCAAGGCTACGGTTGATGTACGTGCGGGGGGGGGTTGCAACCCCTCAGCCTCCACGGCTCTGGGCCCCTGCTAGTCACCTGAAAATGGGGCTTTGACAGGTTATGAACACTCTCAATAGGTAAATTAATGGTTCCATTGAGCACCCATTTTTTTGCCACAAATATTTATTGCAGCACCTTAAGGGTGCTCACCAGCTCCCTAAAATGCTAAAGGTGCTGGTGCGCACCTTTTTTGTAATAAAAGATGCTAATGGGCACCCTTTTTGTAGGGTGCCGCAAAAAGGGTGCTGAATGGAAGCTTTTTTTTTCTTAGAGTGAAAGGGGGACCATCATAACGTGTTATGTGGACATACACACACATGTATAAATAAAATCTCAATTAGTCTTATCACGGGAGCGCGAAATGTGTGTTTGTGTGTGTGAGGGTGTGTGTGTGTGTGTGTGTGTGTGTTTTTTTGCGACATAAGTGTAGAGAATAGGCCTTTAGCTTATAAAGAGAGATTTTTTTATAATCATTTTAATTATTTTTCCGTGTCTCTGCAAGGGTTGTTATTTCCATCATCTCGTTATACTTGACAAATAAATCAAATAAAATCAAATCAAAATCAAATCAGATATAAATTGTAACAGACTATTTGAACTTACCTATTCATTAAGTGTTTATTTTGTTCATGCCTCCATAATGGAATATTGGATTTTAGGGGAGCTTCTTTTGCCATCAGGAAAAAAACACAAAAACAACATAGGCCCTATTCGTAAAGGATGATATAGGTTTTCCCGGCCAAATTAAAACTATCTACAGTCAATTTGACTGCGATCACGATTAAAATCAGCATTCAAATTCGTTGTTGAGCTTATAAGTCTGAAGTTATTTATTCGATAGGTGTTATAGGGATTGACGGCCGAGCAATAATTTTGCCGAGCAAATTATTGACCCTTTATTATGCCAACGTTGGCGCTTTGTCTTCGCTTCTTTTTCTTTGCTACTATTGAGTACTATACAAAATAAAGCTTTATTTATTAATAAAGCTTTATCCTCTTCAATGAAAAAAAAAAAAACAAAAAAAAAAACACACCAATATCAGAAAGAAAGAAAAAAAAATACCAAAAGGATTAACGTCAATTATTAGACTCTTGAGATGTTTTTTAATGCAATGAAAAAAAAAAAACAAAACAAAAGAGAGTAAACATTTACGCAAGAGTTTTGTGTTTTTTCACGACAATATGACGTCACTAATAGACGTCACTTATAATAAGCCTTGGTATTTGTTATTGATATTTTCCACTCTCTTCATATACACTATTTCATTACTTTTCTCCTCCTCTCCTTCCTCCTCCTCCCCCCCCCCCCTCCTCTCTCTCTCTCCTATCTTTCCCGCTCTGACCTTCTCTCTGTCCATGACCTATCATTTGTCCCCGTATCTATTTCCTCTTTCCATTTTCACGATTTCATTCTTTAAAAAAAATATCAATTAGTCAAAAAGGTGGTCTTATTTGACAAATTAAAACTAGTCATGAGCATAAATGTTTTAATTCTTCAAAGAATAAAACTAAATATGCATTTTCTTGACCACTGCACCTTTATTATCATTTCAAACCAAATCTGATCATCACGTATATTTTTACGACTCATAAATGTCACTTTTTTTCAAATTCAACGACCGTTTAACGAATAAAGAATTTGATGTTAATTTTTCATTATTATTTCATGACAAATAACGAGGCAAATTAAGAATTTTTAGTATAGTTTTGCTATTTGTCATGTAATTTGTAGGCTAATGGAGTAAAAATGACAAATTATTATCACACTTCGTAATCATTGATTTTTAGCTAAATTTGAAAAAGCTTTTATTATTGTTTTTGTTAACTTTGTTTTTTTTAATTCATGCCATGACTAACTTTAATTTGTCAAATAAGATCATGCACCTCCTCACTTTCTTTCTCGCTCTTTGAATCTCTTACATTTTGTCTCCCCCATATGCATATGAATGTGCTGAAAACCCCGAAGAGAAGGTTAGAGCATGAAGGAATTAAAAAAAAAAAAAAATCTTTTACACGAGACCCCAAAACCATAATGCGAATTCACTTATATCTCATATTTCTAAATATTGGCCCATCACTTATTAATAAACCAGCAGCGGTTTAGCAGATAATGAGAGGCTTTATGATAGAAGTGTCTGTTTTATACTTTTATTTTGTTGCGTGATTTCATATATATTTTGCCTGGATATTAAATTAAATTACTTCAAGCTTAGTCAAAATTCCGATCCTCTTGGATATAGCAAAAAGAAAAATAAAGAAATAAGAAAAAAAAAGTAAAATGTTTCGCCATAACCAGACGCATATTTTTGAAATTGAGATAAAATGAATGCCATGAAATTGATCAAAAAGTTGAATTTTCAAACCTGAAAATATGTTTTGTTCCGTCTATCAAAATACTGTATGCTTCGTTTTGATTTTTGTCCCTCTCTTTTCTTGTCAAGAACTAGGTCGGTATCTTAGTATCAAAGACGTAAATGACAGATATATCGCTGTGAATGTCCTGATTAAGCAAAGGCCTTGTTTATTATTAGGTTTTGTCTTTTCAAACAAAAACAAATAAGTAAGTCTTTGTATCTCTTTAAAAAATGTAGGCCTTACTGGTGTGACGTATTCATATTCTGGATGACAGCGTCTTAAAAAAAAAAACAAACAAACAAACAAACAAACAAACAAAAACAAAAACAAAACAAACACAAAAACAAAATCAAAACAACACAAAAACATAACAAACAACAAAAACTAATTTACCCCCTTTTTTTTGGGGGGGGGGGTGGGCCCGAACCCCCTTCAAAATTGCCCACAAAAATAACTAAGTAAAAAGTGGTAAAAAAAAAGCGATCCTTCCCCAGTGTGGCACCCTGGATCTGCACTTGGCTGAAAATTGACAGTTATGATCAATTATATAGGCCTATGTTCAAATTTGTGGACACTTATATAAATATATATTTATTTTATTTACACAAGAGACATGTATTTTTCTGATTTTGCGGATGTATATTGAAATCCAACCTATATGATTGCAATAAATAAATATTCATCCATCTGCATTTCAATAACCGGCTTGGTGATGTCATTTGAACCTGTCGCTCCTGTTTCCGTTAAAATAAATGAAATTTCTTTTGAGTTTCGATCAAATCACTCGTGCCACTTTACAAATGGAATCGATTGTTTTCCCGGTTTCCCTTTTGAAACCACGATTATTGATTTCCACTGTTTATGATGTACCGGCATCTAATACCACTGATGTTTAAACTGTGGAACGTCAGACACTCGTTGATGTCAGCAAGGATGGAAGACAACATCCATCAATGAACATTAAGGTGGGCGGGGCACTTTTTAAGGGGGCGTGGCACCTTTACGGAGACGGCGGTTTTCGTGGTTAAGGTTATCATAAATCGGAAAGGCCTGCACTTCCAATATGTACACACCATCACATCAGTCGATCCAGTTTATATACAGGAATTATACTGTAATGTTTCGGGCGGTGCCGTATCAGTGTGTTGTTTGTAATGAAAAAAAAAACAAACAAAAACAAAAAACAAAACAAACAAACAAACAAACAAACAAACAAACAAACAACAAACAAACAAACCAAAAATAAAAAACAAAACAAAAACAAAACAACAAGAAAACAATACAAACAAAAAAATACAAAACAAACAAAATCTGCCATAATAATAAATATTTATGGGTGTCCTCTAATTAGCCAAATAAGTGTGTAAAATAGGAATATCCTCAAAAACAAAAACCGCAGAATATATTGAAATATTCATTCACATCACACTGCAGCGTATTGTTATCTGCAAAATAATCTTGCCGATAAATGAAAGTGCGACAGATAACTATGAACAGGACGGCTTATGGAAAAAAGGGGGAAATGATAGAGATATAATGATTTATTTCAGTTTTCTGTATCGATAATAATGATAATTATAATATCATTTGTCATATATATTTCATAAAGTGAAAGATTTGCGCGCGGAATACATCGGGATATTCCCGATAATATGTTTTATTGTTTTAGATTATATTTTAAATGAAGGGTATTTACTACTATTTCAATCATATGATAAAAATACGCCGCATAGCCTATAGTTATTTTTTGTCTTGTTTATTATTTATTTACCTGTCATTGTATCTTAAAAAATGAAAACATCAGGCACTAACTAGGATTTTTACGGGAGGGTTCGAAATTTGCAAAAGTGGACCAAAAGGTACATAAAGTTTTTCACGTCATGTCGGGCGAGCAAAAAGGTACACCCAAATTTTTTGTTTTGTTGTTTGTTTTGTGTAAAGCGGACCTCTGGTCGCCAGCGGGGGGGGGGGTTCGTTTCGACCCCGAACCCCCCCCCCTGGTTACGGGCCTGAACATGATGAATGATATGAATGAGTTTTTATTCAATCTTTACTATTTATTGTATTATAAAGTAGTTTTTCATTCATAATTATACAGTAAGTATAGGCCTACAGTACACTACGATTATGTCACTAAAAAATACCGAATTAAAACCATGTCAGGCGTCAAAATATACCGGTAACCTTCTAAAGTTCGAACTAAATTTCCCTGGGTATACTTTCAACAGGACTTCCGAAAGCTACCCTATTTATGGGAAAATGGACCAGTAACGAGCTTGCTAGTGCACTCACTTTGTACACAAGTCTAGCGCATATTACTTTTCAGCATGATTTTTCTGGAGTTTATTGAGCATGCGCAGTCATCGAAGTATGGCGGACGTCCTATGCATAAACACTCCGTGTCTCCAGAAAAGGTCCAGATTTTACGTTTCTTCGTCAGGTAAAGGTAAGAGATGCTTCATTTTAGAACATTTTATGAAATTAGATGAAGGAATGATCATCATGTCATCGGTGTTATTTTGTATAGTTGACATGAAAGCAAAAGATAAGTAGGATAATAAATTGCTAACATGACATTTCTCCGGGTCTGCGGAGCCTACGTACGGAGATGTCGGTACGTTGGTAAGGGGGCTTGCTTGCCTACGTACATTGTAAGTTGCCTATGTGGCACTTTCGCTGCACTAGCCAGGCTTGCCATTGGACAGCACGTTAACAGATGCCAGCTGGCAAGTTTGGTTTTCCGTATGGTGCCTTATTTTGTGAGACCTTGGTGTTTGTCTTGCATTGGGCAATGTATTCAGACCACTAAACTATAGATCTAATAATATCCCCAACTCAAGTCACCCATGAAATGTTCAGAAAGCGTGGAAAGTGAAATCTAGACCTAAATTATGTTAGTTGTGTGACCATTTTCATGATTTGCAACTGCAAGTGGCACAGGAGAGAGTGACTCATTTTGTGACCCCTTCCTCATTTACCCCAGTCTTTTAATCCGAGAAGGGGGGGGTAAACAAATAGTTGCAAGTTGGTGTTATGCGACTGGAATGTGTATACATAACCAGCATACCTCTCTGTCTACTGCACACAGAACTTTGCCTTGTTGCCTTGTTGGACCCTAGTGCAAATACAATTGAATTGCCGAGTCCTACTCCTAACTGAGAATAGCCTGGTCTAGAATCGACAGCTACAGCCTATACAGACACAATTCAAGTCTAAATAAGATTGATGTTTTGTGTACAATGTTAGTCTAGTTGATCGAATACTAGACTTTTCAATACCTGGAATTTAATGGTTAACATAACTTATTTTCAGCTCTCTCATGAAAATGTCACATGAAATTCTCAGAAGATTTCAATGAAATAGGACAATCAAACTTGTTTACAATAATTTCTTCTGATCTTCATTATTTCATCACCTTGTTGCACCAATATACTTCTAATGTTTAGTTTCTTCAACAAACTTGATAAGAAATTTGTGTTTTGTTGTTTATTAATTTTTTTTTTTAATTATTTTGTTTTTATGATTTTGTTGTCATAAATCTATGATCCAGCTTGTTATAATTACAAATAATTTTGTTTTTATTGTGTCGTATATTAAAACAAATGCGTTTGTAAAGGTTTAAATTGTTTTCTGTAAGTTTTATACTATGAGACCTTAATTGAATTTGTAATTTCAATTCTATCACAAATTACAAACATTTGAAATCAGTAATCCCAATTTAGTTATTTGAAACCCAAAGAAAAGATAGACTTAATTTATTTAGATTTCCCCCTGATATTAAGAGTTTTGTTTTGGAATGAATTGAATTAATCACACGTTTTGATAAAAGGTAAGCTCATAGATATGTTCAAATTAATGCAAACAAGGGCCAGCCTAAATGACCTGAACACTTCCCCAGGTATGACTGACATAGCAATACATTTGAGAGGTGATTGAAATAGATAGAAATAGACATTTCTATCGGGGTCATCCCACAAGACCGACACCCACGAGACCGACGGCCCATTAGTCCGACACTAGACAAAAAAGGCCTATTAGACCGACGCTAGCAAATAAAGACCCATAAGACCGACACTAGAACAAACAGGCCCACGAGACCGACACCACAATATTGTAGTGGCGGTCTCGTGGGCCTGTTTGATCTAGTGTCGGTCTAGTGGGCTGTCGGTCTCGTGGGCCTAAATTGTTTATAGTCGATCTCGTTGGCCTATTTACTTTACTGTCGGACTCGTGGGTCGTCGGTCTCATGGGCCGTCGGTCTCGTTGGTGTCGGTCTTGTGGGCTGTACCCTTTCTATCTACATGCACTTACACAGAAATGCATGTATGGGGCAATACAAAATGTTTGGGATCCAAACATATCTGTTTTTTAAGTATATTTTGGGTCATTTTTTTATGACTATTAGGGCAATTTAAGAGAAATCTTTTATTTTGGAGCTTTTCATTATGATAACCCACCAAATAGCATGAAATTAACAGGAAGGCTCACAATAATTTTTGTCATCTTTCTCACACCTTCCCACTACACTAGATTCCTTTTAACTTTAAACCTAAAACCTAATCCTAACAGTAACTCTAAGCCTAATGCTATTCCTAACTCTAATCCTAAGTTTTGGAGTTCTCGTGTAACAGATATCATGTTATGGAAAATGTCCTGATTTAGGGTTTTAGAAGCATAGACGGATAGAAGAGGATGCCAATTATAGAAGCCATGTTCGCCCATGACCTCTCAATTCTAAACAAACTGCAGCTAGAAGATACTGGTTGTAGCCCTCCAGGAGGCCCCATGGAGCTTCCTCCCGGTCCACAGGTCTGGGGTTCAAGGTGCATTATCTCGTGCCTGAAGATCGACCAGGGTGTACAAATCCAACAAGTTGAGAGAACCCACTGTGAAAGAAATCAAACAAATTCCCCGGATAAAATTCAATAAAAAGTCCCTTCTTTTTTCCCCCGCCGTGTCTCTGTCAGTAATAGATGTCTGGAATAAAAAGGAAGAACACTCTACAATGTATTGTTTCCTATTAGTTTTGCATTTGAACAGGTTTTGGAAGTGAGTGCTGGTCTTGATGCAAATGTGTTGGCTGGGTGTATCACACTTTACTTCTGGTAGCACAATCTTGGAAGAGTTTTGATGTTCCTCAAACATGGTTTGAACTGGAATATAAAGGAGATACATTACTGAGAGAAGTCACTTGTGGAGGATACACAGCTTCTATATCTTGATACATATTATGTGTATGTGGGTTGAATGGTATGTTCATTCTTTGGAGGAATTTGTTGAAGTGGTGAATATTGAAGATTGGATATATCGATCAGGTAACCTTTTCTTACTGGCAAACTTTCACGATCTGAAGGCAGTAGGAATACTAGATGGTGAGATGAAATAATAATTGGAATCAAAAGGTAATGAAGACCTTTTAAATGCATAGAAATGTTCTTGTATGAATTGAAATTGATGTCAAGTGTTTATTTTTATCTGTGCACTATGTTTTATTATCCTAACACAATCAGCAGACTTCTGTAGCACAGCCTCATGATGTATGAGATCTGCTTACAATTTTAGCTTCTACTTCACATTATAAAATTTTCTTCTTACAATATTTTATTACCTACCACCCCTTTTCTTCTTCTAAATATTTCCCCCCTTCTGTACATGTACAATCATTTTTCTTCCTGGAATCTTTACTCTGTATTAAGCCGCAATTATTTTCTTCTTTGTCACTTGGATTCCTACTTTGGAGGCGTATTGTATGCATACGTAGAGAGACCCACAGAATTGAAATGGTTCCCACAATACAGGCATTGTGCGAACGAAACCCCTCGAGGGCCGAGTGGGAACAGACTTTCCCTTGACAGTTCTGTCTAGTGATATGTCACTGATATTAGACCCGTCTACCTCATTATTGACACCTCTCTCTACTATGTACACTGTATGAGGATTCTCCATGTTTATTTGTGTCTGAGAAAATTCCCCAGTGTTTATTTTTAGATGCAGGGAAAGTTTACAATTATGTCTGACCAGTCATGCTAAGTCTTGAGAATCAATGTAGCTTTTTAAAAAAGTCTCTTCTTTTAGTTTTGTATTGGTATACAAATACTTTGAAACTTCAAATAAAGAATTGTTTTCTTTTGTATAATGAAATTAATATTAATTAAAGATATGAATTAGGCTTATTTGTTCGGATACGTACATGTATAGAGGAACATCATGCCACTTTTAAAAAATTGAACGATTGTGTGCATTGTCAAACTTATAACAAAGATAATATTCCTTCTTGAAATTTAATTTGGTGGTTAACTTTTTCTCTGATCATCTGTTGCTATTCCGCTTCTGAAGAAGTCATACAGTAACAGGGTTGACTATCACTTTACAAATGGAAACTAAACCCACATTTGATACTGTATGAACATTTTTAGGCCTATTGGGTTGGAGAGGACGGGGAGGGGGGGGGGGAGGGGGTGCTGGCTTGTGGATAAAAATTGAATCCTATAGATTTTATGATCATCAAGTTTCCACCAACAGAACGCAAACCAATATTAATTCGTCCAGCCATTGATCTTAATGGAATATAATTATTTGCGACCCTTTCTAATGTTTCCTAACTCGGATAGTATTACAAAGTCTTGCCTGCATTCATGTTTTCACATGCAGAGTCTCTGTATTAATTTGCTATACATGATACACATGAATGTGTAGGACATGATAAACAACACTCATAGTTTTGACATGTTGGAGACAAGCTGATTTGGCTATAACACACATTTCCCATAGACCTAAGCCCGAATATATTCGGGCTCAGTCCTCAATGGGTTAAACACATTATGTGTACATGTTGTGTGTGTAGGTGCACGATTTTGAATTTAGCTCGAGCTAGTGCAGCAACGCGCAAAATAGCGCGCTATTTTGTGCTAAAATCGCTAACCCAGTTCGAGTTTTTTTCAAAAAAATCTGAAGATGACTCGGGCTTGAATTTCCTTCAAATTAGTGCACTATTTGACCACAAAGTCTAATTCATCGAATCACAAATAGCGCGCTATTTGAAATACATGTAGCTCGAGCTAGTGCAGCACCGCCTACTGTGATGTTTCCTGTTTTATTTAGTAATTTAAGCTTCCTAAATCAAAACAGTTATTCCATCTGAATACAATGGGTCTATTGATCCACCTACATGTTAGCTGTGTGACAAATAATTTCACTTAAAATGTGCAGACCAGGTCATTATAAATGTCCTTGTTTGTGTTGAAAATCATGTTGAAAGTCATGCTCATTGTACCTGCTGATAGTAAATTTGAATTAAAATGAAGATTAAAATAGTTGTTTTTTTACCACACAGGCAAAAAAATAAAACGAGAAGAAGATGAAAAAAAGTTATGGTTTACTAAGTTACTTTAATAGAACTTTAACATGCTATCTCTTCCAATGACTGTATTAGGCCTATATCTTGATCATAATTTTTTTTGTTAAAAAAAACTTATTAGGGCTTTTTCAAGATAGCCCCCGGCTTCCATTCCTTTCGCCCTTCCCCGGTTTCACACACACAAAAAAATAAGATCAACTTTTCGCCCTTCCCCGGTTTCACAAAGAAAAAAAAAATAAGATCAACTTTTGACTATGGATGGGTCTGAAGCGTTGAGACTAGAGGGTGGATTTAGACTATGCCCCCTCAATTAGCATCATGCTATCATCTTGACAAAATCAGAGTAGATGTTACCATGACAACGGTAGTTATAACTGATGACCCATCTCTAGTATAGATGTAGGAGTGGTTACATGCAGGCCTCCTTGTTGCCGTTGTGTCATAAAACAGGAGATATAAACCCAGTAGGGTAGACTAGGTGCTGGCTGAACCCAGACGTCCATAAAAAGTAACTGGTTGATAATTATGAGTCACTGCAAAAAGGTTTCCTCTAGCTGAGTCCCACTGTACAAATGTGTACATTGTAGGCCCCTACATGTATATTGTATCAAATTTGTGTGTCTGTGAATGCGAGTGAATGTATTAATGTGTAACTTTGTACTTGTATCTAGATTTCTCAAATCCTGTGAGTTATATGTTTCCTTTATAACTATGCATGACTCTCTAAAGCAGTACTGGTCTAAAGTAGCATTTGGAGGTACGTGATATGTTGGGTAATGTTTCTTGATTCAATTTGCAAGATTTACTTATTTATTTCCACTTGTTGAATGGGATAGGTCCTACCCTAATCACAATGAAAATACACAAAAGAAAAGACATAAGTTTCCTCTCATTTAACTTCAGTGAGCACACCTGTTATTTTAACAATAAAATAAGTAAACATACATGTACTTTGCACTCAAGTAGACCTTTGATTTTAAATTTTCAGATGTATGGCACTTTACACATTCTGCAAAATATTATGATACAATGTCCATTTAAATCCTTGTTCAACTTGCGACTACATTGGTTTGAAATAAACAGTTCAGTGAACATCCATACATGGGATGATAAACTAAATCCAAAAATAATCACTTGAGAAACACAATAGTTAGAAGTCAACTATGGTGACTACGATTTACACCACACCATATTTTAGAGTGATTTATGAGCTGAACAGACCCTTTTCAAAAGGCACAGACATTCAGTTTGCTGGTATTTTAGGCATTTTTCTGTTGATCTATAAAAAGTTTCTGCATTGTGTATCAAAAGTAAGGCACTTGACTGCACCCATACATCGCTCCGATTTTACTGCATTCTCTACAGTTTAACCCTACTCCTGAGAAAAAGAGCGAGGGGGCAAACTTCTGAAAGGAACCGATGAAAGGGAAAAAAAGGAAAAAAAAAAAAGTTTTCAAAGAAGGAAAACACGACCTTTCCCCATGAACTCTATTGTGTGCCAAATTGTACTGCCGCCAGCACCAAATAGCTTCGGCATGCCAAAACGGTGAGCAAGTTTATGGGCTACTTCGAATGTGAGGTACCATTGTGTTTATAAGAAAAAACGTCTTTCGCGATGACCGTGTACAGATGGGATAAGAAATCATGAAGAAATGTTGAAATACTCTTTTGGGAGAAAAGTTCTGAGTTGTGTAAGATTCCCATACAGTATGAAGTTCACACAGTTAGTTGGTCATTCTAAATGGAATGAAGTGTAGGCTACATTGTATGTGTTGGGACCTTTATTTATATAGGTCTACATGTAGGCCTACAATGTAATTACATGAAAAAGATAAAGCTCATTTAGCCATGACACCCTCTTTTTATTCTAATCATTGTAGTGTTATGCACATTCATACTGATTTTTGATTGCATTTATCAAGCAATGTATCTTCATAGAATCTATCATTCTATCTCACAATCACTAATTCAAACTTTTAAAAATCTATATTTTTAGATTCATCAAAAAGTATACATGTACCCAGTCAATAATATTAGCATGTGAACAGGGCATATCCAGTAGCAGTCCTCTTTCCCACCCCTCTTTACCCCATAAAATAATCCCAAGAGTTGCCCAACTGCACACAGTATGCACTTGTGCACATAAGGGGTATTCTGTGTGTTGCTTGTATAGGCAGCAGATCCCAAACTTTCCCAGGATACGTAGTGAATGGGAGCCTCTGTTCAAGGAGTTCTGATTTTACAGTAGAAATTTTGTTGTTATGAAATTGCGGATCTTGGGGGGAAATGTTGCAAGAAAGTGTACTGGTACTACGGAGGTGAAACAAAGTTTTGCATTTAACTTGTTCTTGTTTGTATGGACATGTAGCCTACATGGATGTAAAGATAAGATAATATTTAAATGTTTACTGTGTTATGTCACCGTTTGGCATTGACTAATGAAATTGTTGTGGGTCTGGTACACAGGCTAGCAGTACTAATCTCCTTACCTTCAGGAAGTGCTGTAAATCATGTGTTTTTGACAGTATGCAATAGTGGCATGCACATATTGCCTTGGAATGAGCGGTTGTCATAGTTCGGTTCTGTATTTTGGAAACGTACATCTATGAATCATACATTTTCATTAGTATATAACATGAATGTGCGCATGGTGTTCATGTACAAAATAGAGGATGAGATCTAATGCAGGAAATCAATTCCAGAAACATAACTTTCCAAAATTTAGTTAGGTTTTATTTTTCGTTGAAAGGGGGAACAACAGGAAATTTATAGACTCACACAGGAAACCTACTGTCCTGGGAAAGATGAATGAAATAATTGTGAACTTTTTAAGTTTTTAAAGTTAGTTTCATTTGTTTTTGTAAGAATATAACATTAAACAAATCCACAGGCAATGATTACATGCCTTCATAGCCATAAAAAAACAGTTGAAATCTGGGCTGAGCAATTCTTGTGTAGTCCTATGCATGCATTTTTGTGTGTAGTATATTTGACTCTTTAATTTCTTATCACATTAACACAAGAGTTCTTTAGTTTATTGTTAATGTCATCAACCTTTCCAAATAGTTTTCAGACAGTTTGTTCCACAAATCAATCTTATGACCATAACGGTAATCAATGGTTACTAAAAGTTTGGTAATTGTCAGAATATTTGGGGTTTTTCATAACCATATCCTTTTGCAGTGTCCTAAAAGAATCATCAAACAAGGATCTTAATGAGACATACCCGTCTACCAAAAGGACGTCCACCATCTAGAAGTTGAAATACCATGGACTCGGGGTATCTTCCTCAGACATCCATTTCCTGATCATTCCTTATGCAACAAAGTTACATCATAGTGCCAAAAAACTGCACCCCTATAAAGCTTGGCACTGTACTTTGCATAAGATGTGAGATTTACACTTTTTTTGTACAATGATATGTTAATGTTGACTGTACTAGAGTTCCAGTGAGTTTTATGGTTTATTTCAAATGACTGCGAAGGAGAGAAATTTACAAGTAGAGGATCTACACATTTACGTGTACCGGTATATATATCTTGCTGTCATATAGGCAGGCCTATGCCCAATTGAATGAGTGTTTTTAATGAGTTTCGCGGTGTGATGCACTTGTACCACTCAGTGACATGACCGACCAGGTGTGATTTAGAGGAAACACAGTGAGTTGTATACACTACAAGATATCCGCTATTTTGTAACTCGTTAGCTCCTATAGTGCTGTCCATGTAGGGAACCTAGTCTACAAACAAAGACTCTATTCTGACACTTTAACAAAATCTGTTGAGTCTGGAGTGAAGCCTAGTCCATTTCCCATTGCATAGCTGCAGCAGCTGAAATACAGGGTAGTGTACAAGGTCCATTATAGTCTTGTAATTCAGACTATGGTTTGACACAAAAGCTGGATTAGGCTTCTCTCAAGACCAAACTTTTTAATATTTTTTATTCTATCATCCAATTAGTGTCTGCACATGGAGACTACACACACTGTGTAGGGTGTTGTTGCTGTGCAAATAAGAAAGGACTTGAGAGATGGATTTAGATGTAAACAAAAGGATTGTTTGTGATGTTGGCAAACAGGGAAGTAAAAAAGCTGTGTACTTTTCACAGGTGTATATAATTGGAATGGTAAGGATCAAAGGTGTAACACTTCTTTAATTATGAATACTCTGATGAAATTCTTTGGGTTTTTATAACTTACAGGGAATGTGTAACCTTTTGAAATCTCGGAATTATTTTGTTCACCTTGTGTGTCTCCAATGAATATTAAAACGTCTCATTTAGAGAATAATTAACGCTTGCTTAATAGTATTTTAAACATAGAAATAAATGTGTCAAGATGCATTCTAAATGTGAAATTATACCATGATATTTATCCTGATCATATCCAGAATGAACCTACTTAGGTTGTTACTATAAAAATGGCACTGCAGTGATCTGTGTGATGAGACTGAATGGCTAGTCAAAGCTATGTCGTTTTTTAGTATGCAGGCCCCAGGCTTCGATTCACTCTTCTTGATTAGACTCTAGAGAATCCCAATCCCACAATGCACTTTGCTTCGTCAGGACAGAAACAAACGCAGATGACTGGGGTATCACAGAATCACTCCTGACATGTCGACCTCGGATACTGTTAAATCTTGACCATCACCACCTTGTAACAATTACATCAAACCATTTTGGCATTCATAAAAAAACAAAAACAATATGATTGCACAATATGATTGAGCGATAACAAGTAAAGTTACTGAAATTATTATTGATTTCCTCCTATTCTTTGCTCATGCAAGCAGGAGGGGGGGGGGGCGGGTTCATAAGTTCCTCACAACTTTACGAATGACTTGTAAAATGGGATGCTGAAATGATTTTTAATTATTTTGTCTATAGTTCATAAGCAGTTACAGAAGTAGTTAGCAACAAAAATTTGAATTTGAAAGATATAAAATTTAAGTGAGATTATGGTGCATTGTACATGTACATGTAGGCATAAATACAGTTAAAGTTTCAGGAAGAATTTTCGTTCGTAAAGTTGTGTGTAACTCATGAATAGTTTGGAATATGTACATGTACATTGTTTGAAATGAAAGTTCAATGAACATGTATCCTGTATTAAAGCCCAAGTATAGTTGTGGTAGAGAAAATTGCATTTTTAAAAAACTTACTCAACTTGTCCTCATATTGTTCCAATGACATATCAATACATGGGCAAGCAATATAACCACGTACCATGCATGTCTTTTCATGATATGTTATAGTTAGCATGAACATGGGGAGATGTTCATCAAAATGAGGCCATACTTCCTTCACTCTCACCCCAGAACTCTGGGCATGCCACACCACTGCTGACTGGTTTGGCATGGGTGCATTCTGTGTGTATCAGTCTGTGTATCAACAGCATATACTTTGCACACAAACCACTGCACGTTGCACTCTCCCCCGTGTCATCCTGTTGAGCCATGGCCCATCAACAAATCGATTGACACAGTTTTGTTGCTAAATTCAGGTCTTAGAGTGGATTTTATAACAAATCATTTTGTACACAGAGGTTATTTGAGGTATAAATTCATATTATTCTGCTATGGAAGTAAAACAAAAAATATGTTTTCCCAAAACTATACATGAGCTTTAAGTGCATCACAGAATACACAAGGTACTCTGTATGCCATCAGTAGACAATTAAGATATTACAAGTGTTATTATCAAAAAGTCATGCCTGTCGAAAGATGTAAAATGCAATACACATGTATACATGTACATGTACACTCCCTACATTTGTCAATACTATTCGCTTTCAAATTTTAGTACATGAGCATACTACACTGTATTATAAATGTGCATAGGCTACAGTGTACATGTAGGCCTAACTGTATAGTACATGTGATTCAACAAGGCTTCTTGATAACCTTCTGTTTGGCTGACTGCCCTTCTATTGAAGGCTGTGTCTGTTACAGAAATTTCCTGTTACACAGCCAATGATATGACCATTAACAGGGGGAGAGCTATAGATCTTGACATTTTGATAATGTCTCTGAGCCTTTGATATTTTGAATTTAGAGGCTACATGCAAGTAGAAATAATAATAATAAAAACACACACCAGATAATCAACAGATATTTTCTCATTTTCCTCTATTGACAAATCCTGGATCCGCCACTGATACTCGTGTATCTTCTTTATATTTGTGAAGAGTTACTTCATTGGGTGGTTGGATATAGATATTTATCTTAAAAAGTACATGTGTATGACAATTATTTGTGAGTGAATAATTAACTTCATGCAGGCTCTCAGATGCTACACATTTAAATTTTAAATTATTTTAATGTCTCATATTCTACTTTTTAGGAAACTAAACTTGAAAACAACGCCTATACATGTTATTTATTCTTTCACTATTTCAGAGGGCTCTTTTACTTGAGAGATCTAGGGAAAAATCTCTTTTTGCCTCAAAATATTTCATCCCCTGCTTAAAAGTTATTATAATTTGAATTTTTCTTTGAAAAAGAAGAAGAAAAAAGAAACACACACAAAAAAAGAAAAAAAAAAAAAAAAAAAAAAAAAAAAAAAAAAAAAAAAAAAAAAAAAAAAAAGGAAAGAAGAAAGCAAACAAAATATGAATTCACTGATATTCTAAACCAAGTTTGTTTCCACTTGACCACTACATTTTTTTAAAGCTTTCAAAGGAAGATTTATGAATAAAATGTAAAATATCATTACACCCCCTTGATGATTCATGTCTGGTGTGTCTATTTAGAAAAATATGCAAGACCTCCATTTTTGACCCTCCACAAAACCCCTGGCCCCCCCCCGCAAGATTTTTATTGCCTGTAGATCATTGAATTTTTTTTTATTGGGGGGGGGGAACAATGGAGAAGGAAGGAGATAAATTTAGTTTTTGACCTCATATGATAATTTTTTACTTTTTTAAAACTTTTTTTGACAATAGAGAGGGAAAGAGAAAGAAAGGTCTGTTTATCTTTTCTTTAGTGGATAATTTATGCTCAGGTCATTCATTGTATTGCTGTTAAAACACATTGTGGTATAGTATTAACCTAAACCAGGCCTCTGGGTGAAGTGCCCCGCCCCTTTCTATTATTTCCCTTGTAGAATTATAGGCTTGCTTTGTGGTTACAGATATTGTATGGTTGGGTAATTGTACAACCACACTATACCCTACCCCACAATTATAGGTGATATTAGTATCGTTCACACGGCAAGCCTTAACTCCAAGTTAACTCCAAGTTATCCTCGAGATCATAGTCCTCAAGGATAACTTGGAGTTAAGGCCCGTGTGAACCAACTCGGTGTTTATGTTCTCGAGGACAAGTCGGGGTTTATTTTCTTGACAGATCTTAGGGTTAAGGCTCGAAACTCCAAGCAGTGGGTGGTCTCCGATCGCGCGTTTGACCGTGTGGACACGATTTTAACTTGGAGTTAGTGTTCTCGAGGATAAGAGTGACCTCTTGTAACGGCTAAACTTATGGTTCAGTCAAGCGACATAGCCGAATAGTAGGGGGAAATAAATAGCGCACGCTACATACAACTTGTACTTCCGGTCATCGAGCCTCTCACTTATCCTCGAGGATAAGCACACCGTGTGAACCTGACTAGAGAACAAGCCGTCGGGGTTTAAATTCTTAGGGGTACAATCCTCGAGGACTAAAATCCTGATGGTCCCGTGTGATCATAGCCAATAAATGTCTGACTGACTGTGTTAAATATTCAAGCTAATTCCTCTGAAATCAAGAAATTTATTGCATCAAAGAAAATATTATTTGCCAAATAAAACTGAACTGAATTGAATTGAATTGAATATAAAATTATCTAAGATAGCAACCCTTTAAACTGAAAATAGTCGAATGCTCAAAAGTTTTTTTGTTACACATATCCTTGTTACACAATTGTAATCAATCCATTTTCAATTAAAAGATTTTGCTAGAAAACAAGAACTTATTTACTTATTTCCATTTCAATATTCCAATATCGCCATAAAGATAGTGAGCATACTGTCCAAGTCTGTTGTTATTCTTGTCTTTCTTGAAACTGAAACATCATTTCGACCATTTCTATGAAAATGCACTTCAAGATAAATATACCTCATAACCTCAAACCTCAGACCTCTTGAACTTAATGACCATCGGATGTGAAACAAAAACTGCTATATTAGTCCTATCTTTAATTATACCTCCTCACCATGACTGATATAGAATTCCTGGAAAAATAATCAGCTTGAAATTGACTATGAAATTTACATCATTGAAATATACGTAATGTAAATTTGGAATCGATATTTGCACTGTCCATATATTGCATGATTATTTTTGCAATGAGCAGATATTACATTCACATACGTTGCATGCACACAGTATACATTGCATTACATACATGTACATGTATTGCAGATCATATCTCGATAGTTGTTGTGGCCGTATTGTGGGTAAGTGTTGATGATTTGGGCTTCGACTGACGTCATTTCTTCTCCTCGATGCGGAAGAGCTATTAAGGTACCAGCTGTAGGGTTTTAGGCTCGCGAGTCGTCAGGGAGTCCCTTTCTTAGTCATCTGTCTACATTCTACTTTTCTTTTTTTTTGCAGTGATGGTCTTTTTGGGGTGACATTTTTAGCTTTGCATTTCATCTACTATTCTATGGATTCCATTATAATGCAAAGTTCTGCAGAAAGAGCCCAAAGCGCTGACAAAATTTAATGTGGAGTATGCTGTGTAGTATTTATCTTTTGAATGAAAACATACAATGTAGATATAAATTTCTTCATTAAAAATAAAAAAATTAATGGGGGAAGGTTAAAATATGTGTCAACATGTATTCAAACATGAGCAGGGTAATGTCTAATCAAAAGATATGCTACAAATTATAACTTATTGTTATTTGTTGTCGGAATTTCTCCAAATCTGCATTGTCCGTTTCTCTCTCCAGATTATTTTCAGGATGAATTTCCCCTTTAAGTCGATAATTATGGACCCTTCATTAGTCATCTGTCTACATTGAGTTCCGAACTGCTTTCACCACCCCTCCTGCTGTATTGGTTGTTTCCGTCTAAACACATTCATGTTTTCCAGTTGTTCTTTTTGATTGGTCTCTGTCTCCTGTTCGGACGACAGGTATTTCCAGGTGACTTGGCAAAGGAATGAAAACAGAACTAAAATACTGTCCATGTATGGTACAGGCTCATCCTAGATGAGTATTTTATTATCAAAAAAATATTTCTTATTTTGAAATAAACCCTCTCCACTAGAAGTGTTTTGTTAATATTCAGTACATTTACCATTTATATCAGGTTTTTTTTTTGTAATTTTTTTTAGAGATCTCTTTAAAAAGAATTTACGTTAAATTTAAGGATAAAATTAACTACACGTATAAGAAGAAGGCACTGACAATAATTAAAGAAATAAGATATTAAGTCTAGGCTACAATGTTAACTTTATAAATAGGCATACAAATTTTTTTGTAATTTTATGTTCCATGTAATACAATAAACGCCATTCTCGTGACATTACAATTGCCTACATCAAATAAATAGTAACATCAACAAAAAGGATGCTTACATGTAGGCTTACATAAAAGATAGATGACTTGAGCAGGATAAAGGATAGTGATTTTAAAACCATTAATTCTCATAAGGCGGTGCTACACTAGCTCGAGCTATTTCAAACAGCAAGCTATTTGTGAGCCGATGAATTAGCATGATCAGAGCAGATCCGACTTTGTGGTCAAATAGCCCACTAATTTGGAAGAAATCCAAGCCAGAGTCATCTTGGGTTTTTTTGAAAAAACTAAAGCTGGTTTGCGGTTTTAACACGAAATAGCGCGCTATTTTGCGCGGTGCTGCACTAGCTCGAGCTAAATCCAAAATCGTGCACCTGTGCGTGTATACGCTAGCGGTAGTTACCAGTTGTAGAATACACATCGGGCTTGTTTTTTCAAGGTCAGGTCAGGTCGTTAAAGCAAAATTTTAAAAAAGCTTGAGCTAGTGCAGGACTAGTTTCTTTTTTTTTTTCCTGATCCACCGATTAGCGCGCTATTTGTTATGCGGCGGTCACAACTCCCCGTACCTTCGACGTGCCACTCCTTACGACGGATTTCGTAGGAAATTCGTGCAGCGGAGGTACCTTGCAGGTACAATGCCTGTACGACGTACAGGAAGTTTTTCCCATACCCTTACTGCAGAAACGCAGGAATCGCAGAAGTTGACCCAGGACCTGTGCGTGCATTGTACATGCAACGCAGGCTACGTTGATGGTACGTGCCCCGTAGCCTACGACGAGTTGTGACCGCCGCATTAGCTGGAGCTAGTGCAGCGGCGCCTATTGTACATATACTTGTAGATTTATGGAAAATGAGTTTCAAGATTTAATGATAATGTTGGCTTACAGATTGAATTGAATCGAGAGGATTTATTTTGCCAGACATGTTGGCTCGTAGACTTATATCACCATGGTACATCTTACAAAACCTAATTAAACACCCACTTTAAGACTGATTAATCCCTTGTGAAGGCTTATGATGCTGATTACAGACAGAGAAAGAGAGAAAGGGGGAAGAGGAATCAAGAGACGAGAGAGAAAAAAAGAGTGAAAAAAAAACCAACAAGACAGGGGAAGAAAAGAGATCTGTTTTCACACCCCATAAAAGTCCAAGAAAAAGAAGAACCTAAGTCCACTTTCACCCATTTTTCATTAAAGATCATTGTTCCAAAAATAATAGTTGATACATTTTTAATAATTATTATTTGCTTTCATATTGCTAATGTCTTGTAGAATTATGCCTGAAACTACCAGATGTTTATAGGAGAAATACATATATTTAGGTCTCGTTCAGGATTTACCATGAAGTTTCAGTTTAGACACACTCATGATATTTTAATAACTTTTTGGAAACTTAAAGAAAATTGTTATAATTTGTAGGGTGGGGGTGAAAGGGCTATTGAGACAGAAAGTTACAGCAGAAATTAGGCCTAAATGTATACATGTAAGCATTATAATTTGAGAATGCATTGTTTTAATGGTGAACTATTTTTGTGAACATGGAATGTAATATTGGTTGCAGAAATCAGCATAGTTTCATACTGGAAGTCGTCCTACATGTACATATTACACATAATAACCTTCGCAGACTTCTATAATTAGAACGGCTACAAATACAGTGTACCAACAGCAAAAATACCGGCAAAGGCCCCCCCCCCCACACTCTAGCGGAAGACAACTTGTAATGTTCTGAACTTTACAAAGGGTACTCTGCTAATACGAAACAACCTGTGGCATTATGCAATGCACTTTTTAAACTCTCGATTGCACATAATTTGTCAAACGGTCTAACATTGTATACTCTGCGTAACTCCAGCAAATGTCAATTCTGTATACAGCCCGTTTGTTTAGACCGTGAAGAGTGCAGTGGTACTCTGACATCTGGCGACTGGATTGCTAATAATTCTGTCTGTGCAGAATTTAAATGGTCAATGTTATCAGATGTTGCTTTTGCCGTACATGAAGCACTTCTGCACTACACTCAAGATATTCAAATAGCGTCCATCAGTTGGATCAGGGGGAAAAACCCTGAGTCGGTTGAATCGTGAAACTGGTGCTACACCAGCCCAAGCCCTAAGTTTATTGAAGTGTGATGTGGCATGCATCCTAACTGTAAACTAAAAACATGAAGTTTTACAATTAGCCAATGCTGTGATTCAGTCGCGATAGGCTTCAGCTGAAGCTGATGAAGCGCTGCTCAATTTAGCTAGCTGTTTTGAGCCAAAACCTCAAAACTAGTTTGAGTTTGGAAAACAAGCCCAAGCCGATTCGGGCTGAGATTTCACCCAATTTATTTCAAAGAACGCTCCTGATCTGAACGGGCTTATTCCTTGGATCAGAAGTAGTGCGCTAATTTGACACTTTAAAAAAATTGAAAAAATTAGCAAAGAAAATGGGATTCCATCAGGATTCGAACTTGAGATGTCCTGATTGCTGGACAGGTGCTCTACCGACTGAGCTATGGCAAGATTATGTTAATGTCCGTCCCAGAGAAACCCTTAGCTTTCAATGCTCAAGCGATCCTAAGTTATCGAACGTGGCATAAACCTGAAGGAGAGAAATCAACTTGGGAATTAATGCGAGAGATCAACTTGGGGATTAATGCGATAGATCATGGTGGAGAAAAATTAAAGGGGGGGGGGAGACAAATTAAGAGCAGCTACAATATATGGCCCATTAGTCTTACATTTGTGTACAATTCAGACTGCATTTATTGCACATGGGGCCGAAATGGTTATGTGCCTGCAAACTCCAAACTATGTTGCCGTCATAAATGTCATAATGTAAACTATGATTTGACAAGGATAGGACAGTTGGTTTGCTGTTTCTGCCAGAGGAAGCTAGAAATCTGTTCATGCTCAACATACAATTTAGATTAAAGACCTGATAAAGAAGTTCATAGGGTCAATGCTTGCTTCTAACAGCTTATAGCGCTGATTGAAATGTGTCAGTCTAGGTATACAGACTGTATTAGAGTGTGTTCAATGTCCACTTTCAAATTTATACGCCAACATGAATCATGATACAAAACCCAATCACAAAACTCAAACACAAACGCGATCAACGGTGCACCGTTCAGTGTCCAAAATTTAAACGTCTTTATACGTCGATCGTCTTTAAATTCCCCACTCTCAAAAAACAAATATCTTCTCCTTTTTTCAATTTCACCGGAAGCTTCCATTGCGATAGCACATTTAAACACGTTTGAAAACTCAATCCTGTTCAATGTCGCATTTCGTTGCAATCGCGATGCTCAAGGTCGTAAAATTGAAGCTGATTGTGTTTGTAAACGCATCTTTTTCGGCGTTTAAATTTTCGGCGTATAAATTTATATTGAGATTTGAAACACGTTTATTTTTACGACCGGGGATGGGGGACAATGAACACCTCTTTGTTTTTCTTTATATCAGCGTTTTGTAATTGCGTTTTGTATCATGATTCATGTTGGCGTATAAATTTGAAATTGGACATTGAACACACTCTTAGTGTAGCATAAATTGCTAATCTTCCAAACGGGTTAACATAAAAAACAAAACAAAAAACAAATACTGACAATATTTGGTGAAAGATATTCTCCAGTTCTTGTTGGGAAAATAATTTGAAATGAAATTTCAAAAATGTTTGTCCTGGTGTTGTTTTATTTACATAAATATAGGCTAATCAAGACCTCTTTATGTTTTATCTTTAGGTGGATTCACACCTACCCGATCAGGAAAAATTCTCGTAATTTACGAGAACTGTTTCAATCACCAAAATACCCGTAAATTGTGCTTTGTGTTCACACCTGCCCGAACCGTCTTTTTCCAGGGAAAATACCCGAAGTTATAAACAAGGGAAGAAATAGGAAAAACAAAGAAATACATAAGAAAAGCGGGGAAAGAAGGAAAAACAAAGAAATACATAAGGAAAGAGAAGAAAGAAGGAAAAACAAAGAAATACATAAGGAAGGAGGAGAAAGAAAGAAAAACAAAGTAATACATAAGAAAAGCGGGGAAAGAAGGAAAAACAAAGAAATACATAAGGAACGATAAGAAGAAGAAAAACAAAGAAATACATAAGAAAAGCGGGGAAAGAAGGAAAAACAAAGAAATACATAAGGAACGAGAAGAAAGAAGGAAAAACAAAGAAATACATAAGAAAAAGAAAGGGGGAATAGAAAGTTCCCGTAATTTATGTTCACACTACAAAAGTTCCCACGACCTTGGCGAAACTACGCGTAGTTTCGACGAAGTACCTACTAATTTACGGGAATTTTTCTTCGGGAATATTACGCGTAGTTTGGTTTCACACTTGCAAAATTACGCGTAGTTTGTGATCGGGGTAAGAATACCCGATCAGAGATAACGGGAACTTTTCCAGATCGGGCAGGTGTGAATCCACCTTTTGACTATCTGATGAGGGTCATCAAATTGACGGTCGGTTTTATTTGTAGTCTTTGCTCATACACATTTACATTTTGTAGCTCTCTTTATGGCAAATCACTGCAGCTCTTTGCCAACACTGGTCATTTACAAGTAGCTTACATGTGTAGTTGTAAATTGTTTCACTGTTTTATTGCTAACATTGAGTATTAAAAGGGATCTGAGTGGAAAATCTTTTCCTTCAAACTTGGGGATTTATTGAGTTATTCTTAATATTCTTGTGCAATGGATTTCAAATCCTTGTGCAATGGAAGAAAAATTCTATGTGCCCCCCATCTTCCAAAAAGTTGAACATTAGTATACATGTAATCTCTTGACTCTTGCAGTTGCCAGAAACTTCAAAACGTCTCCCTGAACTCTTTGAGACTGTGGATAGTGTGGGGTTGGTGGGGGAGGGGTCTGGATAAAATCTCTTATTAAAGCTCATTTCCTTGGATTTTTAATGCTCATAACAAAAGGAATCACATGAAATAAGTCAGATCCAGATGGGATTAAAATTTGTTAAAGAGGATTTTCTCTCTATAAAATGAGCTTTATACCCATTGTAGTGGTTATTATTCACAATACAACTTATCGTGAAAAAAAAATCTAGATGGTTGAGCGGTCTCAAAATGGTCAGAGGGGTGAAGGGATAGGAATCTCAGCCGAAAGTACAAGATGTACTGTTGGGTGAACTTTTGACCTGGTTGATAGTTTTTTTTTTTACCAGGGCTGTAAGCCTTTTCTGGTTGATAGGGAAGAATGCGAACTTGATGGGTGGCTGGGGAAGCATGTCTATCAGAAACGTGCCCCACCCGGTGAAAAAAAAGGTCCTGCCTCTACTTTGAGAATTGGTAGCGGTTTTACAATCAGAACACATCCAAAATTGCTTGTCGACAGTACTAAATGTTGGTGACTGTTTGTGACTCTTTATGAAACCTGACAAACTCTAACAAATCCTTTACATTTGCTACATTCCCAAACATTTAGCGCTGACTATAAGGAAAAGTTTGCAAACATTTGCTGTTCAGTGAGAATACCCTATTTGTTTATAGGCCTACAGCGGATCCAGCAGCAACTCTGACAGAGAATTGTATCAGCTTGAGCCTTGAAGAAGTACACTCCCAAAAGCATATATAGACGCTCTCCTGGAGATGGTCCAAAGCATAATAGAGTCCCTATTGTCCCTAGATATTTGGGCCAATAAAATGCTTTGTTGAGCTGAAACTGGATCCGCACCTGTACCTATAACAGATTTTGCCTGGAGTTATTTTCTCCATATGAATGTCCTAGGTTTAGAAATCCCTGTTGCTATTATTTCAAAGAACACAAAACAAAACATTTCGTTGAGCCAATTGAGTTCAACCACAGAGGAACACACTTTCCACCAAGGTTTCACCCTACATCAGCTGGAAGGGAAAAGGAAAGGCACTGTAGCAAGTGCAGGAAAGGAAAAGTTACAGGAAATAGGGTCAGTTCTACAGCTGTTTATCAACTCCCAACTCCTAGTGTAGGTCACAAACAAAAAATCTAATAAATTCATGAAAAGATTGAACTATGCAAACCTGTTTTGTAGAATCAGATATTAAGTTTTTTGTAATGTCTATTTACAGACTGTGCAAAATCTTAATAAAGTTTAGAATGTGAATTTAGAAGTAATACTGTAATCAAATGAAAGCAACAGTTTGTCGTATAACTTAATAAAAAGATTGAACTATTCAGACCTGTTTGGTAGAATCAAATCTTGAGTTTTTCATAAGGCCTATTTTTATAAACTCTAGTATATGAATTGTAGAAGTAACACTGCAATAAAATCAAAGAGATGCTACTGAAATTGGGCTCTGAGATGCATGTACTAGCTTTTATAGTAGGACACTTTTTTCGTTTAGGATGCAAGGAATTACTGCCCCACTCTCGCAAATGGCATGGTCAGCAGTGTTTTAGGCCATGGGAAAACCAACTTCGTGCTGCGCTCAGCTAAGGCATCCCAGATTTGATGATAGTCTACCCTTTTGCAGACCCATTTTTAGTACATGTACAGTACATTGTATATGCATAGCCCTGCAATGCATTTTGTACTCAAGGATATAAAATGCATGCCTCTGCATAGAGGAAAATTTCATAATGTTAACCATTTTTTAGGGTGTTTTTCAGTGTTTTATATATTATTCTCTTATTTTTTAATTATCGCACAAGCCTTGAGGGGAGACTGGGTGCTGTTTACGTCCAGCTACAGTTTCCAAAGCCTTTGCACAATTCACAGAAACTTTTCCGAACAGGTTGTCAACTTTTCCCCTCCCCGATCTCCAGCTAGAAAAGTGGATTTATTGGACATGTACCATAAGCTGTTGAGTGCAGACATTATGGGGGAGGAATATTTGTGCACCGGACCTGATTTTTCTTACAAAGAATGTACATGTACGAGTTGGTATGTGATATGTATTGTTCTCATTATGGAATGCATTGCAATCATTGTGGATATCTTGGCATGGATAAACTGGATTACACACATAAATTTTCTGCCTTCTTGATAAAGGAATGTACAAAATGTATTGTCGAAAAAAGAGAAGAGATTTTTATATTTGTATTTGATGATTTGATATTTATATTGCGCTGTCTGCTATTGTGTGGAATTTTTTATTTTGGATAATAACCCCGTTAATCACCACAGATTTGCAAGATTACTAGCAATGTTGTTGCAGTTTTGCGGATGATATATTGATAGTAGTGTATGTTGACAGATGTCACAGAATAATGTGGTATTTTGGTTCCTCCAATTTTACGCTCAATTTTACGCTTTGTATCTTGCAACCATTTTAGTGATAAGCAAAGTATCTACAGGCCATTACTGTTTATAAATCGTATTTTATTTGGACAACTACCTCCCAGGACTACTACCCCCAAGGTTTAGCATTAGGGGCTATCATTACACACCTATTTTACAAGCAGCAGTTGCACCTTTAAATCATAAAACTTTTAATATAGGCCATCTTTTAAATAGTTTGTGATCTGAATAGATGGCCAGTGTAACTGTTCATGAGATAGAGTGGCTGGTCGGGTATGTAGCTTGTGAATAACCTTGCGCCAGAAGGAAATGCTCAAACTATACATTTCCGTATAGGAGCATTCACCTAAGCATTACCAGGTGACCTTTTATAAATACGTTCCATGACATTTGTCAGGCTACATGTTTTCCTTTATCATGTACAAATATACAGGTAGACTTACATGTAGGCCCTGTTACGACCAGTAATGTCGCAGCGACGTATAATGTTACACTGACGCATTGTTTACGTATGGGACCATCCTGTGACTGTGATTCGAACTTCGGTCCTATTCTTATCAGTTTGTGGGCATTTTTAGAGAAAATAACTTAAATCATTTGAATTGTTTACATTGTGGAAAAAGAAAATCGGCCTACAAACTGATGCGGATCGGACCGATGTTCGAATCCCAGTCACAGGATGGTTTCATACGTTAATAATTGTGTCGTGACATTATGCGTTGCTGCGACATTACCGGTCGTTAAAGACCCCTACGTATAGACTTCAATGGCAATTCAACAATTGTATGTTTTGTCCTGTTGAATGTTCTAAATTTTCCCACAGTAACTGCAATGACAAGGCCATAATCAACAATCGTATTTACAGATATATATCTTTGTACAAACATGTTGACAATCCTGAAGAATGCAAATAAAAAACTTGCACAATGATCCCAGGCCCTTGCCCTTCTAATTCCAGCAATACATGTGCTGTCGGTTAGTCCAAAGTGTGATATTTTCTATTGTCAAACATCCTTTGTTTTGATATGACAGCTGTGTGTTTTGTAAACAGACATAAACTGTCAGAGGTGGGCGTGTCATCTTTATACACTGCTATCTCATATAAAACAAAACACTAACACTGGGGGAAATTCCAGGAATTCAATTGACACGCTTTTGAAAGGATCATCTATATGTCTGAGTACAGCGCACTTGTTTGATATTAAAAATTGATTCAATCACATTTAACAAGGTCAAATGCCTCACATATATTCGGATACAGTTGCACCAGTAAGATTGTTCATTGTGCAATGATGTCATTTCATGAACATTTGCACATAGCATATTTCATATGCTTCATATGCATAATTCATTTTTGCTGAAATTAATCGCCATCAAATACTTACAAACTACACTTTGATTTGCAGCACCGAGAAATGTACATAGTAGGCCTACTTGTAGATACATGTAGTACATTGTACATGAACAAGTTTGTTATGCATTGAAAGGGACACATTCTCACACTACAAAGAAGGTAAACATAATTATCAGGCTACATCATAGGCTTATGGAACATAGGACATATTCTCCTGAGGGCGAGATATCCCTGCACATTCAAGGTTAAATATCCATAGTCCCTCAATGAGGTATGTATTTACACAACCTATGATCAAAATTCCTGTGGTTTTCCTGTGAGATTGACACTGGCTTTTGTTCTCAAGAAACCTCAATTTTCACAGAAGCCAACGAGGGGTCACATTTTTCTGGTATTATTATAGAACAGAAAAATTGCTTGCTTGTTTGTGGCATCCCATGGAAACTTTGTGGTATAATTTTTTCTTATTGTGTGTTTACTTGCGGTTCATTCTTCAGTTTCGCTCTACAACAGGCCTTCCAGACCATGGAAAACCTGTCTTGTTTTCATCGTTCAATGGTTATTTTGTGACACGTGTAACAAGGTTTGTTGAGATTTGGAGCTAATAAGCGGGAAGCGTTTCCCCAGTTTTTCAGGTATGCAAGGAAAATTATACCTTGGCACATGCTTATTGCATAGAAGATATTGGGCATGAGTTTTTAAAAATTAAAAATAACTGTGAATTTGAAATTAGAAATTGAGCAACAAACATTCTGAATAATGTCTAATAAACAAAATAATGCTGTTGGTACTGACAACTGTGTACATGTAGGTACATACATAGTTGTATGTAGGGTTTACACTGTACACTATAAAGTGTTAGTAATAGAAATAGGTGGTGTATCATAGCACATGTACGTGTGATTTGTAACTGACAAAGATGTTTCCATTTCCGCAGATATATATTTTTAGTCATGTAGATCTTATATTAATTTGGCAGAGGGGCTCATGTTTATGACTGATTACCTCCCAACATCTGGCATTTGCCAGAGCTCTTCAGAGCTGCTTCCACATCAGCACAAGTTTGCTCAAACTGGAGATACTAGCCCGATCAATCCTCCTCAAGAAAAAGCTCTAACCCTGTCCACATCAGCCCAGGTTTGCTCAATTTCAAATTCTAGCCCGATCAACTGTCCTTGAGAAAAAGCTTGAGATTCAAGAAACCACGTCCCCTTCGGCCCAGGTGATTCGATTTCACACTCAGGTGTGGAATCTGCGATGTTGCATTGTGGTTGGATGTCATGAATCGATTAACCCCTTACAAAATGTCTCAATGGTATAAATGGTATTTCAATGGTATACCAATGAAATACCATTGGGGAATTTTGTAAAGGACCCCATACAAAACATTAGGCCCACAAAATAGCCCAAACTTCACCTATGACTACACCACCGCAAGTCATTCGTAGAAACTTGGTAATTTTTTTTACATTCACATTCTATGCAAATGTTCATCTGCCTGCAAAAACCGCACGTTAGACGAAGATGTATCTCCCTCTCTGGCTGGCTTCCTAGATCCCCAGCTTTCGAGCAGACAGCTGCGCGAGGGTCAGGCATTCCAGTTTGACATTCGACGACCCAGACAGGAAGTGGGTCTACTTTTGTGCCTCCCTCAACCTCCCCCGAGACCAGGCGATGGCCTTATCACTGGGTAGCGTTTCCAGCCGGGCTAGTCTACATCTCCAAGACCCCTTCTGACCTCGTAGAAGTCGGCAGATTTGTGGGCCTTTGGAGGTGGAAGTATAGCCTTGACTCAAAGAATTTGATTGAAAAACTAGCATAGTCTTTCTAATTTGTCAATGTCAAAAGCAACATTTGACTGCTTTTTTACTCGCCTTCAAAGCAACCATGTCTATAGTGTTATGTTGGTCTTGTAGAAAGGCTACACATCAAAAACTTTTTTGAGATGTACTTGGGACTGCATAGCTACATGTAGGCCTACATTTTACAAGTAGGCTACACAGAACCAGCCTTTATGATTACCTGCATATTATTGTTGTTGTTACATTATCGTTTGTTTGATTACATGAAATGTTGATGAATTTGCAACGTCATTATACATGAATTTGTCTTGATTGAAACATCCAGCTCCAAGTAGTTACATGTACTTACAGTACACAGCCTATTAGATGTAGTTTCATGATACATGTCTGGAACTTCAGTTGGCATGTGCCTGCAAACTAATATTTAGGTTGGTAAAACTGGCATGAAAGGGAGGTTCGTAGAGCCAGACTAAATGTTATTGCAATTCCACTGTGTCAATCATTGTATGTCTACTGGAAATCGGTTGCCTTTTCTCCAGCAATCCTACACCCTAGACCCAGACTGACTGACTGACGGACAGGCTGAGCTGGCTTTTCTTACCGTTTGTCTGCATTCTGCCTGTCAAGGGATTCTAATACATCAGTTATACAGGCGAGACCGACTCTAAACCGCTTCTAAATTGATCACCATTGCCCTGGTCACAACCAGTTGTTTGTGTTTTTGGAGGTATAAATAATAATAATCGTGGCTTTACACATTATTACCCCAGTCATAGCATAGCATCCTAGTATGAAGCAATTTTCAGTAAGGGCCGATACACATTTGAACCTGGGTGTAGTAATGAATGCCTTGCCCAAGGACGTCAGTGCCGGTGCTGGGATCAAACCCATGACCTTTGCATCCCTAGTCAAGTACTGTGACCACTAGACTACATCACTTCTAGAAAGTGCATACTGTACGTCCTATATTCTGCATCAAGCGACTACCGACTTCTTCAATTCCCTCGACACTCCCGAACTTCGCAAGAGAAGGGCCACCTTTGCTCCTTTCTTCTTTTTTTTTTTTGGGGGGGGCGGGTTCATCTCTCCTCGTTGACGCATGGATTTTCTGCGAATTGGAGAGCCGCACGACCAGTTGTATCCATAGTGTTTAAAAAGGTAGTTTGTGTTCTTGTTTGTGCAGAGGAGGATAGAAAAGGAAAAGGAGATTAGGATTGAAGGAGGGGGCTGAAATAGAGACAGCTCTGAACAGAAAAAAAAAAATATGCATGTATGAAAGAAGAAGAGAAGGAGAGATAGATAGATAGGCCTAAATGGTAAATGTAATTTGAATAAACCAAATTATCCCATACTTACATGTACTGCTCATCTTCAGAAAAAATATACAATCATTGTATTGTCCTCCATGGATATATCTCGCAGACATGATGTTCCAAAGTGTAGTCTTGTTTTGGTTAAAAGGAAAACAAAAAACACAACCCCCCCCCCCCCAGTTGTGCCAAATTTAACCTGTCTTGTGCTGCAGTCCACACAATTGTGACCCCGGAAATCCTTCAAAAGAGATGAAAAGAGAGATCCTCAGATGAGCTATTAATAACTCTGATCATCAAAACAGGTGCTTCTTTTATTATTGTTACTATTTCTTATTTTTCTTGAATGAAATTCCCCTAAAATATCTGTAATGACCTCTGCCTTTATAGAAATATTTTGATTCATGATTTTATTATGAAATAACTCCTTCTTGGTTCATATCGAGATCAACATTTTTTTTTTTCTATTTGGAGTCTACTTTTCTGCCTGGTGGGAATTATTTATTTCAAAATTTAATCTTGACGACTGTTGAGGTGAAATCCCAATATTAGTATTGACAGACCATCTCATATCTTGTACAGTTGCTATGTATCCCTCAGGGGTCGTCCTAATGTTTATGAATGGGAGGTCTTGGGATGGTTTAATGCCATTATGAATCGAAAGTAACCAGCCAGATTTCCAGACAGTTTAGTCAGACAGTTTTGCTCTTTTTTCTATTTCCAGCAGGTCCTGTTTCAATGTGACGTAGATACTTGTATTCTCTTGTCTAGCAAATGCGGGGGAATTTGTTTGGAGTAATATCACAGATCCTCTAAAATATGAAAATTCCAATTCGAAATGAGCAACAATATGTGGGATGTTGCTTGTTTCCGTTTGTGATCGATGGTGGGAATTTACCTGTTTTTGATAATATTACTACATAGTAAGTTGTTATTTGATACAGTTATTGCTGGTTTGTAAACGGGATTTTCTTTACGCCTACCCTTTCGATTAGTCCTACTATTTGTAATTTGTGAGACTTTTTTTCCAGTTGTTCTTTTAGATACATTAAATATGGATAGAAATGCTTTATAGGCATACCCTTTTGAACAGGATTTGTCATAATTTGTAAGAATACTAGTAGGCATACTTCTCTTTGACGTACAACAATTTTGAGGCACTTCTTTTGACTGTGTTTACATTTTGTCTGCAAGGCTCTTGCAAAATTCCAGAGTTGCCAGGACCACACTTGCATCCTAGGGTAAGACATACCTTAAGTTAGTAAATAACGACTTATGCTACACTTATGCCACTAGCGTATCAGGACAACTACCCTAAAGACCATTACACCCTCTCCCCCGGACAACCACCCCTGGACAAATTTACCCCCAGGCCAACTACCCCTTAGAAGAGGATTAGGTGGTAGATTTTTGGTGGGGGTGAATTGTCCAGGGGGTAATTTTCCGAGGGGAAGTTGCCCTAAAACCTATCACTAGTATTTTCTGCAATGTACTTGTGGTTGCCCTAGCATGTAGGCTATGCTTTCGCTGTCAACCAAGCGTTCATCCTAGATCTGTGGCAAATGCTGTCTGCTCTGCAAATTCCTGTGAATGAAGTACTGTTTCTATTTCTGATGGCTGAGAATCTGCAGAATGTGCAGTATGTGGAAGGGTTACTAGGTTCATGGTCAACCTGAGTTGAGTGCAGTGGGGGAACCTGCAACTTTGCTCCAGTCACTGCAGTTGGATGTTCTGTGTTTAAAGGGAGTCTAGTGAAGTGGGAAGGTGTGGGAAAGATGAAGAAAATTATTGTGAGTTTTCCTGTTAGTTTCATGCTATTTGGGAAGAATATCATAATAAAAAGCTCCACAATGAAAGATTTCTCTTCAGTTGCCCTAGTAGTAACAATATGACCCCAAATGTACCAAACAGCTGATGTGTTTGGGTCCCAAACATATTGTGTTGCCCCATACATGCATTTCTGTGTAAGTGCATGTGACTCGAAGCTGAATTGGGTCGATTTCTTATCATTTTGGTGATTCCAAAACCTACCAGCACAAAATAATGCTTAGTTGAACTTTTATCAACCTTTCCAAATCACTTTTAAACAGTGTCTTCCACATTTCAATGTTGTGACCAGAACATTAATTTCACTTTAAAATACAATTTTTTCTTTTCTGAAAATGCCAGTATTAGAAAAGAAGAAATAATCTGGGAAGGTGTTGGCAAAGGGCTGATGATTTTGGAATATTGCACAATATTAAAAAAAAGCGTAATTGTTTGATATGTTTCAAACAATAGAATCTACAATTATACCAAATGCAAGATAAACAAAAAAAATTAATAACCCAATAATATTGAATGAGCAAGGTTACTGTACCTTCTGTGGTTTCTTGTATGCCATTTATCATTTTTTCCAATCTTAGAATAGATTCCACCCTTTAAAAAATTCTTAGCATTGCAGACCTGTTTATAGGGGGCATCTATTATTTTCTCCTTTCAGAGAGAGATAAAATTGTAATGAAGAACCTGTTTGTAATGGCCACCTACATGTACATACATGTATAAAGCCTTCATTGGTCCTTGTTCTGTTCCAAGTTTGTACAGGCCTACATTGTATACAAACTTCACTGTACCCAAGAAGTTCAAAATAGCTGTTCAATGTAATTTCCCTTTAAAAATTGAGTCTGGGTGTAATTGCCCTCAATTTGATCACCTGTGTTTACATAGGAGGTAATTGAAGGGGTGTATCCGAGGGGGGCGGCCAGTCAGGTGTGACATATAGTTTTAGAATGACCTGGTTTTACCTGGTACCACCACTCAGCGGATGACTCAATGGGAACAAAAGTCATTGTTTACTCACATGCAGTGGGATAGCACTGTTGTAAAATGGATGAGCCAGGCAGGGAGAAAAAACTTCAGTGCTTGAGGGATAAATATTGGAATAATACAAGGAATCGGCGCTGGATCTGCACAGCTTTGGACACATTCCTGAATATTTGTGAGTGTTTATAGAATGCAACACTTACAATGTAGGGACCCTACTAAACTAGTTCATTCTTGCCTCTTCAGGGGGCCCTAGTTTTATGTCTTCTCTGAGAAACAAATTATTTTGAGGGCAAATTGCCTACTTATTAAAGTTTATTTGCAGGGATCTACATGTACATTATATGTGAAATACTGTAATCGTGGAAATATTCGCGGTACATTAATTTTCGCGGATTTCGCGCTAAGTTCAACAGGCGCAAATTTAAAAGCACGCAAATATATGAGCATAGTTTTTTATGCATGTATTGGGTAAGAACCTGTGAACATTCTTTGATGCCGAGTAGCGCGAAAAATTAATCGCGGGAAAATAACAGCGAATACAGTACTACAGTCAAACAGTTAATCCTGCCCAAGTCAAGCTAGTGTAAGTCAAATCAAAGGTCCTTTCAAGTCATCTTTTGTTTTTCTCTATTGTTTTTTTTATAAAAATAACCATTCATAAGTCTTTTTTATTGTTCTGAGTCGAAGCTACACTGTACATGTATTTCTTCAGACTCAACCTTATAGGCAATTCAATAGTTTATTTTTTGACTTTCCAGGGGCCCTCATGTTGCATTTTTAACTTCCGTCTTCCCTCTACCATAGAAAAGGAAAATGTTCATGATTATTTTGAGGGCTCTAGGCATTTACATGGCTGATACCAGAACCTACAATGTATGAACAGATTGGCTAGGTTACAATAAATGCTCCGTCTATAAATTTCACTTTAATTTTCTGCAATGTCTGCCAAATATTCAATCACCCTCTTCCTCCTGGTATTATTTATTACCCTTTTTTTAATCAGTTTTTATTTGGCCCAAATTTTAATAGGGCCTCACCTTCAACAACCGCCCCTTCACAACAGGATCTAGGCTTGAAATATATAACCAAAGAAGAGCATTTAATGTAATAATGTTATTAGATGGGGGTAGAAGGAAGAAGATCATACAAAATCCCTCGGGGGATATGTAATCCTCTGTTTTGATATTTGTAACATGGTTTGCGAATGAAAAGACACCATGATTTCCGAGAAGTCATGAAGTTGACTCTATTTGTCTATTTTTGCATCATCCAGAATTGCAGAGTTGGAAACTAGACACTTTTTATCTTTGTAGGTATAGATGTTTGGTTTATTGTTTACTGTTTTTTTTTTTTATTGGTGTGCATAGTAAATTTTAATCTAAATATCGTAGTACTTAACACAAGCAGGGATTCTAATGTAGTGCAAGTTGAAGTTATGGTGAAAACTATATATTGCAAGGCTTTTTGTTCAAAACCAACTGATTGTGGCAAAAAAGTTTGGGCACCCTAATTTTAGAACTAAGTACTGCCTTTAAGGTTTCCACGATTTCCTGCGCCTGCAGGTAACCCAATTTCGTCACGGCTTTTTGATTGTTTTTTTTTTAAGTTGTCTGGCTGTTGCCAAAGTTTTTGTGCCTACATGTAGGTACCTGCTGTGTACAGTTAAGAGGCTTCATATTTTTTTTGTTCGATCCGGTCATGTAACTGGAATGGGGAAAACACTGTCGCAAAGTGCTTTGGAAAGTTTGATAACAATTCAGCATTATTGTGTGCTGTGAGGTTTTGCAATATACCAATATGTTAATAAGAAATTATCCCATTTGCAGTTCACATAAATGCACATATATGGGACTGCACAAAATGTCTGGCCTGAACAGTTCACCTGTTTTTGGTATATATTGGGTGACATAATGACAATTGGGGCAATTAAAGAGCAATCCTTAATAGTGGACCTTTTTAATATGATATTCTTACTATATTCTTGGTTAATAACATGAAAAAATAGGAAAGCTCACAATAATTTTGTACATGTATCTCTCCCACTACACTAGATTCTCTTTAAGTTGGAATTAGCCTTTCTATTTCTGAAGACTTGTTTTTTAACCTTTGGTTATGCAGCTAACCAAACCGGTATATCCCCATGCCGTAATTATGGATCCATCCTGTTTTGCAAAGCGATTGCACATGCAATGTGCTTTTTAGTTCAGTTATATGCTGCTTTGGAGTGTATAGAAATGAATTAAATATGTAATCTGAGAGCTCTTTTTGTGTGTGTGTTCCTTCAAATACAAGATGTTTTCCAGTCTCGCATGAACTATTCTCCATTGAGTACCTATGTAGTCATGAGGCCAACCAAGAAAGATTTATATTAATTTTGAACTTTGAGTGAACTTGATTCATAACTTTTCTGTTTGATGGCTTCTGTCTGGGCAAATTAATAATATCTCAGGTTGATGTGTACATGTAGGCTTACATTGTAGGCTGTGAGATATGATAACTATTTGTATTCTTTCAGAATGACTCAAAATTTGTTTTAAATTTAATTATGAAAATCTAGGGATCCAGAGTATATATTTTGGAGCCATGTTAACCCGTGCTCCTACTAATATAAAATTCTGATCTTGATCTGGCACAAATACATTCATTTAAATTGCATTTTTATTTTCTTCTTCTGCAGAATAACGATACTAAGGTCTGCTACACGAAAAGCCCTGTGGATGCTGTACAAATCAACCAGTGACACGCTCTATAGTTCTCAGCTTGGACCACCATGTCCGTAACGGAACCAATGCTGAATATCTACCCATCCACTAACCACCATGCGCAGATGCACCACGACGGACCGCTGGCCAACGGCGAAACCAGCTCGACGACAAGCAGCGAATCGGACGTCCAACTCAAGGGTCAAAACGGCTCGCTCTCCCCCATGGACAACGGCCCCGACATGTACACGTCGGACGGATCCATAGACAGTCAGGGCCAGGTGCAGCAGTATGTGAACGGCCCCATTGCGAATTCGTGCCCAGCGAACTATATCCAGGAGTACGACGCGGGCATGGACGGGACCAACGCCAACTATGTGCCCATCCCGGGCCCGGAATACGACGGAGGACACAATCACATGGAATATCCCTCTCCAGGACAGGAGTATGTGAACCAGGAACTCTACCAGGGTCAAAGTTCGGAATATGTGGATTATAACCAGGGGCAGGGGACCACCCCCATGCCTGTTGAGGAGGGGGTTCCCCAGGGACAAGTTCAGGAGGAGGGGGTACAGGGACAAACCCAGGGACAAAAGCAGAAATATGTGTTTTATCTGCAGATCAAACCTGGTGAAGCATTTCCAGTCGAAAATGGGGATCAAGTACAATATATACATGGTGAGTATTTCAGAGTGTGTCTTTGGCGCTTTGGATATCATCCTAGGAGAATCAGGTAGTCATACATGTACATGTTAGTTTGTGCATAAGTTAGGGTCCGTTCCTATGCCACTGGTTAAACCACCTCACAAAATCCCATTGTATGTGTATAAATTGACCCTGCCACACTGCCTTTTCGTTTACATGATCATTGTGATTCATATCAGCCAAGTTCTTTGAATTTACAGGTGGGACATTTGTGAGGCACTTAAACTGTATTGGTTGTTGAGACAGCTGTATCTGTGGGATGTACCACAAAGACTTACGATTGAGAAAAAGTTACGACTGATTTTTTTCTCGGTAGCCTCATCATAGACAGGATGCTCCAAAGTTGATGATCTTCATCCTAACTCTAGCCATAACCCTACTCTTAATCGTATCCAAATCCTAATCTATGACTGGACCTGGTTTCCAAATGAGGCTACTGAGAAAAAAAATCAATCTTAAGTCTTTGTGTTACAGGGCACTGAATAGTTTATTTTGGGTCTTATACAAGCCAGATGATATTCATATGTCATTATTTGTAGAAGTATTTTAATAGTTTTTAATTGAATGTTAACCAGGGCCCTGTATCACAAAGGTTTGCGATTAATAACAATTTGAATTTTTAAATGGCCAGTCTTTCTATTAACAAAATGCAAATTCAGCAATGCTCTTTATTGTCCATTGCCATTTTGCGATTGGTTGCAAATTACCTGAATGTTACGGAGTCCTGAAAATTGTGTGTTTTTTTTTTTTTTTTTTTTTTTTTTTTTTTTTTTTTTTTTTTTTTTTTTTTTTACTAAACTGTTATAAATTATAAGTGTTTGTCTCAGTATTTTGTAAAGAGTACATGTAGAATTGATGTGTAGGCAATATCTACACGTAGAAGTCGCTGGTCTTCCTCCATTTGTGATGCGAGTCTGCCTTGTACTATTTCTTGGACCAGAATGACTTTTGATTCTTACAGGGATAATGGGACAAGAGGATACCTCATCCATTGTGCAGTGATAAAACGGAAGGCAACATATCTAGATGTTTTCCAACAGGCTAAATATGCAGTGTACCCAGCAACAGATCATTGTGGCTTTTTATTCCTACACTGTACATTACAGTCTAGTATGAAAGCGAAGTTATGTTCTACATAGATGTGCAGCAAGACCCAACATTGGACTTTTGATAATTATTTAGGGCAGGTGCAGGTAATAGTAATGGGAGACCACATTTTTAGTGCTAAAAATGTGCTGTAATGTAAGACAGCAAATTGTGGTTTGTGATAATTACTGTTAAACAACTGAGGCAACTTTGCGAATTTGAGAGTCGTGGGATCAGATGCTATTGCTGCAAACTTTTGAGGATTACACAGATGCTCCCTTCATCGATCGCTCTGCACCAATATGATACAACTGTTTGAAGGATTGTGCACTCCCTATTAGGTGCATGTATATCTAAAAGGATATTATAACAATCAGCTGTTCTACAGGTAAATTGTACTGTATTTTATTTGGACAGTACGAACTGACAGTTAACAGTGTTAACATTTGTGGTGTACCAAAAACTGTTTTAAGTTGAACAGGAAGTACTTCCTGTACATGGTATGATTTATAGGACTGAATCAAGTGTTTCGCCACTCCTTTGCACGGATCTTTGGCAAAACAATGACATGCTTCTGATGTACTGCCAAGGGGAAAACCCCGAAGAAACAACACAACAACTACTGTAGAGGCCTGCACACATGGCACAAGTGCTATGCTCATTACATTAGTCTTTGAGGGAGGAGTGAGAAGTATCATCTGTTGAACTGAAGCAGACTCATTTTGAACATGTGATATGTTGGGCAATTGAAGATTGATAAGAGCTCTGTACGCATACATGTAACAACAATACATTGTATAGGGTACATACTGTACATGTATGTATAATTGTATTGGAATGTTTAAAAGCTGTATACTTTTATTTTGACCCTTGACCTGTTAGATGTATGTGTACATGTACACTGTAGTAGCAGGTAATATGTTGGGCAAGTAAAAAAAAAAAAAAAAAAACTTTTGAAAAGATTTATATGCTGAATGTAAAACTAGTCAGGCTTTGCCCAGCTACGTGTAACCTACATTGTAGCACTCAAAATGACATTTTTTTTTAATAGTCTTGTGATTCAGACTTTTTGTGCACTATCATAGAGGTCTGCATGCTATCCTAACACTATCCTGTTGCCCCAGATACATGTAGGCTTACATAATGTACATGTACAGAGGCTGTACATACAAATGATTTCTTTTATGGCCCTTGCTCCAAGTTTGCAATATGGATTTGTTTTTGTAAGGTCAAGAATTCTTTAAATGTCAACTTGCCTGGTCAGTTGGTAAATACATTTAGCCTTTACTGAAAGAGAGTTCAGTATTTTATTTATGAAACATCACTGACTTAAAGCTCAGCTTGAGTGGTTGTAGCCAAAAGTAAATTGAAAGGAATTGTATGAATATGTCCTCATATTATTCCATTTACATATAAATATACCTGCACGAGATATGTTTATCTTCCATGCACGATTTGAGGTGAAATTTAGAGTAAAAAGTGGTTAGGACGGCTGAATTGATGCAGCTCTGAATGCCGCTATCTCGCCAGAACTCCTCGCACACACTACAGCACAGGTACGGTGTGCACTGCGGGCGTACAACGGTTCAATACGTTTTGCACGTGGTCGCCGCGCGGCTGCGAGAGGTAACCAAGTGGTGACGGCCCGACAAATATTCCTTTTGCTCATTACTCAGCTATTCACGTTTTCTACCAAAACCATTTTTTCATTATCACTACAAAGAAAAATACATAGTGTACATCATGATTTAATTGTGCAAGTAATGTGAAGGTTCATGCACAATAGCAACAATGAACGTTCCTTTTTCTTATCAGTGTATCAATTCGTCAGTGTAAATAAGACCGGTGGCACGAAATTTACTCCTGCGACAATTGCTCCGGGCTTTATTTCATCTAAGATTTAGGGTTAGGGTTGCAATAGGGTTTTTAATGTATAAGGGTTAGGTTTAGGGTAGGTTTTAGTGTTTAGTCTAGTGTTGAAGTTAGTCATTTGATTTTGGAATTTACAGCAGAGCAACTGTCATGGAATCAAGCATACATATCTCGTTTATTAGTGTGAATGCAACTCGGTTGGGTCATGGTAGGTCAGGGTAGCTGTCCTTTAGCACGGTCAGGTGCAGTCCATATAATGAGAATCACAGCTGGTATGATGCATGACCAATAATGGTTTGTATGGACAGTCAACTGGCTGGATTCCATCATGAGCTCGGTCCAGTTTTTTTACTTTACATTAGTAGCGTTCACACGGTAGGCCTTAACTCCAAGTTAACTCCAAGTTATCCTTAAGAACATAGTCCTTAAGGATAACTTGGAGTTTACTTAGAGTTAAGGCCCGTGTGAACGATCTTGGTGTTTATGTTCTCGAGGACAACTTGGTGTTTATGTTCTCGACAGATCTTAGGGTTAAGACTCTTAACTCCAAGTAAACTCCAAGCGGTGGGTGGTCCCCGATCGCGCGTTTGACCGTGTGGACGGGATTTCAGCTTAGAGTTAGTGTTCTCGAGGACAAGAGTGACCCCTTGCATAGGTTAAACTTCCGGCCCCACTGGAGCGGCGTAGGGGGAAATGAATTGCGCGCGCTACCTACAACTTGTACTTCCGGTCATCGAGCCGCTCGCTTGTCCTCGAGGACACTGTTCTCGAGGACAAGCACCCCGTGTGAACGTAACTCGGGAACAAGCCGTCGGTGTTTAAATTCTTAAGGATACTGTTCTCGAGGACTAAAACCCCGATGGTCCCGTGTGAACATAACTAATGTACCTGACTTTGTACGTATCCTCTTTAATAGGCCTACAATGTATCTCTCTTTTATATCCATGATACATGTAAGGATAAATATTCATATACATTTGTAATTATTGAAAGTGTCGTAAAATATAAAAACAGCAACAACAACATGCATATACACAAAGTTTGGTTTTCAGTCCTCTGCTTTTAAAGTTATAGGAAATTAACCCACTGTATTAAACTTAAATGTTTATTAGAAAATTGATATTAAAGTGAGACAAAATATTTGATAGATCTGCAATGTATTACATTTGCTGGATTTCATGAGCTACATGTAGTCCTGTTTGATTCTATTTTGTTGTACATTGTAGGTTAGGTTTTCAGACTATGTAGCGTAAAAATAAAAGAATATAAAAATAAATAAATTATATAAAACATGAATGAACCCCCCCCCCATAAACGAGAGAGTTTCAGACCTACCTTTTTCCATAAAGTTAATAATGAGTTTCATATCTGAACATATGAATGTACATGTACATGTATGTTACATTTTTAATAAATCCAAATCCTACCTTATTGGAAAAATACATGTAAAGGTTTTTTTGTGAAGCAATGTAATATCAGTCTGAACTGGTGACCTAGCGCATGTAAATCTTAGCACAATGCAACAAATCCTTTCTCAGGGTAATCCCCTTTTTTGAGCTCTACACATGCAGCAAGTAAATTTTTAATCTCTTTTGTTACACCCTTGATGGAACCCCAAAGGAGCCCCCTGGAATCCCCCAGAATATCTGTTTGGTAATCCTTATTGTAAGAAGGGATTTGGTAACCGAGAATGCCCCTTCCCCTGATAATTATTGTTATACTTTATCCTTTATACCCAGTTTGGTGGCCACCTCATAGTATGTACAATATATGTACTTGTAACACATAGAGCCTACAGTTTACTTGTAGTGTGGAGACGATGTGTTGTAAGACTGATCTACAGTATCTGCTTTTTATGTTCTATGTGAGTAGACTTGAAGGGGCTAAGGTTGGCTAGCTATGCATTTCTATATACTGTATAAGTGGTTATTTTCGCGGTGACTTTATTTTCACGAATTTCTCGAGTCGGTCATCGCAAAAATATCCACTTCAGTACAAGGCTATAGTATCTATAGTAATGAAGTCATCACCAAAATCGCGAAATTTTGCTCTCGCGAATTTCCCCAACTAGTCCAAAATCGCGAAAATATCTGTACGCGTAAATATTGGCTTATACAGTAGGGCATGTACATGTACCATAACACTATGTTCATGTACATGTACAATGTACAATAAATATACCTTTTGATGTACAGTAATACTGTGCAATGTTAATTTCAAATTGCATGTATGAATAGGGCCTACATTGTACATGTACATGTACATATTTAACTCAGTAATGTATCAGAATACAGTCCATGTATACATGTAGAAGGGTGTTGCACTTATTTTGTTTTCATAACATTTTGTGATCTACATTTGCATGTATGAATGTTGGACAGAATAGAAGATGAAGTTTTAATTGTTATTGACATGGGTTTGGTACCCTGTAACAAATTTATGTTAGTGATTACATATAATTGCAAATTTTGATTGTTTTTAAAATGACTGTGGGTTTGGGACCTTATAAGACAAATGTTTGTGATCAATTGCAAATTTGAAAGAACAATTCCGATTGGCCACCAGTCATTCTTTTGAATAAAAAGCGCATGCAACAATTTTTTTTTATTGGCCATCGCTCCATTGTACATTTACTATGCGGATGGTTGCACACCTTTGTATTATGGATCCCATGTAATTATTATTTTTTTTTACGCCTCTCAATTGCAATGCAGTTGGGCAATTCCACGCCAACTAGGACATTTGTCAAAAATTAAAAATGTCTCTCTGATGTTTATTCTATGACCTATCACTTATCTTATGCCATGGGTATTAATGAATCATAAAACTCTTTCAAAATCAATAAAAATTGTTTTTCGATTTCGTTCATTTCCTTGAGAACTAGAACCACCATTAGAATTCAATGTGTGGGACTACATGAAAAAAAAAATCACTAAAATTCAAATTACACAAGATTCTTTTGATATTTTTTCTTGAAACTTAAAATGGAGAAGGGTGGATATATTTCTAAATTTAAAGGTTGATAATGACATTTAATTCATGATAAGGGGGTGAAATAACCAAAAAAGTCACATAAAAAATACTGTAATGCGACTAGCCGTAATGCGACTAACCGACATTTATCGATCTTTAAAGAATACTTTAAATTGTTTACCAAATCTAAATAGCTGACTTGAGACTTAAATATGTTAGTTAGGTGGTGCAATGAATAAAACTGGCAAAAGTATTATGATTTGAGTAAAATATTTTTTTGTAACAAGTGGATTTTTTTCCTTGTCCATTTTGTGTAATGCGACTAACCGATTTTTAACCTGTTGTGACGTTCACAAGAAAAAGCCTGTAACATTTCTTATATTGTTATTTTAAAGATATGGTTGTCAGGTTTAAATCAAAGTATAAACTTTAAAAGTTTAAAGAAAGACTCATTCTTGTATACATGTACCTGGTACCACCAAGTTACAAAATTGGCACCTAAAAGTGTAATGTGACTACCGGTAACCGTGGAATTGCCCAGTTTATACATCCAGTAGTGTTCTTCAAACAAGTTGAGTTACAAATTGTGAGATATGGTAGAATATTATTTGATGACATTTGTTTTGTTTAAATCGACTTTGAATACATAATCTAATACAATACGATTGTGCATTGTACTATTAATAAATAGATATCTTCGGATCGGGGATCCGTTTTCCGGACACTTCAGCAGTTAAAAACATCGTCTTATGCTCTTGATTTATTAAAAAATTGTGCAGTAAATAGCAAAAATATTTGTGAATATTTGTGCTTTGTTATATTGTCTATATTTCTTGCAATCGATTGATGAAATATTGATCACAAAAGTCCTAAAATTGCCGTTTTGTCCGGACAAACAACCCGTCCGGACATACAACAACCGGGTATACCAACTTCATCATCCATATTGCACACAGTGTAAGGATCAAAGTTCCATTTATACCAGAGTACAATGTTCAATAGGAAAATACACTGTGCTCAACAATAGAATGTAAACAATACACACATGCAGTGAAAAGTGCAGTACCAGGTACGCGATATTATCAAACTCTTCATGCAATACAATATCTTGATGACGTGTCATTATGGTAACCTCCATATTGTTTAATACGTGTACTTCAATGCATTGGGTAGTGCTGGTATAATCTGCACAACGTAATTTCAATTAAATCATCCCTATTTGTAGACGAAAATAGTGGCTAGTACAGTTTTTATCAACAGGTGTGTATCGTAGATTAAATATGTTTGTAATGTAGCAAATGTTTGAATGTTAATGTTTAAGGTTGTTTTAATGAACTTTTCATGTGTGTGCTATGAGGAGGTCCATATTGAAATTATTACTATTTTACATACATTGTATGTACATGAATGTTTATATGCCAATTACATTGACTACAATGTACATTGTGTTGAACCGTAGACATGTAATTTGGAGTGCCTTTCTGTGTACCTACAGAGAGATAAATTGAGTACCATTATATTTGTTACCAAACGATTTCTCAATTTATTCTATTTGTTTCACTGGACTTTTGATACAACTTAAATGAACTAAGTCTAGTACATTTGATAATTACGATACAGATCATGTGTGTAAATCCTGTATTTGTTTGTATTTCCTTGTATTTGTTCTCTCTTCCAGGTTTTTGGGTGAGAAAATCAATATTGACATAACTTTATTAATGATGAATGCTGTTGTCATTTTTCCAGGTCCAACGCTAGTTCAACTCCTTTCCAATTCCCCCACTCCTCCTCAAATTCACATGGTGAAAACCGGGCACGGTCCCGTCCAAACCATGGCCAGCAACCTACCCCTCCAGCCTCCGGCGCCTATGCAGTCCATGCCAATGCAGCTGCCTGTACCGCAGGACAACCGTGACGCCATCAACCAGGCGGCGGTCTACCCCAACCACAACCAGGCGCCGGCCGCCGGACCGGTGCCGCAGCAAATCTACCAGCCACCGATGTTCCAACCGCCCCCTCCGGGCAACCAGCAGGTCTACCCGCCTCACATGCTTGGGGCGTACCCTAACACTGCGGGGATCCCGCCCCACATGCACACCCACGTACCTACGGTGTTCATGGGGACTGGTGTTCATCCGACGCCGATGCACATTCAGCGGTTTCAACCGGCGTCTTGTACCTCTAATCATCAGCACCCTCCACATCAAGGTTCCAATGGGGATCTTTCTCCTCGACAAGGTAAGTTCAAAATTTGTTGTAACGACGAATGCGTGTCTTTATGGCTCTTACATTGCATCGCATGATAGGACAGAATTCTCGTCAAATCAGCTCATATATATTGCTTTGAGAAATTCACTTTTTGATTCTGAAATAAGTTGTGTGCATGAGTTCAAAATAAAACTTTTCCACACAATTTAAAGATATATTAGAAAAAAATCGTGAATAAATTGTAGGATATTGTCGAAATTCAAATTTTAACTTGCGTTCATAAAATTATCGCACAGCGATGATTGCGTAGATTTCTGTCTCACCATGCATTGTAATGAAAGACCCATAAATGCATGTATTGTGTTGGGGTTACAAGTCTTTCTATCTCAGGCAGGGCTTACACTACACATTTTTCTTTGGGTGGCCATTGGCCCCATATGAGCATGCAGTCCACATGGTTGAATGGAGTTTCAGATTTATTTCAAGTGGAACAACAAAGTTACATGTGGCCATTGGCACAGGGCCACCGATAAATTCAAGCCCTGTCTCAAGTCACAAATTATTGCTTGGGTGACAAGACCTCTCAAATCACATTTTTGTCTTGAAGATAATCGGTTAAGCGTTGTCCCGTCCTAATTCTAGCTCTCTTTATATGCCTAAAAATGGAGCCACCGCACATTGTCAAAAGAAAAGTTGTCCATTAATAGGTTTATTGCTTTTGCCACCATGTTTTATTTGATCTCTTTCAAAGTTTATACAATTTTGATATATGAGGTTTTGTCACCCTGGCAGCAATATGCTCGGTTGATAATTGCCCCTTACTGACAACTTAACAAACAATTTGAAATATGAAAATTCAAATGGGATGCCCCAATAAATTTTAATTTAATTACAGTGTAGCTTAATTTAAAAATTGAAGAAATACGTCATGTATCATGTTATCAACAAACTTTTTAGATGTCATGGATATTTTTTAGGAACAATTTAATCAAAATTATGGGAAATGCATTAAAAACTCAGGAAGAAAATTGGGCATCCCATTTGGCTTTCCATATATCAAGGACGTTCATAAAGTTGTTTCGAAATTAAAACCACTTGATGACCCCCCCCCTCAAATCAAAAGTTGGTGCTCCTCAAGGTTATACCACCTATTAACCAATTTGAGATAAAATTCAAACCAATTAAAAAACTTGCTGTTGTTGGTAATGTAATCTTTAGATGTGTCTGATGTTGATTTGGAGTCTGTTTCATACCCTGTTTTAGGAGAATTATCCCCCCCCCCCAAAAAAAAAAAAAAAAAAAAAAATAAAAAATAAATAAATAAAAAAAAAAATAAAAAAAATAAAAATAAAAGCAGAGAAAATTACTGAGGAAGAAAATAAAGACGAGAGATTATAAGAATTTTTTTATAGCGTTAGAGGGCAAATCCACCGGAAGAAATATTATTTTCTTCGGGAATGGTCAGGAACAATAAAAACTTCGATATAGAACAATTTGTACTGATATTTTTCTTTTAACCAAAAGGATGTAGTCATTTCTAAAATAGCTTGCTAAGCCTAAAATACCCCAAGCATACAAATCACTAGAGAGATTTCAACACACAGAAAATTAAAACAAAAATGTCATTTCTTAAAACTGATTGAATCGTGGAATTATTATGAGTCACCTCTTAAAGAATGATTCATTATGGGTTTTTTGAAAGGAAGGAAACGTAATTTCAAGGTCCAACTTTGAAAGGAAGATGATTATGTCATAAGATATATCTTTTTAAAGTTCCACTTCCTTCTTAAAGTTTTGGAGCAGACATTTTGACTGTACATATACTCAAATTTCATGTCTCCTGGAACAATTTTATTTACAAATATTCTTTTATACAAAAAATACATTTTTTGTACATGTTGTACATGTATAAACAGATGCAATTACAATTATTGATTAAAACTTCATCTTCTGTTTAAGTTGTTTTTTTTTTAAGGCAATTTATTGTTAGAAAATTGGGGAAAGTTCAGTTTGCTATTGAAAATTATATATTGTATGGAGAGTCCATGTTCATTTCATAGAGACAATGTGTTCATATTTTGTATCTCAAGGTAGGAATGATTATTGTCTTATAAACAAGTTTACGCAAGATAGGGTTCAGTTCACTTGCTAAGAAACATTTTCCAAGGACCATTTATATTGCCATCCATCAATCATGCAGTATAATTTTAGAAAAGGTAACTTACAACATGTGTAGAAAATATTTTTAGTACATTTAATTTTGTTTTTGAGGATATAACAAACTTGTTGCCTTTCACTCAAAACAGAGAGAAATGATGCACAGAATCATTCAAACTTTGAAGTAACTATGTTGCTGCCTCTACGTTGGTTCTGTTTAAAAGTTCATTAATTTCCTTTACATGTAAAAATATACAAACATAAATAAAAGATTACAGGATTTAAAAAAGAAGTACTTAGCAATTGGAAAGAAACTACGTTGATGCCTCCAATTGGGTTCTGTTAAAAAGTCAATTTATTTCCTATACATACATTTGTACATGTACAGGCATAAATAAAAGACAACAGGATTTTATAAAAAAAGTACTGAACAATTTGGAAAGGAGCATTGTACGTGCTCTGGTGTTGACGCATTCAGCCTTTGAAGAAGGTCCTTGCAAATTTTCCAGAAATATAGAAATGTTGGAGTAAAGGTCCCCTCTACCTTGAAAAACAGTTTTCCAGTGAAAAGTCTTGATATTTCTGATAGATCGCCCTAGTTCTTTTTCCTCGTTCCCTCTCTTTTCTTTTTCTTAGCGGACAAAAGAGGTTGATGACATTTTCACACCCCCTAAGTGATGGGCATAGCTTCTTTGTAGCATGTGATATGAGTTATTGAGCAGGGGGATTTCATTTGCTCTCCTACCTTGTTTACACTGTGACTCTGCTCAGGGATTTGACCCGGCAATCGTGTTCGACACAGAAATTTTATGTTGTGTAAACAGGATGAGTGTGATCCGCAACCATAGTTCGATACGCTTTTTTTTGCTCTGCCAAAATCATGGGTTTTGGTCTGGGAGGCGGGTTCGACACGGCATTTTTTCTGTGTGTAAACAGAAAGCTGTGTCGAAGTCGATGTCCTTGAGGTCATTGGTGGAATTCAGCTGTACACCACAACACACATTAATAACGTCCCTTTACTTCCGGTCATGATCTGCGAGACGTGTTGAACTTGCCTTTTTTGTTCTGTGTAAACATGATCACAGGTTCACTCTTTGCAGTGTTGAATCCTTCCAGAGGATTTGACACAAGAGCCGAGTCACAGTATAAACATGGTATATCTCTCTCTCATTACATATTTTTGACGTCAAAGCCTGTGATTGAATCACAAGTCAATGGAAATCAATTTCTTTTCTGAATTGTGACGAGTGGTGAAGGTCACGGCCTTTCTTTTGTTTCTGATATTTTTTTCATTGAGAACCAGTTGGTAGGGTATGAACCCATTCGTGACAATTCAAGACAACTTCTGCATTATGGGGTTTGACGCAATAGCTTTTGACTCTTGGCTTTATGTACTATTTGTATCAGCTGAAAGAGCAGAAGTTTCTGCCTTTCCTTTTTCTTCCTATTCCTCCCTTCCCCATATCCCTTTCTACCCTCTCCCATCCTTTTCCCTAGCTTCTTTTATTCTCATCTTTTCTCATTTCTTCTCTTCCATTCTGCTCTATCTCTCATGGACCCGGGCAAACTGCTGAGAAAAAACAGTGATGGTTTGGAATAGAGTTAAAATATGGGAAGGATTTGCCCTTTAAAAGCCTAAACAATTTCCATTGTGACTCTCGCTATTATTTTACGTGATCGGCCTCTCCCAAATCTAATAAATATGAACACAAAGTCACGAACAATCACATTTTTGCGTTGCATTTGACATCATTGTGAATATTTGTACAATGTAGATCGCAGTATTCTGTTCTGATAATTACATGTATTTCTCTCTTTAATATGCTCAACTGATATTGATGCCACAAGCAATTAACTTTTTAATTTTTTAAAATGAATTAAAGATCTTAACATTTAAGCAATGTTGAAATTGACATTCATTGTAAGCTACATTTCACAACTCGAATAGAAACCATGCTGTGAGGAAATCCAGATTTGATGTTTTTGTTGATTTTCTTGATTTTTTTTATTTTTTCTAGCCCAAAATATTTGATAGCTGCCATTAATTTAAACTTTTTTATTTCATTTTACTTTGCCCTGACTTTATTTTTTTGCCATTAAAAGAACTCGATATTATCTTTAAACAATTGAAGAAAAATATAAAGATTAAACAAATACATACATGTATAGTCACTGCATTGAAAATATGTTAGGAATAATATATTAGGAATACTATCTCCCGTCAAGGCATGGCAATGAACTTGCCTTCACCCTATATGAGTTCTATGAATAGATACTCCCTTGACTATATGCCTATGAATATACTTAGGCCTGTCTGGTATGGTCACTTATTATATGCATATGAAGTAGTCTTAGCATCCAGACAGCACGCTGTGGGAAGAGTGATTTGTTGTGTTAGTTATTAAAAGGAATAAAGTGTAGTAGGAAAGATGGAAGAAAACTATTGTGAGCTTTCCTGTCATTTTAATGCTATCTAATTTAGAAAGAATATCATAATAAAAAGGTCCACTGTAAAGGATTGCTCTTCTATTGCCCTAAAAGTCATAATATGACACAAAATATACCCCATTAGCTGAAATTTTTGGGACCCAAACATTTTGTGTTGTCCCATACATGCATTTCTGTGTAAGTGCATGTGACTCTAAGCAAACATAGGTTTAACATAAAACCTCACAGCACTCGATAATGCTTCGGTAAACTGTTATCAACCTTTCCAAAGCACTTTTAGACAATGCTTTGCACATTTCAATGTCATGACCAGAACAATATTTTCATTAGTCAAATTGCAGGTTCAATTTCTACTTGTCCATAGAAATATGAACCGCTTGTAAGATATTGCTGCTGGGCTAAAAAAAACCTTATATCTCAAATTTTGGTGAAAATAACTTTTTAAATTTTTTTGAAAGATTAATGTTTAACGTAATTAGTCGAATGATATCCTCTCCAAATCCCAGGTCTTTTACCCCCAAAACAAAGCCAACACATCATTTCAATGGAAAGGTGTTGCCATATGTTATAGTGCGCTGTCCACCATGATTTTTTTGCTCTCCTGGACAGTTGTCATTTTTGAGATACCAGGTTTAATCAGCCCACCAATGATATGCTTTTGTGAATATTACATTTGCTGTCAATCAAATGAAGTCCTGAAGCAAATACTAAAACTAACCCTGGGCCTACAACTCTAAAACCTTTATGGAAATCGTATCTATGTGTACATGTAGGCCTACACTCATCTTTAATTTCAAACCAAATACTAAATTTTGCAAAAATTTAGAAACTACTTTTATGTACAAAAATATATAAAATGTGATTTGATTTAATAGAACATTGTACATACATGTATTTATATGTGCATGAAAATTGAAATAATATTCACTATGCTATAAATCGCTGATAAAAATAGACAGTTTTAATGCCATCGTGTACCATTTAGCCATTATGAACATTAAACATTGTTAAAAAATAACATTCGTCTCGCAAAAAAATTGGCCCCCAGAGTTGTGCATTTGCTTTGATAATTTTTTCCAAATTAAATTTTCTGGAGAAAAATCAAGTTGCCTCACATGCTGGTGTTTGTGACATTAAATGATCCCTAACATTTTTTTTCCCCTCTTGCGAACAGAAAATCCTCATAGACCCATTCTTCCAAGGCCGAGGCAACGCGACGACCGAGCCGACAAGCAACGGGAGAAACTACAGAAAAAGCTCCGCGAACGGGAGCGGCAAAAAGAGAACACTGGCCATAGCAGCCATTCCAGTAGTCCGCAGTCCTCCCCCCGGGGAATGAACTCACATAGCGGAGGTGTGCTGCGGCCCACAGAAAATGGGACTAATTCAAGAGGGAGTAAGAAGAAAAGACTGAAAGATGACACTGAAGGTAGGGATGATTATAATATATTTTGATGTATTTTATTTTTTATTAAAGTAAAAAACTAAGGAATAAAAAAAAAAACTTTGTTGGCAGATATTGTCTATTGACGTCTTTGTTGAACTCAGATACATGTGCATTTTGTACATTGTACAGTTTGTAGTGATCATCGTCTTCAGTTATTCAAACAAAAATTGAATTGCGTTAATTTTCTTGTTAATTTCAATTATTGTTTCGATTGTCTACATGTATGTTATTGATTCCTTACATGTATGTTGCATTACATGAACAATGTGTACAAACCAAAATTATAAGGAAATTTATTTTCAGAATGTCAGGAAATGTTTGTGCACAAATCTCTTGTTGAGGTCACATGTAAAACTTGTGAAAATAGTAACAAAATTAATACATACATGTACCCATAATGTCAGTTGAGAGCCTGAAAGGTGTTTACAGCCTGAAAGGTGTTTACAGATATATCTGCTATAGACAATGCAAAAATTGTTTTGGCTCAAAGAGGTGGGATGTAGTTATGAATTGAACCCCCCCCCCCACAAAAAAAAACAACAAACAAACAAAAACAAAAACAAAACAAAAAACAAACCCCCCAAAAAACCAAACAATAAAAACAAATACAGAAAAATACAGGAAAATCATATGCAGGAAGAATTTTTTTTCGAAATTAGATTTAAACATCAAAGAAAAGAGTCATCAACATTTGTGTAAAAAAAAACATTATTGTGACAAAACAAATTTAGAGAAAGGACTCAAGAAGAAGGAGATTGAGTTGTCCATATGTGAACGATTGCTTCCTACCTTTTCCTTTTGAAAAATTGAGTGCTAAAATGCAAAGATGCTTCCCCTTACATCCTTGAAAGACATGTACTTTTACGACCAAACAGGCACCCAGATACTTATTTTAGCTGCAGTCAATTGAGCGGTAAAAGTGGTATTAGATTGGAAAGAGTGATCCTAAAAATGAATCTTTTGGTCTGTCCCCATCACTGGATCCAACTCATCTCCGAGCAATTTATGCTCCAATTTAAATCAGCATCCATGAAATATGATTTTCTTTTTTTACCCGACCGACCACGACCGACCACGACCGACCGACCATACTTTCCCCATATGGAGACTTCCGGTGCTATTGCATAAACACAAACGGTATATGCCTAGTGGATTGTGAATAGAGTGCGGCATTGTGTGCTGTGTATGAGTGAATGAATGGGTTCGGAAGACACTGTTGTCATTTGCTCATTTGGGTGCATGGATTTATTCTTGCTTTTGCTGTCCTACTTTAATAAAAATGGGTAAAGCTGGATGAATGGGTTTTTGAATTATACAGGCAAGGCTCTTTTATCTTACTATTTCTCAGAAAATGTTTCAGTTAGTGATGTTTTTGTGTAATATCTTCCCATCAAGACTAATCAAAACATGAGCAGAGCAGCATGTGATGTCTTAAAGTTGGTTATTTTTTTTCATTATCTTCCAATCCACATGATTTGGAATGTAATGAAAACATTACACAATGAGTGGAGCTTACAATGGAAAAAAAGAAAGAGAGAAGATAATCTATTTCCGTTGCATCACAAATAGCTGGTCATAAAGAACAGTTTGAATAGGAAATAATCCTTTGAATCTCTAAATTGGCAATTCGAGGAGGAATATATAATCAGTATTTTTATGGAAAAATTGGCAATTATGTTGCTGATCTACATTGTAGGAAATTTCATATAGGCGTCTTCTCCATTCGGGAAACATTAGGCTTTCTGCTTTTAACGGGATTGAGTCGTATTAAGTTTTCGGGATTCTATTCAAAAGCCAATGGAACAAAAGACGCGGGAAGCTGACACCCTGTGAATGGAGAAGTGCCTAATATACAAGCTGTTAAATATAAATTACATGGTATTATCTGGATTCAGAGTGAAAGAAAAAGAGTGCTAATTTGAGGGAAAATGCAGTCATTTAGATATTCTATTGCTACAATGTACATGTACATAAATGTAAAGTTAAATTGCCAACATTGCCTTGATGTTAGTGTGTACTGTCCATACATGTATGTGCAGCTGAGCATTGCGTTCGTTCAAAGTAATTACCCCCCCTTTTCCATGTTGCCCTTTCTAAGTGCACATGTGACTATTATTAGAATGAGATTGGTTTCTTATGAGTGGGCTTTTCTCTCTTTATGACGTGCCAGAGAAAAATTAACAAATGTCATTTAAGGAGTGTAACTCATCAATTTCTATTCTTTCACCCCAAAGCAAGGGTATTATGGCTATGTCTATTATTTCAAAGAGAGCAAGGGTTGATGATGCTACGACTCCTCCTGCACGTTTCATCCTCTTCCGCCCCCGTGCTAATTTGATTTGATGTGGGGATATTTACGCATGGACGGGCAGGTTTGTGCGAGCGCTGTAGTGCGTTTATACAAGCCTTCCCCTCCCCCACGGCACTGTCACCTAAGCAGTGTACAGAAAGCACTCCTCGGTTGCCGTCACTCCCGGTATTAGCGTGTCAACAGTGATGCGGCCGGCTTGTCAATCGGAAAGACGCCTACACTGCCGTGATGTCATCATTTCGTCACGGCGACGACTCAATTGTTGCGTTCTATTCTCAATCACGTCATCATCTGTTTAGTCAAAATGGCAGGGTCAACATCCATAGGTCGTATGAGGAGAAGATGAGGCAGAGTGGTATACACTGGTCTCATCTTCTGACTCTCGTCTCTTATGATATCGATACCTTAACGACATCCCGTTCAGCTGACTCGTCGAGTGCGGAGAGCAGATTTTCATCAATCATTATGCATGTATGTTCCTCTCCGCGGCGCTGAGCATGCCTCTCCCCTCTAAATCGCGAACACCAAACCTACCCTGCCATGCTACCTTGAGCGGTCGTATTATTGTCTGGACATCGATGGGATGGGAATTAGATGCGCCATGTCTCTCGGAACGGAGAAGGCTGGAAAACATCTTGTACTTGTTAGAGTAGACTTACAAATAGCCGCCAATAGCTGTCCTCGTTTATTGGCGAGGCGGCTTTTATTACTAATGGGCCGGAAGCAGCATGACAGGCTCTAGTAGCAATTAGAATGGGAGAAATTGAATGAACATGATTGTGAATACTCAAACTGGGTTATTCTCAGTAATCTGGGCTCAAGAAAATATTTAAAAAAAGAACAAGATTTATTTTATTAATAGAAAGGAATTAAAGGAGATGGGTTTTCTTTTGCTGCGTTTTCATTATCACTGATTTATTATCCACTGCTCTTCATCATATAACTTGATAAGGTACTGTTGTAAATTTAGGAAATTTAATTGGAACATCTGTAATTATTTTCTATCTGCCGTGAATAATAAGTACAATGTACATGTTCTTATACTGTAGTATTCTGAAGTAAATAAAAATTTATTATGGCTGGGTAAACGACGTCGTATTTTACTACGCGACGTAGCATTCAGAATGGGGAGAAAGTTGAATATTCGTCATGAAGGTCTCCATAAAACTGGGTTTATTGGTAGATTCATGTATTAATAATAAAAAGAAACTTTAAAAGAAATTTAGGTGTTCAGTAAAATAGAAAGAAATTGAGCTGGGATATCTGATGCTGCATTTCCACTCTTTATTGATAAATCATCTGCTTCTTCAATTCAGTGGGTTCCATTGTTATGAATGCTTGCAATTATACAGTTATAATTCATTTAATTGTCTTTCCTAGACACTTGTGGCCTATATACATGTACATATAGATATTGAAGTGGAATAGAAAGGGTTTTTGGCTGTGGAAATGACTTTGCATTTTCCCAAATTCCTGTTGTATTTACTGAAAATATTGCAGCACAATTAAATGTATTGGAAAAGTATTTGGATTGTACAGTCTCAAAAATGTATTATTTGTACACAAATCAATTTGCAATTAGCTAATTGGCAAACATACATGTAGTGCTGATTCATATTTGTAATTCATTCTTATCTTTTTGAAATTACTGCAGAGTTAGAACCCTTGCGCTGAATTTCAACAGATGTTGATTTTTTTTTCACACATGCTAGCAAAATTATCACTCAGTATGCCAATTACTCCTCATGATCATATAAAAAAAAAATTGTAGTCGTTAGAATGATTAATAGGTGAATGATAGTATATAAGGTAAATATCATTACTAGGTACCTTACATCCTTGCTGAAGTGGGCAGGGTGTGGGCCGTTGCCATGGTGACCTTTCGTTTAGGTAGAATGTGTTGTATGGAGGGCAGTGTGTTGTTATGAGATACATGTTGGCCCAGACTTTAATTTCATAGTGAAATTGAGCTGGCAAAGGTTAAAGATTTGGAGGATTAGAAAAAAAGTTGGGCAGTTTAATCCATGCTTAATAACCTTTAAAGGACAGGCATAGGGGATAAAGATGTAACGAAAAAGGGAGAGAGAGAAATGTTTTTCTTCAGAGAGACAAAGAGAGAAATATTACAAAGGGAGAGAAAAATTAGAGAGAAAGGGACAGAAATAGATGGAGGGGGGCACATTATGAACGGAGAGAGAAATTGAAAAGGGGACGGGGGGGGGGGGGGGGGGGGGGGGGTCGGTCGGAGAGTGGAGGGAAGAGGCGTGGGTGGTGGAGGTTTATTAGGTATTAAATAATCATGGAGGAATTTTGTGATTTGACTGTTACAAATGGCTGGATTATATAGATTAATCATTGCTATCAATATAGTCCAGAGACAAATAAAGGGGAAAAAAAAAGACTATTAATCACTGCTAATTTTTATATGTGAACAGTGGGGATAGAAAATTAGAGATGGATAGAGAAAAATATTTAACAGATATAAAGGGGGAGAGAGGGAAAGAATAAAAGGGGGGGGGGGAGTTCATACACAACGGAGATAGAGATAAAGGAAGAAAGTGAGAAGGAAAGGGGGATTTGGTGAGTGAAAATAAGACGTGGGGGAGGTTGTAATAAGTTTTTTTTAGAGGGTATTAAAATATAAGGCAGGATTGTGTGATTTGGCTAAAAAAACAAAAACAAAACAAAACAAACAAAAGGAAAAAAAAATTGGCTGGATTTTTCATTTCTACTGATATTTTTACAATGTTAAAACCTTCATGGGACAGAGACAGGCAGAGGCAGAAGGAGAGACAGAGGAAAAGAACTATTAATCATTGCTATTAATAGGTGAACAAGGTTGTCAAACTTTTAGTCAGGTGAACCCATTCAGTTGTGCCCTAGTTATATTCAGGATTTGAAGTTCATAATGCAATTTGGGATATGAAGAAGGTGTTAAAATGAGCCCCTAAATTTGACAGATTTTTTAATTCTAAATTATAAGCCTATAACGTACATTTCCAACTAGCATCAAAATGATTTTTGAGCAATGGTAATTTGGAAAACTTTATTTCTTCCTGTTACATATATCTTCTCATCTAATTTTGACAAATCATGATCACCAAATCTATGTTTATCAGTAATACAGAACATCAATATTACTATTCAGCATTCTACCTGAAGACCCATAGAGCTTTGTTGCCTTTTGTCAACATTGGACCTGATTATTAAGGTTATTGACCCCTATACTCTATACATATAAGTACATTTACACACAAGCTAGTCTACAAGCAAAGACTCTGACATAAATGTAGCCTCACATTTCAGAATCTGCATTCTACACTATGGGACAGACATGGTATGTGCCGGCAAACTATACATACATTTCAATATGTGGTACTTTATATATATGCAAGATGTAATTGGCAAGTTTTGTATCTAATCTACATGTTTTTCTTCTTACAATGCATTTGTTACATGTACATACATGTATGGTATATGTACAAATGTAGACCTATGAACTCAAATACGTTTGTATATTTTGCGTTGCAAGTACTTGGGCTGCAGGCACAACAATCTTGTTAATTGCACAAGGGCATTTAGATAATCAGAAAAATGCCATCAGCTGGGGGTGGTATTCTTTTCTTGAACTCTCTATAGACTATCGGAATAGATAAGAAGGTTTTCTGCATCCACTCCTCTTGGTCTGTTTGCAGTCCATCTTCATTAGGCATGTTTACATTCAAAATATACCATAAAGTCATAAAGATATGTTTTATAGAATTAGCGTTTAAGCGAAAAGGGTGTTTATACCAAAAGACATTTATCTTAAACTTTTAAGTGTCCACTTATTTCATGGAATATATTGCTGTACGCTTGGAAATATTCACAGAATTCTGGCCCAAAAAATATCAGTATAAATATAGTAGTCATATAGTACAAATGACAGTTAACTTAGCACATGCTTGAGTTAGCCCTGCATACCGCTCTAGTTGGACCATACATTTCCATCAACATATGCACAGGTCTGTAAGCACACATTTACAATGAACCATGATTCTTAATTGAGGTACATTTGGAAACAATGTCCAGACATTCGTTTCACATTACGTTCATACACAAAATACCATCTTATACCGCTTTGGGACAGCAGTATTCTTTGCGTATGAATGCAGAGAGAGAGGGTCCGAAAAGGGGTCCGCCGGCCGGGGGCTGTCTCCCTCCTCTACTAACGAGGAAACGGTTCCTGAGTCATGGTGACCAAAAATACAACTGACCTGACTGTCAACCCCCAAAGTTTCGACTAGTCTCCATCCCAGACAGACCCAGGATATAATTGAGCCAAGGGACAGGTAGATGGGGTAACCATCTGGGGCAACTAAGCTGGCAAAATTTTTCAGAGTTTACCTGCTGTTTTTGAAGTTTAAAAAAAAATTTCTCATTTGAAATCAATTAGTCAATAATACATGTAATGTAATCATATAATAATAATAATAACACTACTACTAATAATAATAATGTATTTACAAACCGCCTAATACATATATATGTACAATGTAGGCACATAAAAACATCAGGTGAACATTATATTCAGCGCTATATGAATTTATCTAAATTATTGTCAGTGGTCGTAATATCTCCCTTGGGCTTAATTCTTATATAATCGTGTGTCGTTTCTCAATGAGAAGAGATGATTATTTGGCTGCACCTGGGGATCTACTGATTATAATTGTTATTAATTGATTGTAAAAATAGGTTATTGACAGAGAGGGAAATTACAGAAGTTCGCAATGTAAATTTATGTAGGTTTTGGATCTAGATGCAAATGAATATGTTAAGCTTTTCCCGATATTGCTAAAGGCGCTGCATGTCCCACTGGCTTTTTAGGATGATTTGCGTATGAATTGCGGATTGTTTGTTTTCTTTTTCTTTTTTGTTGCGGATGAACGAAATTTGTATACTCAACTCATGCGCAATTAATCCTCCCGCCAGTGGACCGGGCCTTAAATATAACAGCACTGTTGCATTATAAACTTGGTGCAGGGCACAGTTTGAATGTTAGATTGCAAAAGTTTTATGTTTTTATGTAACCAATCAAAATTATTTTTGCAACATTTAATTGCAAACCTTTGTGTCACAGGGCCCTGGTAAGACATGCACTGGTCTATGCACTATGTCAGTGATTTATTTTTAATTTTCCAAGCAGTATGCAAAAACCTTTTCTATAACTTATACTTTGATATTATTTTTTAAACCAGAATGGTATTAACTGGTTTGAATGAAAATAATAATTGACATCTCTGTATTGGCAATGCACAGAAAAATTAAAATCACCATAATTATGCTCCAATTTTCACTTGCATTTTGTTAAACAAAGTGTCATGAAGTATCATTTTTTTAAAAGGTGGTAGGAGTAGAATAAAAATATAATTAGTGTCATTTTGAGGATTAAAAATTTAATTCATTTTTAGACTTTTAGAAGTCTTGTGCATCTATGGGTAAAGGGAAATGCTGGATTTAGGCTTCGAGTTAATATCCACGAAAAAAAACTTGTCGATGAACGTGTCACTGGAATAGTGATTACAAACCCAAGATGTGTAGAATATTAACAAACAGTTAAGTACTTTATCACCGAAGACCACCTGTATTCTAATTTAACTGTCACATCTGGGACCTAATGAGGCTAAAAATGGAACCCCTCCAAGTCAAGATTGGAGCATGGTATATGTTACATTGAAGAGACAAGGTGATAATCACTTTAGTACGCCCACAAATAATGCGCTCATTTGCACTAACCTTGCCCTCCCCCTCATTCTGATAAGTTTTTTTTTTTTTTTTTTTTGTTACCACAATACATGTTCCCCTATTATCTGAGTAAATTGATAATAATTAATAATCCAACTCTTAAACTTGTGACGAACATTTAAGCAGCGAAAGGAGTATCCCATCAACAAATCTCGTCCCTAGAATCAAATTTCATATGTTTTTCAGTCTAGATACTTGCTCTTTTCTTTTCTCTCTTTTTATTTCCCCCCTTTAAGATAGTGCATGATTGTGCTTATTTAAAAAAAAAAAAAAAAATGCATTTCCCCCTTCCCTTTTTCTTTTTGAATTTAGAGTGCAACTTATAGGCGGCTGTGGCATATAGGCCGATGATTATGTTAATTCCTTGTTGCTGTACTTATTGTTTACAAGTATCCTCAAGACTTGATTTTGTTTTCCATGTGAAAGACCCTATTTTGATAAGATTTTGTTTACATAATGAAGATACTTTGTGCTCTAATGAATGTTTTTGATGTCATGACATTGACAGATGATCAGACCCAAAGAAGGCCAATGTAATACTTCCTACAGAGCTTCATGGTACATGGAAAGATGCATTCTTTGCCTGACAAATCTGCCATAATCGGAACAAAATAGTGTGATATGGACAACCATAGTCTATGCAAGATTATTCTGATCAGGTTTCTTACAAAATGAGACGGAGGCTTGTTATCTCAACTTGCCTGTTCCAATTCAATTCAATTTCAATTCAATTCAATTCAATGCAATGCAACGAATGGTTTATTTTGAATAAAAATCAGTATATGATTAACAGCCGATATGATGAAATTAATATGTTTACAGTAAAAACTATAAATGTCATTCACACATGTAGGTTAACAATAAAAACATTACAAGTACGATTTTATAAAAACACTCGAACTTATTATTTAAAAAAAATGACAGTAAATAGAGAATTTTGAAAAAGTTGGATTAAATTGGATATTACTTCTGTTACATTTGACATAATTTGTGGATGTTAGTATTATTATTTCAAATTAAGCAGGTCTTACAAAATACGGAATTACACTCCTTCGGAATCTATATGTTTTGCATTTGAATTATGTTAAATTGGGAATATATCTCAAAGAGATCGAAACATTCTTCTTTTTTTGGTAGCCAGCTAATATTGCAACAAGGATTTTCTAAAAGTTATTTTGCTAATAGCGATATTCTCTTGATATGCAAGTGGGAAAACAAGTATTGTTCTCACCCACATGTACGACTTTCCTTACTTAGCTTGCCCACCCTCTTCGAGTATTGTGTAATGGAATATATGTTTATCCCAAAGGCCTTTTTTGAAATGCAAATATTTTCAATAATGAAAGGAGTTATTTAGGGAATAAGCACTCTTGGCTAATATTTAATTCCCACGTATGCCCTTGTTTTTGTTCCACTTGCTCTCGTGTTGTAATACAGCAGCACTTGTTTTGTAAATATCTATTATTTTGAGCAATTTGTTAATAGCTATCATTGATTTGTTTTTGTAATTGTCAACATTTTGTATATCACAGCTTTTGGATCTGCATGTCAAACATGAAGTAGAACTGTACTGTTGAAATAAAGAGAAGTTAATACACATAAAAAAGAAAAGAAATTGAAAAGGAAAAGGAAGAGGAAAAGGAAAAGGATGAGGAAAAGGAAAGTACTTAGCCTATTTTAAAATCAGAGAAATTAATGTTATTTTATTTATTCATTTGTTTTTATAATTAAGATATTAAAATGGTTTTGCTATCAATAAGAAACAGACAATTGATTGAATCCATAATCATGGAAACTTGCTTTCTAACTTAATAAGAAGAATGTTTTGCAATTTATATTAGGATTGGTAATGATAATCACTTTGATTCTTGTACTAGAACTGTGTTCTAACGTGTACACCATGTAAAGTTATAATGGAATGAACGGTGTATATAATTGCATTTTTAAACCTATAATTGTTTACATAGTATTAATACATTTTATTTTAATGGGCTGTTTTAAGAAAGGAACAGGATGAAAAGAAATGCACTCTTAATAGGAATGAGGAATTATATTTGGAAAAAAGTGAATACAAGCAATGATTGAAGTACTGCAATTTAATTTGATATCAAATGGTAAACTCTAAAAGCTGTTGACCTTTCTTGACTGGAACCCCCAGGGCTGACCACATCCGTCATTAAAATTCCTGTGATGTTGAACTTGACGGGGGTCAAAGGTCATATAGAAGACAATGACTGTAAATGCCTGGACATAAATGTTGTAGAGGAGAACAAATGCATTTGTTTATTGTCCAGTTTCTTGTTCAAAATGATCCCCAGACCAGAGATTTGCTATATTTTTTCTCATGCAACATATCATGACTATTATAGTGTTAACAATTAGCAAAGTGCAATCTACATCTAGCTCTTCCTCAGAATTTCACAATAGCCAGCTGCGCTCAAGAGACTCACATACATACATGTACATACATACAGACATACAGGAGACCAATTTCAATGGCCCTAGAGTGAAACCCTAAAAAATAGAATTGGTTTTAGGATTTTTTTTTCATCGTCCACAAAATAAACACAAACAAATATTATCAAAACAAGCAAGACAGAATTCAATAAAAGTATAGATTGGCAATTGAAGCTGTTTTGGATTTGACTAATAGAGATGTAGACAATAGAGAAATCCTTCATAGAATAGTAATGAGCGGTTTTTGGAGTAAATGTAGTGAAAGCTGATGCAATTGAACAAACACAAATGAATATAAAAACAAGCATATTTAGAAACTAGTTGCACTTAAACAAAAACAAGTCTTCTATTAAAACAAACACAAAAATATTTTGACAAAGTTCTGGATTTAAATTTAGCTGTTTTGCGGGGGCTTTATAGTGGTATAACGTATCAATGCAAATAAACAAAATGCAATCTTTTCTATATTCTATTTTTTTTTTAAATTCGGCTTAGTGGTGTAGCTAAATCAAATAAACAAAAGTCTTTAAAAAAAACATATTCTATAAAAACAAACGGAACAAGATTTTCAAAAGAGTTTTATGTAAAAATTGGCTATTTTGGAGATGGCTTAGTAATGTTGCTGATGAAAAAATAAAACCAACAACAAAAAACAAGATTTAAATAAAACGTTCTGGCCCGAATTCACAAATGTGGTATAGTTAGTCCATGGTCTAAATCAATTGTTTAAACCACGGATTTAGACCATGGTCTAAATTTTGGTATTCACAAACCACCTGATTTAGACCATGGACTAACTAAACCACGTTTGTGAATTCGGGCCTCTGTGTTTAGTGGTGTAGCTGATTTAAAAAGTTCATTCAAAACAAGATTTTAATAAAAAGTTTTGTGATTGAATTCCCCACAGGAACTCTATCAGGATCTTAACATCAAATGATAAATCCTTGCAAATGTTGGAGATGGTTAAAATTTCCGCCCAACTTCCCCTTTTTTGTTCTTCTGATAATTATTAACATTTGAAAGACACATTGATCCTATCATTAATGTGTTCCATTTCTTGGGAATGTTATGTTTTAGGGGAATTTGTAAATTTGATGATATTGTTTTTAATAAGATTTTTTGCCCATTAGAAATGTGATAGGCAAAGTCTTCGTTTAGCCGTTTTATATATTTATGTTTCCATGAATTAGACAGATCATAGAATATCTGGTTGTTTTTACATGAAACATCAGACGGTCATCTTGGGCTTATTTTCGGAATAGCGAGTTATTTTCGGGTTTTTATTTGTAAAACCGCAAAATACATTTGTAGCTCGCCAAAATCAAGTGGCAAAAATAGGAAACAAATATGATTGTACCAGCTGGGTTTTCAAGCAAGGAAATAGTCTGGACTCTATTACAGGATATTTGAGGCTGGGTCTGAAAATAAAACCGGAGAAAAGCAGGAAAAGTTTATAAGGTTTACAAAACATATATTACTCTCTCTCCACCAAAAAAAAACTTTATAACTTTAGTGCAAGTCCAGGTTTTATTGACCACATTTCGTGGGTTTTTATTTTTGTTGGCACCTAACACCTTTAAAACACTGAACTTAAACCTCAGGGTTGTGGTGGTATCTCACTTCGCGGAGACATCTCCGATACTTTTTTTCCGTCGAGGAGGCGTCTCTGAGACGTCTCCGTGACAATTTTAAAAAGTGTCTCAAAGTAGTCCCAAATCCATCTCCAAAACTCAGGGGACGATTCTGAGACGTCTCCGCGACAAATCTATATCACGTGACAAATCTTCCACAAGTCACAGGGACGTCTCAGAGACGTCTCTGCGACGAGTAGTCCAAAATCCATGTCAAATTAGTTTCCATGGTTCCTGCTACTCGTGAAACTTCGTGGGGACTGAGGAGACGTCTCAGAGATGTCTCGGAGATGTCTCATAGACGTCTCTGCGACAAGTTTCAAAACCGTCTTAAAGCCGTTTCCAAACTGTCTCAAAGTAGTTTCCGCGAAGTTTGATACTACCATTAGGTTAGGTTAAGCATTGGGTTTAGAAAGAGGGTTAGTGTCCAGGGTGTCAGGGGTCAGTTAATGGAAATGTTATGCAGCAACTTCACGATATCACTAGCTTTTTTCATGGAGGGTTGGGGTTGTTTTTGTTTTGCACTTCTTATTTAGTGCTTTTTTTTTTTTTTTTTTTTTTTTAAGGTGGAGGGGGGGGGGTGGAGTCGATTCCATGTGTACTGGGCAATTGTTGCTGTTCCAGCCATGGATTGCATCAGAATTTATTCTGAATTAATAATGAAAAGCATGATAAAGTTAAAGCTAGAAGTTAGGAGTACTGACATTTTGAAAATTCATTCTACCTGAGTGGGAATTGGAGACTTTGTTTATTACGTGGACAGTATGCTACCTTTTCTTGTTCGAAAGGTTGGCAGACGAAAACAAAACATGAACTTGGGGGAAAAACCCCAACTACGCTCAATTTTCACATCAATCCACATGATATGACAACAAACCTCAGTATACTCTGATTTCCTGATCGCAATGTGATAACAAAGTGTACTGATACTTATCTGTGTGGCTGATACTTCAAAGCAGAAAGAAAGAAGAAGATATGTTATCCATTTGTATAATTAAGATTAAAGCTAGCTTCCTTAGCTCCTAATCTATTTTTTCCCATTTCAAGTACTTCAACACGCACTCACACACCCTTAGCTGTCAAAAGATTAATACAAGATACAGCATATTATTAAAGGTAATTTTGGCCAGCATTGCACTCAAACAAAGAGATGTGTCTAATGGCAAATTAGGTGGTCCTTTGTTAGCCCAAAGTTGAGAATTAGCCCGCTTCAAGGTGGTGGTTGGTTGAATGCTGCATGAACCGCAAATCAGTGCGGGGCTGCGGTTTAACGAGCTAAACTGCAAAATAGGTCCAAGATAATTCACATAGACTGACTTTTGGTGTAATTTAGTGCACTAATTGAGAGAAATAGGCTGATATTCTCTGCTTTGGTGAAATGAAGCACCGCCTATTCACAATGCCAAACCACATCAGCAAGCATGGTGGTTGGTTATCCTCCCTAGTTACCATGTATCCATGGACTCTTTGATGTATCTAGGATGCGGCTCTAATTATCTAATTGACGATGTGACTCGAGGTGATGCGAGTATAACCACCAAAGATACTGCTTAAAGATAAAGTTAAATTCTAGTCATGAGATTGAAATGTGGGAGAACTGTCTCAAAATGATTGGGACGGGTTGATTATAATGCATTGGTGTATGCTGTAAGAGTGTGGAATCACCAAAAGGATAAGAAATTGACTCAATGCTGTTGAGAGTCACATGCACTCAGGCACTACACTCAGATTTCCATGTATGGGACTACTAATAGCTAAACAATTTTAGCTGCGTTTTCTCTACGAATGTGAAGAGAGATCTTTTCTGTTGTACCTTTTTAATGTAATATTGGTTCTAAATAATATTAATAAAATGTGAAAGCACACACTATTTTTTTTGACAGCAGTACTTTCACTTCAATGTAAATATTATGGTGTACATGTGTAGGGTTAAAACCAAATCCTTTTAAAAGAAGCTGTAACAGTATAGGTAATTTACTAATGTGTCAATAAACTCAACCCCCCTCTAAGGTTTGATTTCATACACAAGTGATGTTGTATTTTGAGAAAGAGACTATAATATAGAATGACTACAGGTGAAAAAGTTTGTGAAAACATACATGTAATTGTAACATTGATCTTCTTGTTGCTTGAATTATATGAACGATTATAAACCATATTGTAGTGCTTCAGTGTCTGGAAAAGATATTGGTAAGAGTATTTTTAAAGGAAATTTCTTTCACCCTAGAGCACCTCATCAATGTAGCTGAAATACAGCGGGTAAAGGCATTGGCACTCTGAATCCTAAAGCAAAAAGTGCCTTTTGAATTTATTTATTTATTTATTTATTTATTCGGTTTAAAAGCATCAATGCAGAAGTAGAAACATAGAATGTTTGATTTACAGTTTGTAACAAAAAAATAACATACATGTATTTGAAACATAATCAAATAACATGATAGCAAGTCAATTACAACACAACATTACATTACATACAGAAGAACAGGGAAACACAAATGGACAATAATTAATAACAAAGTGCATAAAAGGTAATTGAGTTGGTTTACAACATGATCAAGTTTGGAGACATAGGCCATTATTCTTGAAGGGTGACTAAAGTTAGTAGGCCTTTCTATTGTCTTGAACAAAAGGGTGACGTATTTAGTAGGCCTTCTAACTTAAGTCACCCTTCAAGAATACCGGCCTATGTCTCCAAACCTGATCATGTTTAATCATGAATACCGGCCATAGAATACATTTTAATTAATATTATTTTTATTATAATTTTGTGTTTATTTTTATATTTTTATTTTGTTCTTCTGCAGAAAACCCTCAAGTCAAGAGACTCAAGGATCTGCTGTCCAGCATCCAGGTTCCGGAGGTGGAGCAGATCACGGCGCGGTCAGCAACGGTCAGGTGGTCGATGCCAGAACCTTACCACTCGGGCCAAGGGGACGAGGACCTGTATGAGGACCACGGGATAGACCCTGCGGCCATGAGCTACGAACTCAAAGTCCTGGACAAAGCCAAGAACAGCAGTCCTGGAAACGTTTATAGGTAAGCCATCGTAAAGATCGACATGTTCTTTGAACTTCTTGGGGCGTTTCATGAAAGGACTTGTGGGACGTTTTATCCGACAAATTTGCTCTCAGCCAATCAGATGCAAACATTTCAGTAGCTTATAACAGTTGTCAGTGAGAGTCAGTGAATATTTGTTTCATGAAATGCTCCCCCTTTAGGTACCCTAGCTGGCTAACTATATATGAAGATCCTCTTGAGCTTGAAAAAGAAAATAGTCCAAGAACAGTTTTCATGTGCGTACCTTGAAGGTCTAGAGTAGTAAAACTGTTTGGAGGCAATGCTTGCGTTTTATTTACCCTGGCTGACTAACTGAAGATCACCTCTAAGTTTAAAACGTCAATAATCAATGAGGTGTTTCCAGGTATACAATTCTTGAATGAGGTTGATTGGTTTTGAGGCATTCCCTTGATTGAGGACACGAGAACTGACTGTATGAGGACCCCATTCAGGGATGTCTTTGACTGTACATGTAGGTGCCGATAAAGGGATTGAAGAACTTTGTTGTTAAAAGGAGCCAAAGACACTCTCACTATAGTTGTTCCATAGGTAGTATTTGTTAAGACCCTCTGAAAACTTTGAATAACTTTAGCTGGGAATCAACAATTTTATCCAGATCTTCGTGTTTTGGGTCTACATGTAAACAGCTTTGATTGCATTGAAATTGTTGAAGTACATTGTGTGTTGTATACTATTTTCGAATACAATATAGGCCTGAACATTTTTATTACATATGTGTCTTCACATGATTATTCTTGCATAGCCAAATTCCATAATGCCAAGAGCTTTAATGTTAAAGAAATTGTTGGGAATCGCTTAAAGAAAGCGGACAAATGTCATGACAATCGTGCAGAGATAATGTTCCAAGGCCTCTTGTCTTTCATCTGGGCTGCCTGCATGTGTGGGCTTGGGTTGTTATAGTTAGTAGGTGTTGCACTAGCTTGAGCTATTTCAAATAGCGCACTATTTGTGATCTGATGAATTATCCCGATCAGAGCAGATCAGGCTTTGTGGTCAAATAGTGCGCTAATGTGGAGAAAATCCCAGCCCGAGTCATCATCTTAGGATTTTTTGAAAAAACTTGTGCTGGTTTGCAGTTTTAGCAAGAAATGGCGTGTTATTTTGCGCGGTGCACCGTGCTAAACTAGCTCGATAAATCTGAAATCATGCACCTGTGCGTGTATACGCTAGCAATGGTTATAGATATTGAGCTTGTTTGTTCGAGGTCCGGTCAGGTCATTAATGTGCGAAACTTTGGCTGAAGCTTGAGCTAGTGCAGGACCGGTTTCTTTTTCAGGTTTTTTCCCCCCCCCCCCGATCCTCCAATTTGCGTGCCATTTGAAACAGCTCGAGCTAGTGCAGCAGCACCTAGAGACAGCGTGAGACGGGTCTTGTGTTATTGATATGTAGTCAAATGTTGGGATTAACTTGGATCTGAGATGTTTTGGGGAAGAGCCAAGGGGGTAACCTTGAGGGCAGTTTCATCCATTCTAGAAAAGAGTTACCCTGAAGGAGGCATCACGTTCCAATGTGTGAGCAAGCATATTTTTATAAGAAATATGCATTCATTATACTACTTTATCCTCACAGAACAACTGAGAATGTGAATGTACAAGTATTTTTTAATATACCAGCAGATCCAGCTTGTCAGGAAAAAAAAAATGGGGGGGGGGGGCAGCATCAGACAAGGTGAATAAAGGGTAAGAACGTAGGAGGGGGGCAATTAGTCTGGTTGCTACTATGACGTGTGCACTCACTGGTAGCCAATTGTTGAGCTAGTCTCCCAAGATGAACATCTTCAAACTTATAATCAGTAAAAGTCTGGACAGTTGGTAGACAGTTACTTTAGACATGGGACTAATAAAACGTTGGGCCCCTGTTTAAATCTTTGAAATTTTGAGGGTCCCGGTTTTGATTTTGGAAGGCAATGTGTTCCTAAACGTTGTGCAGGCTAGTAACGAGCATGCCTTTCGCCTTGGGTCACAACTGTGCCCTGGAACATAAAGACTTACGATAGATAAGAAGTTACAATTGATTTTATCTCGGTAGCCTCATTTGGAATGCAGGTGCAGTCATGAATTAGGATTAGGATATGATTAAGATTAGGATTAGGGCTAGGGTGCAGATTGAGATCATCAATTTTAGGGCACCCTATCCATGATGAGGCTACTGAGATGAAATCGATCGTAACTTTTTATCCTTCGTACAGGTCACTGGTCATGCATTCTGCGCTTGCTGGCTGCGAACTCCTGCGATTCATTGCATTTCAACGAGGCTGTACCCAGAGTATGGCCTCCGTGCTCTTGCGCGTCTGAAAAAAAATGTACCTGCTTAAATAATCCGTTATGGGGATAAAGCTATCAGCTTTGGTCATTGCATTGTAGGCCGTAAAAGCAGACCAGTTGCACTTTTATAATTGTCATCCATGCAAGGCAACTGTTTTATCTACATTAATCTGTTTGGCAACTATTTGGTCAGTACAAGCTCTAAAACCAAAGCACTTGTATATATTGCATAATCTTTCCTAATGATTTGTGACAGATTGTTTGATGGCTTTTGATGTTTCTTGGAAACTTTTGATCTCTTGGATGGGTTGAAATTCGGTGATTCATAATCATTAAAGGCCTAGATTAGTTTGGGAATGGAACTATGAGCTTTTGGGCTACAGACATACTGACTGAATGACTGACAAACAAACAAACAGACAGACAGACATGACTGACAAACAAACAAACAGACAGACATGTACAGTCTTTAACAGACTTACATACATACAAATATGATCTGGCCTCTGGAGTACTTTGTACTTGAGAGAAAGAGTTCTAGATCCAATGTGCCATGGAACTGTGAGCCCAAATTTGGGCTACTGATAAACAGACAGACTGAATGACTGACTGAGAAACATATATGCATATGTGACCAGATAAAATCTCTAACAGATATAAATGTACACACACAAACAGACATATTCTGGTTTCTCAAGTACATGTACTTGAGAGAGGAAGAGGCCAAGATTCATTGTGGTGTGGAACTGTGAGCCTCTGGGCTACTGAAATACTGAATGACTGACCATCAAACAGATACGTTCGTAAACAGATCTTTAACGTGTCTTTAACAGACATACAGACAGACAGACAGAATCTGGTCTCTGGAGTACTTCATAATTGAGTTAAGAAGAGGCCTAGAAACAATGTGGTGTGGAACTACGAGCCCCTGAGCTACAGAGACACAGACAGACTTAATGACTGACCAACGAACAGACATACATGTACAGTCTTTTACAGACATACTGACAGACATAATCTAGTCTCTGGAGTGCTTTATTCTTCGAGAGGAAGAGGCCTAGAATCAATGTGGCATGGAACTGTGATCCTCCATGCCACCCATGACATGATTGGGAGGGCTGGAATAGTTTGAGCGCTGGAATGTTTTCATGTGTACATAGTCTACGTGCCAGAATGCTCTTCCCATAATGCTATGTCTTTCATACCTGTAGTCTCTCTCTGAAGACCCTGTACTTGCCTGGTGCCATTCACCCGGAGAAACACGGATCTAGTCTCTGAGGATTTTGACGTTGTACAGTATGTTCAATGTAGGCCATTCTTCAGGAAATTTAGGGTAAGGTTTAGACACAGGCTATGGATCAGGTTTTGGCCTAAGGCTTAGGATGGTGGTAACGTGTATGTTAGGATTAGGATGATTGTTACATGTTAATATACGTACATACATTAAAAAAAAAAAGTGAATTACTCACATGTGTATTCAATCTTAATGCTGAACAAATGAAGTTGGACTTCATAATAATGATCATATTCTGGATTTTAGATAGCACCACCTCTCTTAGCGCTTTTACAGACATATTATTACCATGGCCATCGGATTCAGGCTTGCCCGCACACAATGTGTGCACATTCTCCACTCCCTGAGGAGCATTCCAGCCAGGCACCATGCATGAGGTGCTCACAGGGCTGATCAAACCACAATGACGTTCGCATCCTACCAGGTACCCATTTGCACCTGGGTGGGGAGAAGCATGTACACAAAATGCCTTGCTCAAGGACATAAGTGCTATACCAGGGATCGAACCCACTGTCTTTGCTTTCTCAGTCAAGTGTACGACCACTAGACTATGACATTATAACCAAATTGAAAGTATTCATTGATATTCATATTTTTGCCAGAGGTCCCCCAGGCTTCATGTTAGCACCAATGTTGTAAATGTGCTTTAGTAAATCCTGGGGCCATGTATGTACCACCCGTATTCCAGATTTATTATACAATTATTCAAGTACCACTTCACTGTGCCATTAACTGCACATACATGATATCTCTTCAGTCGGTTTTGATTCATGCTTCTCTTAAAGGGATTGTTTAACTTTGCTCAAGAAAAAAAAAAAATAACAAAACCCCATTCTTCCAGCGAAAGCTGTAATCATAATTGCAAAACTATAAGTCAGGCAGGAATCACCTGAGATTTTGAAGCTAAACGGTCGTTTTATTGCAGCTATATTGGTGACTGAATATTTACATAAGTGTACCTTGGTACACTTACATTTACACTACATTCTATAGAGGAAGACAGGTATTTCCAGTTCCTTACACTTCCGGTGCAAGTGTAAAAAGGAGAAGATGTTTGTTTTTTGAGAGCGGGGAATTTAAAGACGATGGAAATATAATCAGTTTTAAATTTTGACACTGAACGGTGCACCGCTGATCGCGTTTGTGTTTGTGTTTTGTAATTGCGTTTTGTATCATGATTTATGTTGGCGTATAAATTTGAAACTGGACATTGAACACACCCTAAGAAGCACCTACATGTATTTGTAATGATGCTTAGGAAATTTAAATGGGAAAGTTTTGATAAAATGACGATAGGTGAGGTCTTACTGTAGAACTGTTATCACTTGTATGTTAAAGGGATTGGGTAACTTTAAAAAACAAGAGCAATTAGATGAAGATGAATAAAATTATATTGCTCTAACAGTAGAAACAAACTACTGAAAGTTTCAGATCAAATAGAAGTCATTTACTATCTTAAAACAGTGCAACAAATGATTTAAAGCATATGGCCGAGCACGAGTTAATTTACTACCACTCCGTTGATAGCTTAGTAGCCCGGTAGGGACGGGGACTATACGACCGGAAATGCGGTGTATGTTGTGCTGCGTTGAAATGCATGTGGTTTTCAAACCCATTTTGGAATGGGTTTGAAAATTTGAGTATGAAATCATTGATATCTCGATAGTAAAGCAAGCAAATAGCTTGCAATTTTAAAGAGATGCCAGACTGAACTATGTGTTTATAATCATGTTGGCAAAATAAGCTAAATCGAATAAAATGTCATTTGAATATCATTCAATGTTACTGCATCCCTTTAAGGTCACATGGGCCCTGTTTCACTGTTCTTCGATATATTAGGGAATGGAACTTTAAGATATATCATGACGTGATGAACCTGAGAGGTTGAGTCATGCTTTGTGTTTTCATGGGCACTTGGCCAGCTGTGCTAATCTATGCACCCTTTACCAAGAAAGAGCGAAAAATAATGTTCTTTGTGAGACAGCACAGGCAGCCGCGGTCGGTCGAAGAACTTGTCCGCAAATCCCTACTCATATGTTTAGCAAGAAATAGATCTTGAATGAGGTGAAGGAGGCTGTTGAACGATGGTTATTTGAGGGAACAGATGGGGAAGAAAGCAGAAGATGAAGATGATTTTTAGGGACTTTATTACTTGGGGGGGGGGCTATTTCCTCCCAGTGTTCTTAATATTTGGTCAAAGTATGCTCAATATACAATGTATAAATATATATTTAAGATGAAACTGATGAGGATTGGAGGGGGGGTGTGGTGGTGCTCAAAGTGTCATCATCTTCTCCATCTCTCTTCATTGTCTGTTCTTGGTCAATGATGCATTACTGTGATGTCTGTTCTCATGATTTAGCTTATCGGGGCTGATCTGATTGTCTGGGCTGCTCTGATTGTCTGTGTTGTCATCTGTCTCCAAATTTACCGATATCTTCCCAATAGGCAGTGCCTCATTAGCTCGAGCCCGGTAAAAAGCACGCTATTTCTTACCCGATTAATTAGCTCGATCAGAGAATATCAAGCTTTTGTATCTCACATAGCAGAGCTTCATTAGCCCAAAGCTGAAGCCTGATTCATTCAGTGGATAAAAATCATAAAACTGCATGTTTTTATACTTTTTTCGGTGCAAACGCCGAAACTTGAGCTAAAGATGGAGCTGATGTAGAATCAACTTTCAACTTCATCCCAGTTTGAGTTTGTTCCCCTGATCCACATCGCAGTGCGCTATATAGCGGGCTCAGGTTAATGAAGCACCGACTACCTGTACTTTCCATTACATTCCAGTCTCCCTATCTTCCTCTATGGGTCTATTTCCATTTACTGACCCCCTAACATCACTGACACACCTGTAGCAAAAACCCTAAGGCTTGTACTCTGAAACGCATTTTAGAATTAAACCTTAGTCCAGGTTTAGTCAGACAATAGGATCAGTGCATTGAAATTGTTTGTACGATCCTTTTGTGTGAGCCTATTGTCGAATTAAACCTGGACCGGAGTCTAATTGTAAAACGCAGTACAGAATACAGGCAAATAAGGGGTAAGTTCAGAGATCCCAACCCTATGGAATAATTATAATAACATTAGAAATTCAGTCTTCGGTTTAGAATATGGGCCATTGTATTTAGTCACGGAATAATGTTATGTATTTATAAACGGGGACTGAGCTGATTGGAATTTCTCAAGGAGGGAGGGAGGGGAGATCGTCTTGAGGCCCTGTTATATTATCTCCACCAAAGATAATTCATGCATCTGTATATTGTAATGAATTAGTAAAGGGAAAAGGCATATCTTTGATTTGTTCTCCAAAGATATAATTTCAGATATTTCTCATCCACCGAAAATAGATAAATTCATGCTTCCCTCATTGTAATTAATTCAAAAATATAATTATCGTTATCTTTATGAACTGCCAAGGTTATATTTATGAAATACACGCACAGGAAGTTGGAATTTTTGCTATGCTGCCTGTATTATATATGCACAAAAAGTTGTTTGAGAAAAGACAGCTTGACGGCCTCTATTAAATTTAGATTTGATTTCAGTAAAATACTTGTATTTATATATTAAAAATGTTTTAATCTACTGTTCACATCATCAGATTTATTTCCCCATCTGATTAATTAATACTACATCAAAATGTTGCTTATCTTTCCTGAACAAATTTAAAGACGGGGAATCTTCAGCTTCCATGGGTAATTTGACACCATGGATGTTTACCCAGTAACAGGTGTCATACATCACCTGACCACTGCCTGACCTTATGTAATGCCTTGTTTATTCCACCCATCCCTCCATCTGGTAAAGTTATTAAATCTCAGTTTCCCTGGCCGATCATGCCCGAAGCTCTTCGGGGTGGGACAGATTGTTTTGCTGTGGTCCAGAAATTTATCTTCAAGGCGGTTATTTCCAGTGCTTTTCACCAAGTCTGGGATCAGCAAATTTTGATCCACTCCCCATGAAAGTTGAAGATTCCCCGCCTTTAAGGGGGGTGTGTTTACTTTAGGGAGAAGGAGGGCTACCCAACACATATAGTGTTTTGGGTCTGAATAATAGACTACAGCACAGACTTGGGAAGGGAGATAGATGTCCTTCCAATGATTATCTGAGGTCATGAGTTGAAAGGTCAATAGTTCCGAACTACTTGCTGAGGCAAGCAGGTTTGATAGAAGTTGGCGGAATAAGAACCCAAATGGGATAGTATATGAAAAGTTTGGGTTCATGTTGTACTTTATCAAAAGTAAGCCCAAGTAGTTGGTTCAAAAAGTAGTTGGTTCAAAAAGTAGTTGGTTCAGAAAATGTAACAGAGAATCTTGGCATGAATTTAAAGTCAGATATTGCCCTTCTATTCGCCTTTTCTTTTCCTCACAAATATTTAATAACTTTTTACCTCTAAATTATTCTTGATTTACAATGATCGGTAATTTGCAATAAGGTTTAATCAATTGTGTGACTCTCAAATGAACAGACACTTTTAATAGGCCTAATCACCTGTAGACAAAATGACAAGATTAAACTATTTTCATGTAGGCCTAGTTGGGGTGGTATCTCACTTCGCGGAGATGTCTCCGTGACAGAAGAGAAAATTTCGTCTCTGCGACGGATAAAAAAAGTATTAGAGAGGTCTCCGATATCGCGGAGTCTCCGAGACGCCTCTGCGACAATTTATGAAAAAAAAAAGTCTGAAGTAGTCCCAAATCCGTCTCCAAGACATCTCCGCGATATTGGAGAGGTCTCTAATACTTTTTATTCGTCGTGGAGACAAAATTTTCTATTCTGTCGCGGAGACGTCTCCGCAATGTGAGATAACACCCTTAGAGAAGCAACTATTGCTTCACTATAGGATGATTGTTCGGCCTTTGAGTGACATTTCTAGTATGAAAACAAAATGTATACGTCATTTCAATTGTCAATGCAATCTCATGCGATTTTACATATTTATATCTTGAAGCTGGATAAACATTGATATTTGAAATTTGGCCTGGAGAAAGATGGCCCTAAATGAAATATGAAAACGTTCACATCTCAAAATTGACCAACAATATGTCACTTGCTTACTTTTGTCAAAGTAGGGCTGTAGGCTATAAGGGTAGGGGATGAGGGTTATTTGCTTCAAATACATATTGTACTTGATACACATCAGAGCTAGAGTCATAAGGACTTAATACACCTGAACACAATGTCAACATCCTTCTGGCTCTCAACCTTCCATTCACAATGCCAGAAGGCAGTAGTTCACTAATGTTCTAGTGCCGAAAGATATACATCATACTGCCCATGAACTCATCAAAATTATGTTTCCATATAGCCAGCCATCATTTTGCAGTCCTTCAAGTTCAAAGAGTTCATCTTGTAAGTATAGGCTGCTAGATTCAGTTTCCCAATATCTTGGTTGATATCTCAGCAATCGTGAATTTTTTTTATGCCTCCGTCACAAAGTCTGTTTTTTGTTTCTTGCAGTGTTGAGTGGTGGGAAGTAATGTGCACTTTTCATTTTTTGTTGTTGAGATCTTCACTGATTTGCATTCAATATTTGATTTGACAAGAAAAGCATTTTTTTTTTTGTGATTGTAAAGTTGTTCCTTCTAGGGTAACAATGAAATGTTTGAAGTCTACTTTTAAGCTGACCAACCTCATTCGGCGATATTATGTATAACAGAATTCCTTATACAGTGGCTTAATTTTCATTTAATGTGGCTTTCTTTAATAAGTTTAGGGGCCACGCAAAGTTTGAAAGTCTTTTTAATTTGAGGATTCAGAAAGAGATTTTTTTCAGTACAATGAATATGATGTCAGTTTTAAATTACATCTTCACATTTTGTTATGCTTCTTGATAGCAAAAATGGAGACTTTGGATCTTCAATGCTGCTAACCCATGATTAAATTTCAGAGGGAGTAATTATCAACATAAATTAAGGTATGGGCCCTACCCAGCAGAATTACCTGTGGCATGGGGGTGCAATTTTTGTTTTCTAGATTAGAGTTTGAGTGTTGGGAGGGAGGAGGGGGGGGGGGTAGTGTGGCCTTTTTGTAAGAACATGTTTAAAAATACCACAAATAACCCCCTTTTGTACATCTCGAACAAGTTAACCATGTTTATAAAAATTCCAGCTCGATTGACTGGAAAAACGCCATTAAAAAAATTGGAGGTAGACAGACAGACGGACGGACAGACAGACAGACTCTCAAGATTAGCCAAATCATAGTAAGGAGTAAGGATAATATATAAATCTACAGTTGTATTAGTTATATCTTGTACATGTAGCCTACCGTTTGACAGGCAGAACTTGTCTTTTAGCCAACTGAGGGTTTGAAATGGAAACAAAACTGATACAACTGTGTCATTATTTACATTTGGCAATCTGTGGGAACTGGCACTGCTCTTGACCCCAATGTTAAAGGGGTCAATATCTAGCACATGGAATCTATGTAGTCTCGTGTTTCAGACACTGTCTATGCATGTATAATGTAATGATGACAGTTCTGGGTATGTACCTGCAGACTACCACAGTGGTATGTTATCCATTGACAGGCTGATTTAGAACAGGGGTTGTTCTGTTCCCAATTTTTTCTTTGAGCTTCCGTCCTCTGGCGGTTTCATCGTTTCGCTAGGAATGTGTCACATTAGTAGAAACCCATCGTTAATGTTACCGCATGCCTGTGATCCCCGCCCCCACATGCCCCCATCTTATACGTGATGATTATTGGGACTGATATTATTAAAGGGTTGGGTATTGTGGAGGCTTGCAAAACTCTGAGCTGTGGAGCCCTGCATGCTGTTAGTGTAAATAATAATTTGTCAGGAGACCCTGAAAACTTCATTTGCATAGCTTCATCACTTGCATCACAAGTAAAAAGGTGTAAGTAACTGGAATTACCAGATTATTTTTGCTCCATAGCCTACAGTATTTTAAGAGTCCCTTGGTATTGTAAACACGAATAATTCAATCACTAGGCAATTCCTGTCCGACCAAAAAGTTTTCAATTATGTTTACATCGTTAGCTGGAAGAGTTAGTTTTTTAAGATCCTGATTGAAGTTAGAAAATCCCTTTAATGTACTTGAACCCGGAGACAATGCTGCCTTCCAAGGTGATGATTATTGGTTGTGAGTGATGTGTGTTTTGAGTTTGAGTTTATGGTTCAAGGAGTTTGAAGAATAACAACATTGATCTTGACATTTTAAATGTGGACAAGATACTAAAAAACAGCTAGAATAAATCTAATTCTTACTAAGGGGCGGGGGTGGCACAGATATCCTCCTTTAACTCTTTGCCTGCCAAATTCGACTATAGTCACAATTGTACTTATCAACTATACAATCGTAATAATTCATTTCTCTGTAATGGCTGGGCTAAATGATCTGAACATCACTGATAATGCGAGGGCCGGGCCTGAGGCATAATTTCTCCTAACTAATACTAAGCAAATATTGTTATACTATTTTTTAATAATTAAAGAGAAAAGTCTTCTTTTTATGCTTAAAATTAATGTGGCGGGCAAAGAGTTAATAGAGATATTACTTCTCCTGTGAAACATCAAAAGATATCAATTGTACATGTTGTACACATATCTATAAAACAGTGGCTTCATGTTATGAACTCATAATACCTGTCCACAACACATTGTAAACAAAGTTGTTATGGTAGCTTCAACTGTGCGTGGCAGCATGGGCAAGAGATAGGGGTTTGTATGAGAAATGGTAAGAATGTTGCGATAGGGGTAAAGAGTTGAGCTGAGTTTGTTGTGGCAACCCTGCCTACCCTTGTAGGATATGATAACTTCTGTCACATTCTGAGCTGATTGTCTGTAACAGCTGACTCTTTCTGGCTAGTCTAGCATAGCAGACTCTTTCTTTTTTCTCCCATATCTGACCCTCTGACCTTCCGACCCAAATCCTAACCCAAAACCTAAAGTATCCTTTCCCTGAAGTTTGAGGCTAGTTAAGGCCTTATTTTATGCATATTTTACCTAGTTTGCAAGCTCAGATATATTGTGACTGAATGAAGACTAGTCCTGCTTCTCTCTTCCCTGTGTCAAAATTATGGTACACAGCTGATTGTAGTCTTGCAATTCAGACTCGACTTTAACACAATGAGGGACATGGGTATGTGCCACCGAAATAATCTTTACCAGAATGTAGATGATTCCTACCCGGCGAAGAAAGATGTAGGCCTGATAAATTGGTTACTCCTTTGCAAAGTTGAAACAGTTTAAAAGCTCGTCTGCATATCAGACAAATTTTGTTTCGAAATTGATAACGCTTGAGATGCATCTTGCAGATCATCTTGGAAGAACATTTAATGCCAGTATGCTGATAATTTAAACATTTGCCATTGTTCTTCAGATGGGTTGGTAGTAAAACAAGTTTTATTATTTACTTCAAAAGAATGATATATTTGCCTACTTTGCTATTCGTCCTCGAAATCGCGCCTACCGACCGATACTATCGGTTTTCATCGGTGTGCGAAGACAAGGTGTGGTAGTAAAACAAGTTTTATTGTTAGTTCATCAATGTGTTCGAGGAGATATATGAGATGTCTAGACTGGCATCACATGCTACGTTCTAGTCACTTTTTACCTGGATGATCGCTCTTATCTTGTGCAATTGCAATGTATTATGATTGATACATGAACTTTATTTTTTTTTGCATTAAAATGTGATTTTCCTATTCCCTTCCGGTATACATATAGGCCCTAAGGCTTTCATGCAATGGATTATTTCAAATTCGGTGCTAGTTCTAGTGAGACTGAACATGAAATGAAATGAAAACCAAAGTCAGTTTGTGTTTGTGTTGATAAACAAAGTTCCAGTTGCTGGAGTTATATTAAGTTTAAAATGTCGCCTCTTGAAACTCAGCAGCCAGTGTTAAAGTAAAGCCATAGATCTCCTGGTGGCTTAATTATTTGAAATATATATTTAATTTCTTTCTTGGCAGTTGGATAGAATAAAACATTCACTCCATCAAGACTCTGACTATCTTGAAGCCTTCATCTCTGTGTGACTCACTTTCTCCTCTGTCCATTGATTTACATACAGTCGATGTATCTCATTCACACATGCTCCATCAACTATCCAGTTTATTAGGCCAAGGTCTGGAATGCGGCGCCCTCACTTGCCCCGAACCATGCATCCCGTTAATGAGATGCCTCTCTGTGACAACACCCCAGTTGGCTACCTATGAAAGTGATTATTAGTCCATTACAGACACTCTCGCACCTTAACTCGTTTGCAATCCCTTGGCTTTGTGGAGGTGTGCGCCCAACACCTCCGAATCAGATTTAACAATCCCCCTTGCTCTCTCTCTCTCTCTCTCTCACCCCTTCCACCTCTTTCCCCGGGATTAATTGGGGGTTAGGTGATCAAATTTGCATGGCCTCCACATCAGATCATGCAAAAATTGGGGCAATTACTTTGTAGGCATACTAATGATGCGGCTCAGCGTGGGGGTAAATGCTAGGCAACATACGGCAGTCTAAAAATTCATAACCTAAATAAGTTCTTTCTCAATGCCAGAGGTTGCTAAATTTAGGATTGGAGCATGTACTTTTCAATTTATTTCTCTGCGTTTAGTCTGGGCTCATGCTATTTTTCTTTGAAATACATTTAGCTAACATTTAACAATCCTTGCTCAAATTAAGAGTAAACTAAATTTAGGACTCGGTCGCATACTTTTCAATCATCTTGTAATTGAGTTTATAGTAAGTCATGTCAGTGTTTTAGTAAAATAAAAATAAAAATGTTTAGCATATGGATACCTTTATATGCTTATTATCCCTTTCTCCCTTTTTAGGATTAGAAATAAAGTGAAAAACAGTTGAAACATAGACCAATAAAACCAACTAGAAGAGCTGTCTGTGATTGAATAATAGTATATAGAGTTGCCTGTAAGCCAGTACATGTACATTTGTGAAATATGAATTGCACAATAATGGATAAAATTTAAATGACACATACATATTTACATAATTTCTTTTGAAATATCCTCCCTCAGATTTTTCATGAACTTGAAACTGCAAAGATGTCACAGCATCTCTGTTTGAAGATATGTTTATTTTTCTCAACTTTTATTTTGTGGCATATGGTTGTTATTTTTTTTTTTATAGACATCAAGAGAGATGAAGAAAAGAAGATGTTAGAACGTATGGTGATTGCTCCAAATGTTGTTTAAAGGGCAAGCATTTTGTTTAAAAATCAATGCTAATTTGAAAAGGAACATTCTTTTTTTCAAACCTACTGAGTTCTGCATGTCCCTTCTACTGTTATCCATGTATTCTATGTGAATGAACTTGCTATAACTGCAGCTTGCTGTTGATTCCCCAGCCGGGACGGGAACTACCGGGGTCGGATTCCAACGTGCGAATGCGGCAACACTGAGTTGTGACGCTCGTCACGTCTTAACGTCCCTCCGAGATGCGCACGATATCATCACTGTGAATTAGCAGATGCTGTGCGTACTCCCGCTCTGAGGTCATTTTCCAAGAATCTCAGCTCCTGATGTGCATACAGCGATCATTTGAATAGTTCACAAGAGGTTACATGTGTATATACCAAGGCTGTCTTGTGCTTAGATGGCCTATTTATTATGTTACATATCATTGTCAATCTATTCCGGTTAGGTCTGTCTTTGAACTACATAGAGCCCTTCCGCTCGCAGTCATGCTGAGGGCAACTCAAACTTGAAGAGCTTACACATGTAGTTGTAATACATATAATTATGATGTCCATGAATCTATTTTTAGCAAATGACATCATTGAATTTTCAAAAGACTACATTAGAATGTAATCAAAGGTGCATTTGTCATAAATGTAATTAAACTCACATGCATTACTTTGTCTCTTCCCTTGCATTACTTTGTCTCTTCCCTTGCATGAAAATGGAGTCAATCGCCCATTTATAACATCTTAATGTTGACATTGCATAGAGGGTGATAACAATTGTCACCGGTTTCATGATAAATAATATATTACATCTTATAACGTTTGAAACAAAACGTCCTAAGTTGTTAAATTTATTGTAAACTGGGTTACTATTTTATAGGAATAAGTAAATGAATATTGGATCAGTAAGCTCTTTAGAAAAAGATTTGAAGCTGAGGAGATATGGGGAAGATATCATATCGAACCAACACCCCAATTCTAAAGAGTCGTCCAGGGATTTCTGAGGCATATAACACTTCTATTCTAACCCCTAGATAAGAGTAACCGGATCTGCCCCAACTATTCGGTCCCTCTGGCGAGATGTAGGTCACATATTTCACACCATTTAACCCAATCAATTTGACCTCCAATCTTTCACTGACTGTTGTCCTCAGTCGAACTTAGTGGTCTCCTGACAGTGACTGGGAGCTTCAGAACAAAATGTAGTCCCATATATACAGTTCCATGTGTGGGAATAGTTTGCTCTGGAGAAATTTGCCCTCTTAGAACTGTCTTTTTTTTTAAAACTCGAGGTTGCCCTCATTCGTACTAAAGGGTCTCCTTCAGTGAGTGGAGCTTTAAAACAATTTGTATTCCCACATATGTAATTCCATGTGGGAAATTGTGAAATCATCTGAAGAAGGCCTGAGATCTAATGATCTAAAGTTTTGCTTTTGAGACATTAGCCCTCTTCAGTCTTTCACTCTATTTTGTCCTGGTTCATAGTCATACTAAAGGGTCTACTATGTACAGTGAGTGGAGCTTAAGAAAAAAAAACATAGTCCCTTATGTGAAATTCCATGTGGGAAATGGTAAAATCCTGTAAATAAGGCCCAAGATCTATTATCCGATGTTTCCTCTGGTTCTTTATTTTTCTCTCTTCAGTACCCCAGTTTAGGTTGTCCTCAGTACTCAATGGCCTCTTATTAGGCGGTGCTGCACTAGTTTCAGCTTGAAAAATAGCACGCTATTTCTGATCTGATCCAATGAATTAGCCCGATCAGAGAATATCTGCCTTCTCTCTCAAATAGCGCAAAAACCTAGCCCAAGTCATCTTTGGTTTATTTCCGAACTGGAGCTAGTTTTGCTGTTTTTGCCTCAAAATATTGCCGTAATTGAGCGGTACTGCACTCGCCTGAAACCTACATTGAAAGCCTCAACCCATCATATTGGGCGTGTTTTTGGTCAGATCATAAAACTTTTTAGCTCAAGCCAGCTCAAGCCAGCTCAAACTAGCTTGAGTAGAATACAATAATTCAACAACTTACATACAGATTTCTAAAATCTGTTAAATATCTTCTTTGACTAAAAATATCCTATAGAAACTTTAACGATCTCAATTGAAATACAAAGTACATTTGTACAAAGCATTCTCAACAACAGTTTTGTCTAAATCAGGAGGGGAGAAAAAGGAGAAAAAGTTCCACTAATGGGCTGAAATTGAGTGGGTGTAGACCTCCAGATAGATGCCAGAGGCAGGGGCTAAATTCAAGAGAAATGTATGCCTATCTTCTTATATCTTCAACCCACACAAATTATAATGTAGTCTCTAAATGCTATATGGATATGTAGGTGTATTGAATATTAAATTTTATTATTTTTAGCATCACTGCAATATTTTTTGAGATATGATTGATCATAATTTCTCTCTAAAATTAAAAGTTTTCCTCAAGGGATAAATTATATTTATATATTTTTCAGAAGTTAATTTGGTGGAAATAAAGAAAAGACCATATAGGTCTGTAGTTTGTAAATTGATGGTGGCAGGTTTTTACAGGATTGCTTGACTTTGATATCAATTGAATTTTAGGTGCCATATTTATTCTTATTTGGCATATTTAGCCCACATTAGGAGATAGCAGGATTATTTGTGATGTTTAATACTTGTTTCCCTGTGGGAAAAACACCCACCCACAGGTTTGCAACAAAGCTGCTATCCCTACTCACTTCTGAAATTGAAAAGCATAGATACATTTCGAAGGGGCATTCACACTTGGAAATCAATCTCATAAATTGAGTTGTGGTATAGAGTAGCGAACTACTGCAATTCTGATAATTTAAGACATTGTAGACCCACACATACATATATTTGTGTGAACAAGATACATTCCTTTCCTGGAATTGTTTTTATTCCAATTTGTATTTACGTCTCTGTTATACTTCAGGCGGGATTAGGTTTCTATAAAATGACACAATTATGAAATTAGAATTAAAAAAATATATATCTGAAAATTCATAATTCTAGTGCTGCGCAATGGTAGGAATTCAAGGAAATGAAAGAAAGGTCCGGACAAGTTTTAATGAATTTATATTCGATTTTAATGGTTACTACTATTGGAGAGTCACTGGTGCTAAAGTTTTTTGCTTTTTTTTGTTTCAATGATAACAACTTTCTCTATGTGTTTGGCACCATTGCCAACTCGAATTATCATTTGCCAAGGATTGAATAATGTAATCAGTTTAAATGATGTGTGCGTGGCCCCTTAACCCACTATCATAGGCTGAATACATATGTGAACGGATAGCTGTATTGATTACAATAGACGTGATGTTTGCGTAATAAATTCACCCACGTACAAGAGAGTGTTAGAAATACTGACATTCTACTTTAAAAAAGTGTCAGCTCGTGAGATATCAATACAAAAGGAATCACCAGTTTGCTATCAATTGACCTATATTATATGCATACAAATCAAGAATAAAAAGATATTTCTTTCATTGTGTCCAGGATAGTCGCATGGGATTTTTAAATGTGTTAGCATCCCAGGTCACTTGCAATGGACTCACAGTGTTATATGACTTTAAATTTGAATTTATTTGACATCATCATGTAAATGTAGGCCTACATGTACAAGAAATTTTCTCAACAAAAGTACAACATTTCAGTTTAAAAACTGGCTTTAATAATAATAATAATAAATATAAATTTGTATAGCGCAGCTTTTATACTAATATATTCAGCTGCGCTGACTCAGAGCTCTTTTTACTTAATTCTACATGTACATGTACATAACAATTTCCTTTACCAAATAAATTTGATTCAATTTAGATTTTGTATACTGTATTTCAAATATGTAACTACATGTATATGAGCAGTATTCCAATTGTCATTATTTTAACTGATTGATCTCTTTTTGGTTTTGTTTGCAGTAATAGTCTTCATCATACAATATCCGACCTGAGGCCTGCTACTGAATATCAACTAAGGTAAGTAAAACATTTTACGGCAAAATAAATAATAAAATAAATAAATTATCAGAATATAAATAAATAGATATTAAATGAATGAAAAAGATGAATAAATCTTTTTAAAAAATGCTCAGAATAAGGACAAAACTGGCTAAAGTTTTTCAGCCTGCACTCATCAGATCCAATCTGATAAAAAAGTACCATACCAAAAAAAAACAAAAAACAAACAAAACAATCTTCTTACTTTGAAGCTTTTAGCTACATGAAGGTTATTAACTTAAAGTTCATGTAATTATCATGTCTTTGTCTTTATTAGGTAAATATTGGGAAATGTTGTAGACTTGTAATGTCTATAAAGGTAGAATAATTAATAGTGGAATGGTCCTATGATATTTCAATGTTGTTTGAGAACTTCTGTGTAGTCTTTTGTTTACGATCGTAATTGCCTTTGTTCAACTGTGCGTGTTGACATTCACGATGTAACGACCTTACCAGCAGATTGTTTATATCACAATACCATGAATTATGTTTTAAAAGATGAAGCATAATGGCCTAGACTCTATGAAAAGTGGACATTAATGATTGTGTACATTTGTCTGGAAGTCTGAGCACCACTTTTTATAGGGAAAAAAATTTGAAAATATGGATGTGCTGAACGAAAGGTTACGGATCATGGTGTTGGATATAAATTGGTAATATAAACGTACCTCAGAGATGGGTTTGATTTACTTTAGGGATACTATAAAAGTCAGGATAGTATTGCAAAGATTCTTAATGATTTTAAGACATTTTCAAAATGCTTTAAGTATAAGTTTAATTTGAGAATCAAGCATCGGATTAAATGATTTCTACAGACAAATCCTCACCTCACAAAGTCCATACTACCACACGACACACACTGCTATTAACCAATTTAATTTTTAAAAAAAGTTCTAAGAGGGATATGTTACAAAACAGGTTCCCAAAATGTCTTTGATAAACATGTTGATTGAACTTCAATGAAAATTTCTTGTCAGAATAATGTATTCCTGGGACTGTGTAAGTGATGACACAACATGTGCTCCTGCCATAATTGCTCTGGGCTTAGGGTTGCAATAGGTTAGTTGTATTTTAGTTTTTAAGATACAATAGTATCGTTCACACGGCAAGCCTTAACTCCAAGTTAACTCCAAGTTGTCCTCGAGGACTATGTTCTTGAGGACAACTTGGAGTTAACTTGGAGTTAAGGCCCGTGTGAACGAACTCGGTGTTTATGTTCTCGAGGACAAGTCGGGTTTTATGTTCTCGACAGATCTTAGGGTTAGGGCTCGAAACTCCAAGCGGTGGGTGGTCTCCGATCGCGTGTTTGCCCGTGTGGACACGATTTTAACTTGGAGTTACTGTTCTCGAGGATAAGAGTGACCTCTTGTGCAGGTTAAACTTCCGGTTCAGTACCTCACAAAACTTTGCGCGCTCTAAAAATTAACAGCGCTGCCGATTGCATAACTAGCACGAAACCTAAACTTCATTTTTGAATAATCAAATAAATAATCATACATTTGCAAGAAAACCTTAAAATATCGATATATACAAAAAGAAAATGAAAAAAAAAAAAAAAAAGTCAAATAGACTGTAGTTGCTGGCTTGTTTTATTTTTGTTTTTCTTTTTGTAACACACGTGCACTTTTGAAACTTTCCACTCAGTTCAGAGCTTGCAGAGGCAACTCGCTCGATAGTCGGTGGTCGATACACCTATTTATTGATTATTTATTTTTTTTTTTAAAGAGAAGGTTCCAAATGAAGTTATACAGCTACACTTTACTTCTTGGAGAGTACATGTTCTACTTCCGGTCATCGCGCCGCTTGCTTGTCCTCGGGGATAACTATCCCCGAGGATAAGCACTCCGTGTGAACGTAACTCGAGAACAAGCCGTCGGGTTTTAAATTCTTAAGGATACAGTCCTCGAGGACTAAAACCCCGATGGTCCCGTGTGAACATAGCTAATATTCTGTAAAACTAGAAACCTTTGCGTGCATGATACTTTTGCGACTTTTGCGAGGAGGTAAGATTTGCAAAAATAAAATGCCCGCAGAAGCATAGTATACACAGTGCATTGAATGCTTGTACAATACTGTACGCTGTACAAGTAACTTGGTGGTCGGAAATTTGCGAAAATGGCTGTCCGGTCCATTTCGCGAAAGATTCTGGTTTTATAGTAGTTTTAAGTTCAGGGTTGAAGGAGTTATGGAGTTACAGAGAGCAGATGTTTTGGAACTATACGAGCAAACAAGTCTCTTCTTTTCAATCATTTTTTTTTACTATTTTTGATAATGGGAACAGACCGTATGGATTGTTTTTTATCAGTGCGTGAAGGTTTGTATGTCTGGGTTGCGGGCAGGCACAGGAAACAATGGTTGAAGGTAGGAAAGACATTTTTACAAATGCTTTCCTGTTCCTCTATGAGATTGTCCTTGATGATATTCCCATCCCATTATAGCGGTCTGATCGTCTCCTGTCAAGTCGGTAAACAATTTTTATTTTTAATTAGTAATCAGTCCGTCAAGGTCTGGGGGATAGTCTATTTGCGCAAAGAGATATTCATCACTTTACTGCAACATAAAAAAAATGAACAAAGGAACATAATGTGTAATCATGATTTTAAACATTAAAACAGATTACGCCCAGGTCATGTGGTATTAACATACACACAGGCCCTATACTTTTGTAGGGAGAGACTTAATGGCCCGAATTCTCAAAGGAGGATTCTGCAAAACCCACGATGGATCCGTGGGTTTTTTAATCGACGGCTCCACGGATCCACCAGTTTATGATTCACCAACAGTTGACCCAAATTATGACGTTTTATGACGATGTGGATCTGTGGATTCAGTCGAGTCCACCTTTGTGAATACCATTTTGAAAATCCTAGGTCCAACCCTAGGTTGAACCCAGGGTTGAAACCATGGATTTTGCAGAATCCACCTTTGTGAACTCGGGCCAATATTTTTAATGTCAAGACACTGATAAGTTCAAGATTTTTTTTTAATTTGTCAAATGATGGCGCAACAAAAAATAGGGCAAATTAAAAATGCATGACTATTATAGTTAATTGTTTTTAAAGCACAATGCTGTCTTTTGTGGACATTCCAACCATTTTATAGTTATTTTAATGGCCAACTCAATTAAAGTAACCAAAATAATTAAATTTGCTAGGTGTTCTAATAATTTTAGCCACCACTGTACATGGCCAAAAATTATAATCTCAGAAACACAAAATCTCAAATTTTTTAAAAAAATCTCTGAAATCTCTGAAATTGAAACAAAAATTCACCTGCACACAAGAACAAGACCCACTATAAAAGAGTTGAAGCGGAACCCTGCGATATTTTATGTGAAAAGACAAAATAACTGTATTTTAAACGACTTTTGCTCTGAGATGAAGACTAATTATAGGAGGAAGCATGAGATTACATTTGTTTACATGAATGTGATTTATGGGGTCATTGTGTACAAAAACTGTCACATGCAAGTTGCATTTATACTGAATGTATAATTGCTGTACGGATGAGCGTGTATGTTACAGCTAATGTTTCTGGCTACTCCGTCTGGATTTTAATTAGTTTACGAAAAAATAGAGAAGAAAATCAGAGTTGGTTTTCCCTGATCATCGCACTACTGTTCATTGTAATTTGATAGGAGGTAAAGTGGGGATGTTCAAAACAAATCCTGGTAGATTTATTGAATGAAATATGAGTTGATATTTCCTCCTTTGAGTTAAGAGTTTGTTCATATTATAAAAGCGCATTCACACCATCCCAATTGGGAAAATATTCTTGTACATTGTAAATTCAGTGTGAATAAAATCCTGATTTTAAATTTAGTTTCAGATTAAATTCTGTTAAACAGATAAGTAGTTAAATATAATGTAAAAACAAAGTTTTAGTTTATCTATGAAATATTGGGGGAAAAACAAGAACTGAACAGTAAAAAATGACCATAAGGTGATATTGAGGTGACAAGAAATTAAAGGATAGATATGAAAACTAAAGGCAACCACCTATTTTTTTGTTTTGTTAGGGGTTTGATAGTAGGTTATGGAAAGCAAGACTTTCCATGCAAGAGGAAGTCAAAATCATGGTACAGTTCTGACCAAAACTTATTTTGACTTATTATCCTTAATTTTTTTTTATTTTTAATTATCACTTGATAATTGAAACCTTGAATATGTCTGACAAGATTCGTACTTGAAGTCGACCCCTCTAAAACTGATTTATAATTTATACCTGGGTGGTGTTTAGGAAGGGACAAATGACTTTATTAACGACTGGAACAGGTTCTTGGGTGCTATACTGATCGCATTCTCAATCATTTAGGACTGATTAACAGTAATTCGTAGAGTAATTCGAAACTTAAATTGACTTTAGAAGTTAAACACCACCTAGGCCAGAAAATTTATTGAAAGCTGGTCTGAATCCAATTAAAAAAAAAAAAATCATCTTTAAAATTCAAATCAAAACCAAATACAATCACTGCACTACCAGCATATCATTTAAGTTGGGGTAAAAATAGGATATAGTAAACAGTTGAAGTAGTATTGAAATATGATCTTGAACATCCGTCTTTGCATTCATGAAGAGTTTTATTTGGTCTTACATGTATGGGACCATTTATTCTGCGGTCTAATTAAAAAAATTTGGACATGGAGCAGCAACAACATCATAACCCTGTTTGTATATATTAAACCTGGTGTATAATTTTGGTAACAAAAATGAATTAGCACAAAACCGATCAAATATAGTCTCATGTTGTCCACATTGCACTAAAAGATATGTGTGCGAGATCTTGTGACATTCCTTTCATTATTTCTGATGAATTTCATTGAAAATTTTTGAATGAAGAGTAATGTAACTGCCGTTTAGACCTCTGCTGAGAGTTTCGCACGCCGGAGGTTACGGCATGAATAATGCGAACGATCTGTGCGTAACACGCACACAAGAGAATCCCCATTGGTTTTCCATGTAAGCGCTAACATGAGTCGGATCCCCGACTTAGCTTTTTTATACTTATATTATGGAATAAAGACACTAAAATGAGATAACAAGTACTATAATTTGCTTTATTATTGTTATTGGATTCAATCTATCATAATTTATCTTAATGTGAATCAAAATAATTTTTTCTTTTTCCCGAAACTATACACCAGCTCTAACATAAGACCAATTTTTTCTGTTGTAGCAACTCATTGAATTTTATCTGCATATTTATTTCAGACCGTGACCTCCATTTATAACCCTATCAGAGGGACAGAGTGTTTTTAAACTGAATACACATCTGTAAGAAAACAGTGTGAGGCGTGCCATTTTAATTCTTGTCTGTCGGCACTGTGACACGACATTTGCTTCAAGATAGGGTTAGGATTGCAATAGGGTTTCGTCTTAGGTTTAGGGTAGGCTGTAGTGTTAGCTTTGGTGTTGAAATCAGTCATTCGATTGATGTATGGAATTTTCAGCTGAGTAAGTAGCATCGTTCACACGACCAGCCTTAACTCCAATTTAACTCCAAATTATCCTCGAGGATAACTTGGAGTTAACTTAGAGTTAAAGGTGGTGTATAGTTTCGGGAGAAAGAAAAATTAATTTTGGTTCACATTAAGATAAATTATGAAAGATTGAATCCAAGAACCATAATAAAGCAAATTATAGAACTTGAAATCTCGTTTTAGTGTCTTTATTTCATAATATAAGGATAAAAAAGATAAGTCGGGGACCCGTCACAGGTTAGCGCTCACGTGGAAAACCAATGGGGATTCTCTTGTGTGGGGTTACACACAGATCGTTCGCACTAATTCACGCCGTAACCTCCGGCGTGCGAACTTGTCAGCAGAGGTATAAACGGCAGTTAAATTAACGCTATATTCAAACAAATTCAATGAAATTCATCAGAAATAACGAAAGGAATGTCACAAGATCTCTCACACATATCTTTTAGGGCACTGTGGACAACATGTAACTACATTTGATCGGTTTTGTGCCAATTCCTTTTTTGCTACCAAAACTATACACCAGGTTTAAGGCCCGTGTGGACACACTCGGTGTTTATGTTCTCGAGGACAAGTCGGGGTTCGTGTTCTCGACAGATCTTAGGGTTAAGGCTCGAAACTCCAAGCGGTGGGTGGTCTCCGATCGCGCGTTGGACCGCGTGGACACGATCTTAACTTGGAGTTTCGTGTTCTCGAGGATAAGAGTGCTGGGCACCCCACTGGAGCGGCTTGCATCTCAAGCAACATAGCCACATTGTACGGGGAAATGAATAGCATGCGTTACCCACAACTTGTACTTCCGGTCATCGAGGATAAGCACTCGAGGACAAGCACTCTGTGTGAACCCGACTCGAGATTATTATCCGTCAGGGTTTAAATTCTTAGGGATACAATCCTCGAGAACTAAAACCCTGATGGTCGCATGTGAACATAGCTATTGTCGCCAGAGCAAATGTCATGGAATTGTCTAGGTTGGGTGGGACTCATACCCACGAGTGGCATCATACGGATGTTACTGAGGCAGACACCGACATCTATCCATTGAGCTACACTGCCTCTTGATATTGCCTATAAAGATCGTGGGAGGGGGGGGGGGGTCACTGGTCATGGTCTACATCAGTGTAAACAGCTTTTGTTGGATTGGAGTGGATAAAAGTGAAGAGTATACATGTCCCAGGTATCAGGAATAATGAGAATTTTCAATCCTTGGTGCCCTTTATTATCATCTCCCAAGATGATATGATATCCTGAAAAAAAGATTTTATTTATTTAAATGTACAACTTGAAATTCAATTTACAATGTACTTTTCAAATAGAGCACTGAGAGACACAGGGAATTCATTAGGCACTACTACAAAATACATCTGATTACTACAATTATTCACTGGCATTGTAGCTTCATGTATTTACATAATAAAACTAGATTTAATTTATGTTTCTTGTTAGTAAACAGATTCTTTTTTATTTAAAGATCTCAAATCAGTTTTGTTTGAATAAAGAAAGTATGCTCTATTTAAAGGATAAGTGGATGTTCCTTTCCATTTACTAAAAGATGGTATTATTTTATTAGATTCTGCTTTATTTTTGTTTGTAGTATAAGCTTTTGCAAATTAAAGGAAAATGTATAAATTTGTGATTCCACAATATGGTTTCTTGTTTTTGTTTTTTGTTTGCATAACATGTTGTTTGTTGTCTCCGGGATTATTGAGATACCTGTATATTTTATATTTTTACTGATTAAAAATTCATGTGGGAAGTAATAAAAATGAAAATAATCAGTCTGCCTCCCACATTTACATTTATTCATTCATATGTCAGATTATTGAATAAGTGATAAAAGCAACTTGTAAACAAGTTTTAAATTTGATAAAAATAACATTAATTCTTACCATATGGTAACCATATGTCAATGACAATCCAGCAATTTTTCCTCTCTATAACCTGGTCACCATATTTTGTCTTTGGAATTGAATATCACTTTATGTTATTTCATGTGTTTTCATACAAAGATGCCACGTTTCAGGAAATTTCCTGAATTTAGGAAAAGTATTACTCAAATTTTTAAAACGGTTGTCTAGAGCTTTATTTATTGCTTGTTGATAATGAATAAATTACAAAAAACTGATTGAGATATTCAACCATTCTCATTTTTGTTTTCAATATTTTGTAAGCTCCGGATATGACTGGAAATAAGCTCTTATAGAATCCAGACAAAATTGAAACTGAATGTTAAAAACTACCAATGAAAGATCCAATGCTTTAATAGTAGAAATGATATCTGAGTAATGATCAAATAAAGATGTCCCTTGGTAACTCTTCGGTTGATGTTTCCGATAATCATGACTTTCAGCAAAATTCTGAATATTTTTGCACAAAATTTTTATTTAAACAATTATTTCACTCAATTATACGAGACAAAGTGTAAATTTGTACACAATACAAGACTTGCATTGCATTTTGTAAAGAGTTGCAATGAAACGCAAAGTCGCTTTTAATTGTGAAATTGTGGGATTTGCCTTTAATTTTGGGACTTTTGTTTGAAAAACTTTGCTGAAAGAGAGGCCCAGATACACATAACAGAATAATGTGGGTAATTGCATTAGTTTTTCTAAATTTGCCATTGCCAGACCTGAAGATTGGGTCAAAGTTGAGCTTATAAATACTGTAGCAGTGTGAGAGCACTACCCAATTGTATCATGAACATGTTCGTTTATAAAATCTTTTCTCTTTTCCCTCTATTCTCTTCCAGTGTGAGTGCAATATTGGACGGTGTGCGCGGTGCCCCTTCACAGCCGGTGTTCTTCGAGACCCACGGCTGTCCTCCCGATGTACCCTTGATGCCCCGGCTCACCGGTAGGACTAAGAACTTCCTGGTCCTCTCATGGAAGGCGTCCAACTCCAACGGGTCCAAGATCCATAGTTATCTGCTGCAATGTGACAAGGTAAGCATTGTTAATCCATTATCAACAGGGCGGAGGCTCCAACCCCAAGCACCTCTTTCTCGTGAGCTTCTCCCACAAGACCCCCGCTCAAAGTGCGCTTAGACCAAAACTACAGCACAAATCCCAAATTCCCTGTTGCCAGAGTTTGCTTTTAGGGTTATAACAGCTTTCTGATGCTTTCTTTGAACATTTAAAATTTTGTTATTTATTTGACAACAGTGAATTAAGGGTAAAATACAGTGATTCAGATTGACTGTTGTCAAATATATGGTTGGGAGGGGAAATAAGGGGAAATGCCGAGCTAGGGTATGAGAAATAAGGGAGAAATACAGTTATGTCGTGAGAAATTCAAACTTAACCCTTAATTCCTCTACTTTTAAATAAGTTCTATGGAAAGCCGTAAGAATGCAATTATATATTGCTGCTGCATGTGTTAAGGTAAAAGCTGCCAACCATACCTGTTTTCCAGAAGAAAAAAAAACCCTAATATTTTCTCCTTTTAAACTAATGTTACAAACCCTAAATCCCTCTACATTTTTCAGAAAGGTTCCTTGTAAAATCATACAAATTACACTCCATTAAAGAAAAAAAATCAGACCTTTGCCTGGCCTTTCGTGTATGTTTGAATTCTGCATTGTCATTAAGATGTCAAATAAGACAAGATTTTAGAGGAAGAGACCCTAACGGGAGGGGGAGGTTCTGGATATTGTCGGTGTCTTCCAGATGACAAGATGATGTGTGCAAGGCTCTTCTCAATAGGCGGTGCTGCACTAACTCAAGCTTTTTTAAATAGCGCACTATTTATTTGTGATCCGATGAATTAGCCTGATCAGAGGAGATCCAGCTTTGTGGTCAAATAGTGCGCTAATTTTGAGGAAATACCAGCCTAAACCATCTTAAGCTTTTTTTTCAAAACTCGAGCTGGTTTGCAGTTTTAGCATGAAATAGCGCGCTATTTTTCGAGGTGCTGCACTAGCTCGAGAGGAATCCCAAATCGTGCAACTGTGCATGTATATATGCTAGCGCAAAACGCAAAGCGCAAACCATCTGGCTTGTTTGTTCAAGGTCAGTTCAGGTCGTTAATGTGAAAATTTAAAATAGCTTGAGCTAGTGCAGGACCGGTTTCTTTTTCAGGTTTATTCCCGATCCACCAATTAGCGCGCTATTTTTTAGCTCGAGCTAGTGCAGCAGCGCCTAATGTCTGTGCCTTCGAGATGACGAGATGATGCGTGCAAGGCTCTTCTTGTTGCTTCATGCCGCCCTATACGCTCCCAGGGATGATGGGAGGCATTGTTCTGTCACTCTGTGATGTGTTTGGCGTGATGTCATCAAGAGTTCCGGCTGTCACGTGAGGATGTGTCAGCCAGGGTGCATTCACATAGGGACGAAAACGACGCTTCGTTAGGAGTTCCTATGACATGTTGTTATATGTGAGGATGCTGCATTCACACATGGCTGTCAATGTATTTTGAGGATGCCCTTGGTTAGGGGTAGTGATGGTTTGTAGAAGACAGAATGTGAGATAATTAGGCCTATGTTTGAAGTGTGACTGTAGTTAACACATCAGTTATTCTTCAATTTGTATTTTTTTCATTTACCTTCAACAATACACTTGAACTCAGTAGGCCCTAATTCTTAAAAAAAAAGAAAGAATAATAGAAGAAAAAAAAATAATAATAAAAAGTAATACAGAAACATTTGCGAATTGAAGCCGACTGCCATTTTCGTGGAATGAAACTTGCGCAAATTGTTGACCATCTACTTACTTGTACAGTGTACAGTATTCTACTAGCATTCAATGCATTGTTTAGACATACACTTTTGCAGGGATTTTACTTTCCCAAATCTTGCCTCCTCGCGAAATTTGTGAATGTATCGTGCATACAGAAATTTCTGGTGTTACAATATAATATATAGGCCTATATACAAAGAAAGGTAGTGAAAACTGGCCAATCAGAACTTCCTCCTTCAGTCATGGACATCTGTTCAGAGCCAACCCAAGGTCTCTAGAGGTCAAAGAAAGGTCATATGAGGTCATCCACTGAAAGTAGGACATCCTTGTGAACCTGCCAATGTTTATATCAGTGGAGTGGTCTAGGGTAGTCCAATATTTGTATCCTTGAGATTGATGATTCGTTTGGAAAAGTTTCCTTTATATTTATGGCAGAATTCCACCTACCATGATGATGAGGGACCCACAATTGACAATAAATTTATAAATCTTAATTGAGCAAATAGTCTGTGTTTGAACATCTTGAAGTAGATACCGGTGAGCTAACAAGCTTAAGACCTCAACGTCCCTTGAACAGTTGTACTGCTGTCAAGATGCGAAACTATCTAGATAGGCTAAGCCCAAATGGGATTAAGAAAAGTAGGTCACATATATTGAAAGTAAACATGCATTTGAGTGTACCCTCTTCGTCTGTTTTGTCTCACGCTGCCTTTCTTTCTGTCTCGCTTTATTTCTGTCTTATTTCCCTTTTTTGTCTGTCTGTCTATCTGTCTCTCCTTCTGTCTGTCTCACTCCATTTCTGTAAGTCTTTCTTTCTTTCTCTCTGTCTGGCTCTTCGTCTCTCCAGCACTATTTCTGTCTGTCCCTCTCTTCTCTCTTTTCCTTCTTTCTCTCTCTCTCTCTCTCTCTCTCTTTTGTGTGGTCTTTCTGCATGTTAGTCTTTTATCTCTTCCCATTCTTGTTCTCTTTGTCTTTCTGTCTCCTTTTCTCTGTCTTTCAATGTGTCTCTTTTTTTTCTGTATGTCTGTGTTCATTTAACTTTCCTGACACTGAGACTCTCTCTCTCTTCCTCTCTCTGTCTATTTATTTGCCCCTCTCTCTTTCACATTCTCTACCCCCCCCTTGTCTCCTTTTCTGCCTCTCTTTTCACTTTTCTGTGCTTCTCTCTCTCTCTTTCACTTCCTTCTTTCTCATCACAAATGTTCTTTTTCACCCTGTCTGACCCTCTAATACTTCATTCCAACCCCTGCCCCTCTGCCCAGGCAAATGTTTAGGTTGTGTCAAGTTCTTGTCAGATTACTGCCAACTTGACATGGCCTCAAATGTGACCTTTAGCCTACTTCACAACCTTTGACCTACTTCATGTCAGTGATTATAGAGTTCACAGATGTTTTATCCATTTATCTCAGTTCTTGGCATGTTTTAGAAATTACGCTTGTAAACTGGTGGGAAAGTATTTTTAGTGACAAAAGAAAATCTTTTGTTCATTTTGATAGCTACATCTACAGGACATAAATAGTTAAATTGTGAGATATTTGAGATATTTTCATGTATCTATTTCTGTCCCTCCAGATATAGTTATTGCCTTATCTTATGGTCAAAATGTTTGCATACACAATGTACATGTACACACAAAATGTACATTTTTTCATTAGCTGTTATATAATAGAATGTCTCAGGATGTTAATACATTTTCTGATGTCAGTTGATTTAATTATTTTGATCAGAAGCTTTGAAAATAATTATTTGTATTTCATTCAATTTTTTTCTTACTGTCTTTCCCTCTTTTCTTACATTTAAATGTTTGATATTGGACAAAGCCTGTTCATTGATCATAGAATATCCCTAATGTAACTCCATTTTATTACAGACTTTTAACTTATTTTTTTGTCAGTAGCTTTGAATTATTTTATTTGTTTCTCTTTCATTTCTATCTTACAGTCTTTTCCACTAATCGTCTTCTTTCTTCACTCCCCCTTGCTCTCTCTCTCTTTTTTTTTCTTTCTTTCTTTTTTTCTTGTATTCTTTCTTTCTATCTACATGTTCATATATTTATGTATTTCTCTTTTTTTGTCTTCATTGCAGGGTAATGGTTCAAGTGGCTATGTAGCAATATATGAAGGACCAGATAAACAGTACAAAATCACCAAGCTTCAGCCCTCTACTCTGTACAGGTTTAGGTTACAAGCCATCAACAGCCATGGATCAAGGTAATATGATATTATTATTGAATTATATACTCCAAAATCTACTTCGATCGTCTGCTTATGGTGATACATACTATTCCCAAGTTTGAAGTCGATATAAACTTAAACAAAATGAAAAAAGTGTTGATAATGATTTCCAGTAAAGAATCAATATCAGATTACACCAGGAAAGGGAGAGATGAAAAAAATAATATAATACACCCCACAAAAACAACCCCAACCCACCCCCCCCCCCCTTAGAAAAAACAAAACAAACAACAACAACACAAGAAGAGATGGTCAATGATGTCTTATGTAAAGATACCAGATTAAAGCATTTTACATTGTATTTTTACTCCTATTATTGGATTTAGTTATAAAATAAACACTTCAATGTGCACACACTCCACTCATTCTAGCTTCCCATCCTGGTAACCCCTTACTTATGATTTTTAAACACAATTGTGTTCGTATCCTACCAAGTAGGCCTACATATTTATGTATATTTGGGTAGGAAGAGTGTATGTGCATCACTTGAAAAGGCTTGCCAACTAACCCTTACATAAATTCTTTGCTAGGAGTGTAAAGAGTGTAATAAGAACTGTATCTTAATTATCAAAATTTTAATGACATTCTTCACTTTTCGAACAGTAGGCTGTTTAGTGACAAAGCTAAGTTCTTTACATTTGGGCAACGTATCCACTCTCATAGAGGCTTTTGCAGGAGTCTAAAATGAAATGTGAAACTATTGATGAAATCATTATTAGAACATCATTTTTACGTTTTTCCATCTGCAGTGGGTTCAGCGAAGAAGCTAAGTTCTATACCTCGGGTAGCGTGCCCCCTGTGCCCGGCCCGCCCACCCTTATAGAGGCCCTTGCCAGGAGTTTGAAGCTGCAGTGGCCTAGGGGCCCTGGAGACATCCATGGTTATTGTCTAGAAATGGACGATGAATCCAAGGTGAGATGAAATTGATTTTTTGTAGGGTATCGAGGGGGGAGGTTAGAGATTGTCATGGATACCCTACAGAATTGGAAAATGAAGATTAGGTAGGAAACAGTTGCTATATTATTGATTGAGCGGGAGGGGTTAGCATGGTTATTGTACAGTGCGTCCCAGAAAAAAGAGAGCCTCATATTAAAATATTATAGCTTGTGTGACCTTGAAATATATATCATGATACAGAACAACTCATATTCTTTTCAATGATACCAAACTTATACCTGTGTTGTGACGGATGACTAAGCAGTTGGGCTTTAAAAAACAAGCGTAAAAAGTGCCGTCCCAAGTTTGAGCAAAAGCAGCCCTTGCATTTCAATAGATCAAGTAATCCGTTGTGCCTAATGAATGGACTCAGGAAGGCTGACCTCAAACAAACAATGAATGATCAGAAAGCCAGGGCTGCTTCTTAGACAACTTGGTACAGATCACTTTTGACCAATGTTTTTAAACACTCGAGTGTTCAGTCATCCATGACAGTATCGGTATGATTTTGGTATCATTAGATAGAATATGAGTTACTCTTTGTCATGGAATTAAAATTAATACACATAAGTTATACAATTTTAATATGAGGCTCTCAAAGTTGGGTATACTTTTATCTGGGACGTACTATATAGCACTCTTGTACAGGGGCTCCTGCCGAATGGAAACTTGAATGGGAGCGGAGTTGTAGAAGAGATACCCATGATCTACAGAAAATTCATTTGGGATTTTGAACATCTCGTAAACCAAGCATTTTGCTCCTCTATTTTTGCAAAATCTTCAACCCTCTGGGTTATAAGTTGGTGGTCGAGTTAAAACATTTCTTGCTTTACTACATGTATTATTATAGCTTTATGAAGCAACTTTTGTATGGAGACAACTTCCATTTTCTCCCTTCTATGTTCTTTAAAATGTGTACTGGTTTCTGTCTCAGAACGATTAACCAGAACTTTTCAAACTCTCTTATTTTTTGTTGTCTGTCCAGCGCTATGGCTTCCAGGTGGTATACAGAGGAGATGAGACAAGTCATTGTTGTAAAAATCTTGCCAGAAATTCAGATTACAAGTTTAGGGTGAGTAACTATCATCGGTCAATAATATTAATTTCCATGGTAACTGTGATACACAAAATAATTTTTCTTAAAGTGTGAATAATAGGTTACTGTTTGAGTGGTTATTGCAGTGGTTTTATTTTTGCGAATTTCGTTAGTCCGTCTTCCAGAAAATTTCCACTTCATTTATAAGTGTACATAATTTTTAAAAATCACTACAATCTTGAAAATATTCACACACAAATTTTCCCAAATTGTCCAAATTTTCATATACATTATATAAGTTTATTTGAGGTACCGAAATGTGGCTTGTTGGTAGCGTTGTGTGGTATTTTAATAGTGGTTATATTTTGTCCAGTTTTTACGTTAAGGATGATACATTAGAACAGGACCATGTTTTGTTGAAACCTCGGGGATTAAATACTACTTTTACTGGTACATCGTTGCTGCGATTTGACTGTGGTGTATCAGAGTGGCCTTCCGCACGATGCCTGACGCATTGCGAGAGCCTTCCAAGCCCAGAACATTCCCTAAACCATTGCTTTTTGTTTGACCTTATACCCCTAATCTTTGACCTTTATAGTTATGTGCCTTCAATGAAGAGGGAAACAGTCGGTGGAGTAGCATAGTGGCCTTCCGCACGATGCCTGACGCACCGCGAGCGCCTTCCAAGCCCAGCCTCAAGGGAAAACTCCATTCCACCAGTTTCAAGATCACGTGGGGTAAGTTCATTAGCCTTCAGAAAAGTTAAGGACCAAAGATTCAAAATTCTGAAACCCATAAAAAAATAAGTTTGGTCTAATAAATTGCCCAAGCTGTATTTGTCTTGTAGTTACGTATTTTCTTGAATATGATTTTGATGCCAATGGAAACAAAATTTCTATGTAACTCTCATGATTTCAAAGACCAAATAAAATATCTTGTACAATAAAAACTTATTATAATTTTTTAATAAAGAGGTCTGAGGTCTGTAAGCTACTGAAATGCTTGAATCTGATTGGCCGAGAGCAAATTTGTTGGATAAAATGCCGACAAGCCCTTTCATGAAATGCCCCCCTGAAGGTCCCAAGGACCTTGTTATAAACAGTTTGCACTGTGCATCTTGGAATATTACTTTTGACTTTTTGTTTAAATGGAAGTAAGATAATTTTTTTGGTAATATTCTCGTTTCTTTATCAGATCCACCAAGGGATTGCGGAGGTTCTGAAATTACATCATATCAACTAGAAAAAGCTGAAGTTAGAAGTAAGTTTATCACCCCTTGAATGATTTGAAATGATGCATCGTGGTGTTCATAAAATTATCAATACCAACGATAGCATGAAGTTGAGGATAAAGTTTATGTTCATGTCGTGGATGTCCAGACAAGCCCACAAGGGTTTCACACGGTTATCGAATTTCTTTTTTTTTTTCCATGTCAGTATTTACGTTTGTAATATCATCCTAATCGCAATGTCGGACTATGTATGCTTTATATTGGAATTATGATATTGAATAAACACTGAATTGAAAAAAAAACAAACAAAAAATAACATTTATTGTAGCATAGTAAACGAGTATACATTTTAATTGATGTAGATTCATAGACACATGTACATAGTCTAACTAATCATACGTAGTTTCACTATGTATTAAAGCCAATACGAACTAGCACCTTGTAAAGCACCACCTCAAGTCCTCAACTACTCAAATCTGACCTGATTCCTCACCCATGATGCAACATTATGGGCAGTGTAGTCTTATGATATAGACCCAATTGAAGGGTAATTTACTAATTAATTGCCTAATACATTCAAAATGTGATAATTATGTTACCAAGTACCAAAAACAAGTACTTATCCTCTCTAATCATTATAAATTTCCTATACAAATTTAAATTATTAGATAATTTATTAACTGCATTATTTATAATGATTTTATAAAGTATATTTTAAGACTAGCTATTCATAACACACAGTCAGTGGCAGTGTTGATCAGTTCGCTCTCCCTTTAAGTGCTATATAAATCCAGATTATAAATTATTACCTCACTTTTCTTTCGTCAGATGGGCCCTTCTCACCGGCATACAGGGGTATGGAGCGAGAACACCAGTTTGACAATCTTAAACCCGGATGTACTTACTACCTTAGAGTCTCGTGTACGAGTAAAGGAGGAACGAGTTCGGTGAGTTGGGATTATATTGTAAAGAGCGCGTTGTATTTGTGACCTGTCAGCCCCAAACCACTAATATGTTGTCAAAATTCACTTTGGGGTTTTATATATTTTCTGAAACTAGAGATTTCATTCATACTAATGGTAGCTTACTAAAATATAGCCAAGTTAGATATCGTGTAGAGTATGGGCTAAATTTATATCCCATGCAAAGAAACTGCTCGTTCTGCCATATTCATTCAGTTATGCTTTTTATCTTTTATTGTTGTTTTGATCTGCCTGTTAACATTTATGTTCAAAGTTTCTTCTGTATTTTTACAATATTTTTATTGAAGTGGTAAGGAATGAAATAAAACTGTTTAATTGTTCTTTTATAATCGAAATGATTTTGATATTCATCTTCGTCCAGTGTCTTAATTCAAATGGAGAATAACTGCTGTTGATATAAGCTTGATCTCAATTGAATGCAGCCAGTCATGACGTTGAACTTAGTTGGTACTGCAGAATTTAAAAAAAATAAAATAGATTATTCAAAGTCATTGTTTAAAAATGATACTAGGTAGAAGTGTCATAGTCTAGTGGTCTTATCACTTGACTGAGAAAGCAAGGACCATGGGTTCGATCCCCGGCATGACACTAACGTCCTAGGGCATGGGCGTTTTGTCTACAATGCTCCTCCCAACCCAGGTGCCAAATGGGTACCTGGTAGGAATTGAACGAGTGTGCCGTAATGGCTGCCATGATTCGAAAAATTATCCTTTGGGATTGGACAGGTGTCAGAAAGACTTACAAGCATCCAATTACCGGGGTAATAATAATTGTAAAGCGCTTAGAGATGAAATTGTTTCATATTAGGCGCTATATAAATCACAACTATTATTATTATTATTATACTGGTGGTAACAGTTATTCTTTGCCGATAGTTTGTCTAATTAGTGAATGAATGTTTTTATTTCGTATTCAGTGTTCGGAGGTGTTTAGTATAACAACGTTACCGATAGTACCGGGTCAGAGCCACACACCCAGAGTGCATGGTAAACCCAAGGCTACTTCAGTTAATTTGAGATGGGGTAAGTCTTCCTATTTAACTCCTCCTCCTTTTTCTTCTCCTTCTCCTCCTCCTTCTTTTTCTTCTCCTTCTCCTTCTCTTCACCACCTCCTTCTCCACCTCATGCGTCGTGATTCGCCTCTGCCTCCTCCTCTTTCCCTTTCTACTCCTTCTTCTTCTTTCCTCTTCCTTCTGTTCCTTCTCTTCCTTCTTCTTCTCCCTTCTTCTCCCTTCTTCTCCCTTCTTCCTTCTTCTTCCTTCTTCTTTCCTTCCTTCCTTTCTATCCTTCTTTTCTTTCCTTCTCCTTCATTTTCCTTCCTCTCCTTCCTTCTTCTTTCTTCTTTCTTCTTGTTTTTCTTCTACTTCTTCTTCACCTTCTTCATTTTCACCTTTTCTTTCTCGTTCTCGTTCTCCACCTCCTCCTCCTCCCTTTCCTTCTCCTTCTTCTTCTTCTTCTTCTCCTCTTTCTCCTTCTTCCTCTTTCTCTCCTTTTTAAAATAATTAAACAAAAAGTTACTGATGATTTTTAAGGGATTAATTTAGCTTTGTCTGGGTGCAGAGTCATTAATTTGGTATCCTACATTAACTACAGAGGAAATGCCTCACTGTTTTATTCAGAATCTAAAACAAAGTATTTTTTTGCATAATTAAAAGAGGAAAGAGGCCACAAGGATTAATCAATGTTTCCTGCAAATTGTATGAAACAAAAATGTGGGAATTAGATAGCAATGGATGATTTAGGATTCACAGAATTAGTATAAGGGTTTTTGATTCATTTAGGAAATATGTGGGTTGTCTGTTGATGTTCTCTGTATGAGTCATGTTATCTTCTTTTTGCAGAGAATAACAATTCACAAACTAATAAAGGTTTTTTTTTTTCTGGGGGGGGGGGGAGATAGGAGAAATCAAAGAACAAACGTCACTGAGCTTAAAGTGGGAGCATACTTGCTGGATCAATTTGTTACTGTTTTTGTTTGTTTTTTGGTCTAACTTATTGATATTGAGAGGGGAAAAGAGGCAAATAAAGGGTGGAATGATGAATGGAAAGAGAGGAGAGGATATATTTAAACCTTGCTATATTTAAATAATCAACATGTGTATATATCCACATGATTACAAACTGTGTAAGGTTTCAAGATTAACAAAAGGGAAAATTAATATGCCTCCAGTTTTGTCTATATCATTATTAGATATTTTGAAAGAGAAAGATAAATGGGATGTATAAGGATGATTAAATGGACACTTGGATAGAATAATAACAGATTATTTAGTTATTTATGGATAAAGGGTTCATTATGTTACTTTTTATATAAAGGATTAAAGTATTTGAGTTGACAAGCAAGAGAAATACGTCACTAGTTGAGGTATAATTAAACAAATTTTAGATAATTAGATGAGAGACTGATGTAGGGAAGTATAAGGAAAATGGAATGGACTCTTGTATGGAAGTAAGCAGATTTATAAATTATTATTAATATAAATATAGATTTTAATATATTCCTGTTGATATAACTGGGATTCATGTTATTCAACTAGAAGACAAGATGAAAGAAAACAATTTCACTAGTTTCAGGTTTCACAATTAAATAATGGGAAGAGTGAGGGCATTTATCAAGAAAGTTGAATTGGAAGAATTAAGAATTAAGTTATTTATACCTGTATGCTTCAATACATATCAAGGGCTAAAAGCCAGAACATTCTATGTCCATTTTTGGCAAAATTCAGTTATGTCCACCACATTCCTGTATATGCATATGTGTTTGTGTGCCAGAACTGTCTATGTCCTCACAGGACATAGACAGTTCTGGCAATCAATATCCTGTGAGGATATATGTAGTTGTTACAGACAAATGTACATTGATATGCAGAAATTTGGTGGATTTAAGAAATGGACATAGACCGTTCTGGCTTTAAGCCCTCGATATATTCATATTCATAAAACTTTGGTAAGTAAACAAGAATACAAACAGCAAGAAAAATATGTCACAAGGTTCAGATTGCATTCATGTAATGATTATGTAATTGAAAGGATACAGGCAAGTGGGAGTAGGAAAAGTGCTTAAGGAAATGAATATAAATTTGTTTGTTATCTATTGATTATCCCTTCTGATATAACATGGATAAGTCTACAAGATTACACCCAGGAAAGAAAAATATGTCTTTAAATTCAGGTTTTATTGGAAAGAATCGAGGGGGTGGGGGCATTTGATTGAATAACAGAAGCTTTTTTTTAAATATTGTTTTTATTATATACTGGAAGAGGGAGTAGGAGAAGGAGATTAATGGGGGAAAATCTCAAATATCATTCTTTGATGATGAAAGGAAAAGTTTGCATTTAATTGAGAGTCATTATTCCAGTAGTCCATGACTCACTGTCACTGTGAATTAGTAAAGACTTAATCCTTTACTAATTTCACAGATCTGTGTGGGATTTTGTTTATTGGAGAGCTAAATTATGATAAGAGCTTCTGAGAATTGGAGGTGTATGTTACGTTATGATTCATAATCTTTAAAAGTACACTAATGTACAATGACTTTGCAATTAAGTACATTGGAGTGATATTATTTATACTTATCTTAAAAGTTTCATGTTTTTTTAATCATTTTTTTTTGGTGGGAACATTATTATAGTTAAAAAAAAATAATTAAAAAGTATTCAGACCTGAACACTGTGTGGTTTATTGGTGGGTTAATTGTGTTGAAACAGACGTGTGTCGATCAGATACGATTATATACATCTAAGACCAACCTTTAAAACATGGTTGAGATTCGATTATGTGTCCGTTCAGAGTCGGTCTCTTAGCAAATGTACATTGCATATAGAGAAATGATATCAGTTGTTATCTCTCCTGATCCCTAATTTTTTTTAATGTCTTTGTTTGTTTGATTTTTTTTTGGGTATGTTTTCCCCAGTTTTGTGGTAGGAGGAAAGTGTAGAGTTAATTACCTGTTATGAGCCTTATCAGTTAAGAGTAAGCATTCCGTCCGTCCATGACATTGAACTTCATTTGGCCTATCTAGTGGAACCCTTCACTATAAAACACAAACAAGTTCACCATTCCCTATTAATATTTCATGGGCCATCAAACTTTGAAAATTTTGAAAATGTCCATCCTTGACAAACTGATCAGGCTCATATTTAGATCATTCCAAATCGTAACAAAATGCACCAATTCTCAGGTGAATCATTATCAACCTTTCTCGATCAGGTTGAGATATTTTCTACCACAATGTAAGCCAACCACCACAATAAAAATTTCCCTGTAAGAAATGTATAACAACGCAAATTTCCCTTTAAGAATTGTATGGGTTTGCCAATAGCTAACACCACATCTTCTGTTTCAAATCTAGGTATGCCTGATTATAACGGAGGCGCCCCCATCACAGAGTTCTCTGTAGAAATGACAGCAGCTGATAACGTGACTAGCGAGGTCCACCGGGCTCCCGCCGACATCACCGAGTGTTCGGTGAGCGGTCTACTCCCAGGAAGGACGTATGACTTTAGGCTGAGGTCGTGTAACAAAATAGGGGTAAGCCTTTTGTTCAATATTTTACTTAAACTTCTTTTGTTTTTGGTGTATAGACTGGGGAGTTTTTCAAAGGCACGTTGACATGTGGACTGGTACATGATTATTTCATTCTATTAGAGCTTTTGATAAAAAATTATAATTCTTCTCACATGACTTGCTGATTCAATTTTGGGAAAGCAAAGCAGTTGTAGCCTTCTGTACAATGTCGTCATAACATAGAGTTTCATATTTTGACGTATACCTCTCAAAAACTCACTTTTATTCAAGTGCGATTAACAGCCATTTAAGGTATCAACAGCTAATCATTGATGGCTGGGCATACCTGTAAGCTGTATATAGGATAATCCCAAATAAGCCAATCAAGTTGGTTGGCCGATGCCAAAATGAAGAAAAACAATTTCAGTACCAATTAAAGAAAAGAAAAGGAGAAAGAAAAAGAAATCTACATCAATAAGCATCATTGATTGGTTTTCCCAGTGCCCCTGTTTACCTGGCCAGAAGGCAAGCTGTAGCCCCCTCGCCCCCGTCTGGAGGTCGTGTCAATTTCCTGCATATTCAAGGGGAGTTTCCCCTTCACCCCAGGGGACTTCCCCCTCAACTCTCAGGGGAGTTTCCCCTCAGCTCCTAGGGGAGTTTCCCCCTGTACCCCATGCATACTTTCCTTGTCTCTCCAGGACAAACTATGCACATACATGTATATTAAGTCTTGAAGGAGGGTAGATCTCTGTGCAAGGATGTTTCCTTGGCCTGATACTTTAATACTAACCAATACCCATACATGTACATGTACCCTCATGCTGACTCAAATCCTAACCCTTACTAACCCTTACTCTAATCCTAAACCTAACATCCTAACCCTATTTCTAACACCAATCCTAACATTAACCATTACCATTTATCCTAACCTATAATCCTAATCATGACCCTATCTTACACTAAAATACTGATCCTCACCTTATACTAATATTAACCCTCATTCCTGATCGTTAGCCTATACTTATCCTAACCTATAATTCTCACCCTAAAACTAATCCTAACCCTAGTCCTAACCTTTATCCCTGATCAATACCTATAATCCTAATCTTAACCCTAATCAGGCCGGGGGGGTTGAATCAACCCCCCCCTCAACATTTTCCGCGACCATGCCGCCGCGCGAGATTTTTTTTACTGTGCCGCTCGCGGACTTTTTACTTTCAAGTCTTGTGCATCTTTTAAAACCATTTTTGCGAAAATCGGTCTTACGGTTACGACGGTGCACGATTTTCAATAATATCCGTCAGACCGAAAATTGCTCAAAAACGTGATCTTGTGTACAAAGTCAATGCAAATAGAGTTTTCTCACCTAATTAAAAAAGATATGATTATTTTCACTTTTATTTGCTAAAATTGATTTATTTTAGCATAATTATGCTTCAAAAAGATTCTGCAATCAATTTTGTCCCAAAAACAAAGAAAAACAAAAGGTCAAAAAACAAGGAAATACATAAGAAATTCAAAAAACAATAAAATACATAAGAAAAAGATTTTGATACCGAATTTTTTTTCAAGTACAATTGTTAGGAATGCTACAAAGAATATTTAGACCAAAATTTAGCATTCTAGGAGCTATATTTAGTAAATTAGAGCAAAAAGTATGAGTTATGCATAAATTAGCATAATTAATTAATATAAAATAAAATCACATTATTTCAGGAAAATTAACTATACTAACTTGTAGATTACATCGCATACTACCATTGTGCAAAATTTCGCGCCGCACACGCGATCGGCGGCCAAGATCTTAGGGGGGGGGGGTTGATTCAACCCTCCCCCGGCTATAGGAGAGCCAAAAAAGCCCGGCCTGATTAGGGTTAACCCTAACCCATACCCTAATGATAGTCATTACCTAAACACTTATTCTACCACTTAGCTTAACCCTAATCATAACACTAATCCTACCACTAATCCTAACCCTAATCCTACCACTAATCCTAACCCTAATCCTACCACTAATCCTAACCCTAATCATAACATTAATCCTAACCCTCATCTGTGATACTAAGGTTTAGATATAGTGTAACCTATGTGTCGGGGTAAAAAAAAAATTTGTTCAAGGATATCTCAATATGGCTTGGGTCAATAGTGCATGCGCAGTTCACATGATTGAACATTGAAATCTTTCAGAAATTGTACAAATGTTCACCATACCAAACTTACGGGCCCAAACCAAAAACATGATGTTACTCACTGTCTGATGAGACATAATTAAATTTCCTATTCCTCCGGCAACGAAATCTTTCATCAACAATTCATGTTGGCATATTTGTCCATGTTATTCAGTGCTCTATTCCAATAACGCTAATTCCTTTAAAATCACTTTCCTATACCCCTACATCAATACTGCTTCTATAATATTTAATACTTTCTCTTTTAATGGGTAGAGTCGGATTCAGATTCTAATTTCTCTAAAAACATAAACATGAATTACGATCTCTCAAATGCAAACAGATATAATGATACAATCAAACAGAACAATGAGAGAAAGGACTCAAAAAGAAGACTTTCTTTGATATGAAAAAAATGTAGTGAATGTGAAGTAAAATGTTTCATCATAATCAGTTTAAAAATTTTAGGAAAACAAATTTACGTGAAAGGTAACCATTTCTTATATAAACCCATCTTAAATGGATCCTAAAGCTGCCTTTTAACAAGGAGCTTCGGGGTAATAATAATAATAACATATCATGTTATGCAGGGCCTGCTGGGAGAACAGTTGATAAGAACTGAAGCGGCTACCCTGGGTAAATAAAACAATATTATTATTATAAGTTCTCCAACCTTCTGTCTTTAAAAAAATGTTTGTTCAGTATGGGCCGTACTCAGAACCTCTGCGGGTCAGCACAGGGGCAGGGCCACCCGATGCCCCTACTGAACTGACGGCGTCTTGTGTTACCACGTCTATAGTCCTTCTCAGCTGGCAGAAGCCCTGCTTCAATGGGGCGGACATCACAGAGTATAGGGTGGAGAAGGCATCCGAGAATGGGACATTCTCTTTAGTGAGTAACTTTTATTTATTTTCCAGGCAAAAGATGAACTAGAAATTTCAAGCTTTTCATTGATATAAAAAACGATTGTAGTTTTGCAACTTATTGGTGGGTATAAGCTGTCTGGTCACATATTGTACAGTCCGACCCCGCTTATCTGGCCATGATCGGACCGGCACAAATCTGTTAAAGTGGTATGGCCAGTTATGAGATTAATCCATAGTGAACATCTACTAAGATGCCTTTTGGTGTTTTTATCCAAATTTATAGCCTTGAGGGGAATGATATGTAGGGTGGATGATTGTAAATGTCTTTATGAGTGTAAAGAGATGAAACTAATATTAAACCCCCCAAACCCCCCCCCCCAAAAAAAAAAACAAACAAAACAAAACAAAACAAAACAAAACAAAAACAAACAAACAGGAAAACAGTGGGGCATTTATGTGAATTAAATAAGGAATAAAAGCGGGGATCTGGCTTCAGTTTATGGCCTGTTGATAACTAGGTTAAATGATGACTGCATAAGCAAGGTTGAACTCTACTTTTATTTTCTGTATCACTCCTCCAGGCTTACAGTGGCTCAGCCACCACCTGTGAAATCCGAGGTCTTCAGCCGGCCACGTACTACTACCTTAGAGTCCAGGCCCTCAACGCTGCGGGTCATGGTCCCTTCAGCTCGGTAGCAACCTGTCAAACCCTCCCCTCATCCCCTGAAGCTGTCCCCTCCCTTAGAGTGGTCTCTTCCACCTCTGATTCGCTGCTCATCCAATGGACGGAACCCAGCGATTGCGGCTCGGAGATAATCGCCTATAACCTGGACATTGGCGAAGGCCAGCCCATCTTTGTCGAGGGCAATGTTACCCAGTACTGTGTAGACCAGTTAGAACCAGATACCAAATATAGGTGAGTGCTAAAAAAGAATATGGCCGCACTGCGAACAATGCTGTTTTGGAAGTATTTTCAGCTGCAGAGGAACTGTAAATTGTTATTTTCGTGTAGGTTCCTCAAGTCTATCCTTCATTTTTTAAAAAACTTTTACGCTAGGCTATGCATATTAATATTATAGGTTTTCCCGGCAAATTTCATTGTTTTGTCAATCAATTGCATATTAGAGGCATTAATTTTCGGAAAAAACGCTGATGCATCGAAATGTTGCCAGTCAAAATCGTATTCAGTCATCAAAATTAATGATTGTTGTGATCGATTTCGTATTTGCGCTTTCTACTTCACATAATAAGCATATACATTCGGCAATAGCTATTCAAATTCGTCTTCATCCTGTCGACATTTCATTCCGTATACTGAAATGCGCACTAATTTGAATGCACAAATAATGAAATTAAATGCCTATATCTGAATTTGAACTTTGCAACCATTACTTTGTCTGCCTAAAAATGAATTTGAGACCATGAACACGAAATTGTTTGACTAAAGTCAGTCTGTCGCATCAAACACACGAATTTGAATACACATTAAATGAAAACGAATGATAAATGTATTAAATTGGCCGGGAAAACCTATATTAAAAAAAGAAGAAAAAAAGAAAAAAAAAAAAAAAAAAAAAAAAAAAAAAAAAAAAAAAAAAAAAAAAAAAAAAAAAAAAAAAAAAAAAAAATCAAAAATATCAGCTCGTAAATTTCCCCCAAATATTCTGTACGTAAAAATATTGGCTTGAACACTTGATATCACAAAGTTTTATTTGTGATTTATTACAATTATGCCAAGATACACACACACAATTTCTTCCACTTTAAAAAAACAGTTATTTATTTCATGGCAAAAACAATTACATCTATTCAATCGAGTATACTCGTACAGATTGATAAATCAAAATGTACATTGCAGCAAGATATAATTGGAACCACAAAATGCTATAAAGGACCCGGCATATTTTTCACTCTCGTACCCTGGGGGGCATTTCATAAAAGGACTTGTAAGACGTTTTATCTGAGTGTTACCATCTTAACAATACTTCTCAGTCAATCGAAATCAAGTAAAGATGTCAGATCTGACAACTTGTCAAAAATGAAATTTTGATGAAATGCTCTCCAGATCTTTTGAATATTGTATTCTCTAAAATTCTTTTTCTCTGTCATCAGGATACGAGTGCAAGCGCTGAACAGCATTGGCGAGGGTCCATACAGTGCGGTCCTAAAGGCCATCACCAGAGCACTACCTCCTATCCCACCTAGGTTAGAATGCGTCTACTATAGCCATCAGTCTCTCAAACTCAAATGGGGCGATCAGAACCGGACCGTAGCCGACTCCAAATCATTGAACTTCACCTTGGAAATGGAAGATAAACGGGGAAGGTAAGAGAGTTGCGGCATTTTATTCTCAACAGGGAATAATTGGACTTCTCAAATTTGATTAGCAATTTTTGTTGATGGGGAAGAACTTCCAACAAATGTACTTCCTAGTGTAAAAAATTGCTCCACAAATGAAATTTTGTGTTAGTAGTGATCATACAAAACTGCATAGCAAAGTGCGATGCGATATCGAGAAAATTATTCCTGTAACAATTGAGATTTTTGTACATTGTATTTGATTATTCCCCTTTACAAGTCTTATTTGGTAATGTTTTACAATGATATGGGCCATAAATGCTGCAATGTGGTCTCGACAGCGATACGTTTGTATGTTACATGTATGTGGAGTTAAAATTTCATTGTTAAGACTCCACAATGAGTTCACCCTGATTTTTGACTAATTTCTTGATTGACACAATGCTCAAGCATCAGATTCTGTAATATTCTATATATATAAATTCTATGTATTTCATTCAGAATTTTGATTCTCCCATCAAAGTATATATGTACTGAAATGTTCTTGCAAAAGTTAATCACGCTGCATTTACGTGAAATTACATTCACTCAAGAAAATTGTAGCTCCAAATTTTTATTTTGTAACCAAGCATTTCGTGTTGTGAATGGAGAAGTTGATTTTATTTATTTGCTGTCGACAGGTTTGTAGTTGTCTACTCCGGTATCAATGTCAGTCAGAAGGTCACAAGGTTAAGCGAAAGCACCACCTACAAGTTTAGGATACTTGCCAGCAACGAGGCAGGGACAGGGCCCTACTCAGAAGATTTCGTCTTTGTAACAACAAAAGCTCCACCCGTAACACTCAAAGGTACAGCTGAAAAATAGTGATAGTTAGATGATTGTGGTGATAGTGATTATGATTATGAAAGTGATGGTGATGGTGGTGGTGGTGGTGGTGGTGATAGTGGTGAGGGTGTGGGTATACATTGTTATGGTGGTGATGATGATCGTGATGGTGGTGGTGGTTTGTTGTGGTGATGGTCGTGGTGGTGGTTGTTGTGGTGATGACGTGTGGTGGTAGTGGTGGTGGTTGTGGTGATGGTAGGTAGCGGTGGTGATTGGTGGTGGTGTAGCGGTGGTGGTGGTGATGATGGTGGGTGTTGGTGATTGGTGGTGGTGGTGGTGATGGTGGAGGTAGTGGTGTGGTGGTGATGGTGATGGTGGTGGTGGTGTTTGGTGGTGTTGGTAGTGTGATGGTGGTGGGTGGAGGTAGTGATTGGTAGTGGTGGTGGTGGTGATGGTGATGAGGATGGCGACAATTGTGGTGGTGGTGATAGTGATAATGATGATGTTGGCAATATTGATAATGGTGTTGATGGTGATGGATTGTGATGTTGATGATCATGGTGATAGAAATGATGTCTGATGATGATAATGATGTTGGGGGGCAGTAATAGTGATGGTGATGATAGTGATTGTGATGGTGATAGTGATTGCATACTTGCCAACTGTCCCTATTTAGTAGGGACAGTCCCTACTTTGGGGGAAAAGAAGGAGCATTTATCACCATTTACAACCCTTTGTCCCTATTTTTTGAAAAATCTGTGCACAGTAATCTATAGGAAATACAGAATTGTCCCTATTTTTAAAATTTGTATTCCCACTTTGTCCCTATATTTGGACTCACAATGTTGGCAGGTATGTGATTGTGATGGTGATTGTGATTGTGATGGTGATGGTGATGGTGGTGGTGATAGTGATGATGATGATGATGGTGATGGTAGTATAGGTGAGTATTTCATATTTTCATTCACTATTTTGTTTGCATTGTGTTATCTTTGTTACCTCAGCACCCACGTTGGACGTTGATCAAGATTCTTGCCAGATCTCCTGGGCCGAAGCTATCCTCCATGCACAGGATGATCTCATGCATTACCAATGTCAGTACCAGAGGACTAGAGAAGGCGATGCCAGGGTGGTAAGTTTGCCCCCCCTTTATTACTTTACTGGTATAATAATCTAGGATAAATATCTTTGAGATCAATTATTATTAAAGAGCGATGTCGGTACCACAGGATTAGAGTAGGAAAGCCTAAGGTGCTACATGTAAGTTTCCCCTTTATATCTCCACTGATGATAAATCTCTCATAGAAGAATTACTAATAAATACTGATAATAGGATGCAGGGTGTGAAGTTTGCCCCCCCCCCCCTATATCTCCACTGGTCGTATAATGTCATGTAATCTGATTTCCCGTAGTTAAACCCCATTTCTATGTTTTTACTTAAAACACAAACATGGTCCCATTCGATTTGGTCCTTTGAATCATATGAAGGTTACCAACATTTTCTTGGATGTTATATTTCATTTCCGTAGATCTACCGTGGTCCAGAGAAGAGCTTCAAGTTAGAACACCTGGAGCTGAACATCGAGCATCGTGTGCGAGTCTGCGCCATCAGGGTACCGGGCGACGGTTCCTCTGAGCTAACCGGTATCTACAGCCCCTGGGCTCCCTTCACCATCATGCCACCTGCAGCCAAAGAGGACGCGCTCACGGCTGATGGTGACGGTGATGGTCTAACGGACCTGGACTCAAAACCGATGGGAGACAGTCAGCTAGCTATGATCATCGTTGCATGCTTCTGCGTGATCGCCATCTTAATTGCCGTCTTTCTCCAGTGGTATCTTGGCTCGTAACAGACGTGTCGGGTGGTTGCTGCAGCAGGCGGACTGAGCTGGCGCCCTCAGTGGCTGATCTAGGGCAGGGAAGACCCCTCTCTCCCCTTTTCTTCTCTTATCCAAGGCTTTGTTGACTAGCATCTCTTTGAGTTCAGCCTCTAGGGATTCTTCTGGTTTAAATCTCACGCAGCCTTCATTGAAGATAGCAACCAATTATCCTCAGTCTGTGCATCATGTAATATTAGGCCGATCCTTCTTCTCCAATCTAGTATTTGGAGGATCTGAAATGTTATGTCAGCTGCTTAGTATTTATTAAACCCAAGAAAAGAGATGAAATCCTGCCAAAAAGCTCTCTCTAACTTTGCAGGACTTGATATTTCGTTCAACGCCTATTGGTTTCAAGCTTTATACAGCTAAAAAGACCTTCTTCGAGAGCACATTCAATTGAAAACAGTAATTTATGGTTCTGTGGTGTACAGGATTAAACAGAAAGCCATCACGGGTTAACAAAATTAAAACTTACAATGTTGGGTATGAACAAGATGTTAAAAAACACAAAAACAAGCTTAAATTTTGCGGTGTGAACCATGAAATTATATTCCACATATCACTGCCTCGAATACCATTGCAGCATTCACCAGTCATTTATGGACCATATCATCGTAGAGGTTTAACTTCTTTTTAAAAATTTCCTTCCATATCTGTAACGAGTAAATAGAACGTATTACCTCTTACAAAACAAATGTCTATGTTTAACTGTTTTCAGCGTGAGTAGTTGTTTGCGTGCACCTTGTACACGTAGCCTTATTATAGCTTACTGTTCTTCAGTGGAATATTACGGTATTTCACCTAGAAGTGGCCTCGTTTATTTATTTGGTTGCCGCTTTTATTGCCCTCTCTCAATGAGGGTCTTAGAAGAGCTGAGCCCATGTTATGATGTAGGTTTAATGTAGGTTTATTGCACACGTAAATAATCAATGGCAGATCACGATGGAGGCAGTCTATGCATGCTTTAATCCTAAACAGACGGTGGTATTAAATAAGTATTTGGCTTGCGACAGCTTTATCAATTTCAAAGGATTATTTCTTACATGAAGAGCAAAATGGATTTTCCACCAAAAAAAGAAAAAAAAGAAAAAAGGATGAACAAAAGTGGAGGAAGTTATTGGTCATTATACACGTATTGCTTCGTCGTAGACTCAATATTAGGCGAGGAGGTCATCAATTGCTGGAATGTAATGAAATCTTAAAAACAAAGTTATATTCAGGAATCTGAATTCATAATGTGTGTACAATCAAAATTAGAATTATTAATAGATTTGCAGGGCTATAGTGGTTTGTAGCTAACTGAAATTGAGTGATATATTTCATCAATCTTAAATATAGAAAGTCTGAATTCAAGTGATTAAATCTAAAATAGCTGTTAGTCAGGATTAGATGTACTAAATGTACATATACAAGTTAGACAATGAATTTTATACTGGGTACTCTCTTAGATTAATTATAGATGCTCGTTTATTATGTAACTGCCCAATTCATTCTATAGGTTTAAATAGCTAAAGAAGGGTTGGATGATTTTATGAATGGTTTTGGAATGGAGAGAGGTTTTCAGATGGGGACAGATACTGCATGAGCCAATATTTTCGCATACAGATATTTTCGCGATTTTGGACTAGTTGGGGAAATTGGCGAGAGCAAAATTTCACGATTTTGGTGATGACTTCATTACTGTAAATAGCCTTGTACTGAAGTGGAAATGTCAGTCAGCTGACTGACCTCGCGAAATTCGCGAAAATATAGTCACCACGAAAATAACCACTTATACAGTATAGGATAGGAGTGGTGCTTAAAAGTTCTTGAGGCTGAAATTATTAAAGAGACATTGTTGGAGTAAAGGAGATGTAGAGAGAATATAAAGAGACAAATTAAATGGCATGTTTCCAACTCATAGAATATCAAAAACACGATACTTATTGCCAGAGAGAATTAATGTAGCCTTTTTAAGGTATCAAAATTCTCTATTTGGTTGTATTCTTGTTAACAAACAAATAAACCAGGCATTGCCAAATAATTGAAAAATGAACTTTATTGAATAACCAGGGAATGAAAACCAAAGTGCATATACAATGAAATTCAGAGTAGATTTTATTTTAACAAGATTTTTGAATAGAAATGAACTCAAATCTATTTTATTTGTCAAATAGTTAAAAAAAGATATATCTAGCATTTCAACTCATTCACTAGATGTATCTGTATTTATTTATTTTATATGTCGGGAAACGTATCTGGGTGACATGCTTTATGGTGGTTTTCATCTGGCAAGCCGATAGAAATCTGATTTGCAATAGAATGTTTAAATTCAAGTAATAAATAGAATAATTGTTCACCAGCATTAATAAATTCCAATGAATTTATATGAGGGAAGCCCCCAAAGATTATAAAATGAATTCACAATGAAATTTAAATTTAGAAAAGATGGAAAGCACAGTGATTTTAAAGTGTTGAAAGTGCTTTAAAATTGTATTACTTGGCATTAGTATTTAGCGCCCACCCATTAGTTTTTAAAAGGGCTTGTTTTGTTGTCAGTTTATAGAGCTATTTGAAAAATCATTGTTATATCATGGGCTAGTGATCGCAAAAGAGGAAAGCATTTTACTCAGTAGTGCAAAAAGGGTTATTCGTGTGATATTTGATTGCATATTTGATCTGCACTTTTTGCCAATTTTACACTGGGTATGTTACATGCACTGTCCCTTTCTGCGATTGCGAACCAACGATGTAATCAATTTTGGGAGTTGGGCATTAGGGATCGTAGCTGCAATGACTTGTAGGTGCCTAACAAGCCCTGCCGTTAGTCTGTAACAGGATTATCTTTTGTAGGTTTGATAGCTTCTTTGTAAGATCTTTTCTGATTCTGATTCTGCTTTGGTCTTGGGATCATATAATGTGACCACATAATTTCTGTATGTTTTTTTTTTTTAGTTAAATGCTCTAAAATAGAACATTAGTATAACATACAAAGGTAGTTTCTATTAAACTCTGCCAAACTTCCATTGGATAGTATGCCAAGAATTCATTTTTAAAAAATAGACAAGTGCAAAAAGGCTTTTTCTTGAATGTAGATATGAAAAATATTTCAAGATGTAAAACACCAAATTAGAGGAAAAAATTGTAAAAAAAAAGGTTCTTGCTTTTATGGAAATACCAAACACCACTAGGTAATGATCTTTTGACTATAAAAAGAATTTCTACCACTTGTAACATTTGTATTGCTACATACTGGATTACTGTGAACACACACTGCAATTAGACGAGGTTGGTAACAATTATCAATTGTCTTTTCTTTTTTTTTTCTAGTGGGGCGGTGGTCAATGATGTTAGTGCAAAGGATTTCATTTCATAACAGATGTATCCATATGAATAGTAGGAATTAAAATGATAAAGAAAAAATAACGGAAATAGTATTCAAGAATACATGTACATGTAGGATGTTGCTTTTGATTTAAATTGAATTTCAAATGTCCTTGCATCTGCATGTATACAACTGTAATAAATTTAGAATAAGAAGGGGGTTAAAATGGAGAGAAAAATAGAGACTATTATACATGGTTTGGTATTCAAGCCGCTCTATCGGAAGAAATAAGAGAGAGAAAGAGAGAGAGGGAGAGAGGGAGAAAGAGAGAGAGAAAGAGAGAGAGAAAATGAAGTGAACGTGAGAGAAATTCATGTCTCGAAAAAGGAAAAACTTGCCAGAAAGGCTGTAAAGATGTATAAAAAGCTATGTATTTGAATGTCACCTATTTGTAAATGTATCAGTTGTAAGTTATTCATTTTTTTCTCTCTCCAACTCTCATTTTGTAGTGAAGCAGATCCCCACTCCCTGTTAAACTTTGCTATTGATATTATGGCACATGTTCGATACCATAAGGCCTGTACAAACAAAATATGTGAAGCAATTGTTCCCAAATGGAACACGTTGGCGGACATTTTGTTGGTCATAGACTAGTGTAATTAAACAAAAATAGTACAACATAAAGATCTATTTTTTGAATCGTGGTATATACAATGTATACATTCTATGAAATTGTCATGGCTTTTTTCTCTATGTTTTTGTGCTGTATTATGTACATGTGTATGACAAACAAAAAAAATGTAAACAGCATAATATGATGAAGTGCTTTGTACAGTGTTCTGTTCTCATGTATATTGCATTAAATGATTGAAGTTTAGAAGAAAAAAACAGATTTAAAGTATTAAACTAACAAAAAAGTATATATATATAAATATATATATCTATAATATATATATACATATCATTGTGTATAGTACTGTTGTGTACATTGAACAAAGTCTACAAAATGAATAAACTGCTTCTTGACTTCAATAGCTTCTATTCATAAGCTGAGTAGTAGAGATGATTTTTAGTTGGCTTTGTTGCATTGGCGAACTATGTACTGAACTCTTGTGTGTAATTGTAGACAGACTACTTTGATATCTGGCTCTGTAATTCAACGTCAATCTATCCATTTTTCAATGCTTCTATCCTCTTTACTTCTAACATACATTCAACGGGTGTCGACAGAACATTTCATCCGTCAGGGATGGGTCAGTTTGAATTAGTTTATTTTCTTGGAAACGAGATCTTTGAATTACATAATGTTATAGCTCTTGTTATGACAAAAATTTAAAACTAAGGTTTCGTTTTGCGCTTGGCAGATGGGCACGAACACAAATTTGCTGCAAAATTGAATTTTTAATTTTTGTGATAAAATGAAAGACCTTTCTGATATTGCATTCTTATGTCATTATGCCGACTTTCCTGAGACAGATTATCATAGGGCCTACAAGAAGAAAGATCGTTCCTCAGTTGTTTCATTACAAAATTGAAAATTCTAATAATTTTCCCTGAATATGTGTTTGCCTCCATTTGCCGGGCACATTGCGATTTGTTGTAGGTGGCTCATACCCGCGGCACGTGTTAGTAAAACACGTTTCGTTTGTTGCTCTCAACTTTTGAAAACGGGCCGATTAAAAAGTCCACTGCCAATGAATACTCCCTCTTGAAGTGTATTTAGCAGATACAACTCAGTTTTGTGTGTAAATATATATGAACAAGCTGAGATAGTAATATGACGTACACAAAAACAAACAGTAGGGTATTTCAGAGGTGGAAAAAAGTAAAGAGTACAAAGCGATAAACACTACAGTTACATTCCGAAAGTATTTTCTACCACCAGATCAATTATAGGGTTCGCAGTGAAAGTTTTCAATCACAGATTGGGGTTTTGTGTGACCCTAATTTCTTGATTGTTTTTTAAATGTTGATTTCAAATGTAGTCCAAGCTAACGTTGTGATGGCTCGACACTTTATATATTATTTCTTTTGTAGAATATGTAGAGATCTATTTTTATCTGTGTTATATACTCATAGGACCAATGGTATTGTTTCCTTTTTAACTTGTATTTGCATTCATTTATGTATATTCACAATTCATTGCGCATTGTACTATTTCAATTTATGATGTAGAGTTATAACTTAATACTTATATTTTGATTTGAGGCGGATTCTTTTGTTCTGAAGTATTTTACTGAAACTGTATGGAATGTGTACAGCCATAACTATTCATTCTTTTTTGTTGTTATTATAACTCATTATTTTCATCATTATATGAGATATATTTTTCTGAATTATAAATACATGTATCTACATTAGTATGCTGAGGTGTTTAGATAGCATATTGGGCCCTTTTTGGTCTTTATGTCATTACAAATACCTTTAAAATTATTTTCATGTACATGTACCTGCAAATACAGTAAATTATTCCAGTCTACTGCTCTTTTCTCTATTTTCAAGTCCTTGTTGTCATAAATCCTGTTTATTTCTCACTTCAATTTAATTTATTAATTTTTATTGGGACAAATTAGTTACTATCATTATTTTAAGATTGTTAAATTTGCAGTTTCACATTCCTGTTTTCAAACATTTCTACAGCGTTTTTCACTGCCTTCCCGTATCCTAAATATCTTAACTCCTGCTAACGAAAAAAAAAAAAAAAAAGATGCGAAAATATGAAAACAAATATGTATATTTTACAACTTATTGGATCAGTTCAGTATTATTAATAGATGTTCACCTGTCGGACTTCTAATCTGGGGAGCATTTCATGAAACAAATATTCTCTGATTCTCACCAACAACTGTTATAAGCTACTGCTTGCATCTGATCGGCCGAGAGCAAATTTGTCGGATAAACGTCCGACAAGTCCTTTCATGAAACGCCCCCCTGTTCAGCTTTTCATTGAAATATGAACATTTCTTTTCATTTTTAAAAATATACACGTTCAGCTTTTGTAAGTTTGTGAAAAGTTCAAAATATCCTTTTATTTCAAAGAATATGAGAAAAAGAGAATTTAATCTTGCTGGTTTTGAGCAGGCAGGTCAATAATGACAGAAGAATTGTCTACAGAAAAGAAGAAATTCATGAATTGGTTCTCTTTGAAAGACACGTCCCTCAGAAATAGACTGACTTTTGGAAATATATTTTGATCATAAGAAGCCCCAATGTTCTTCACCACTGCCTGGTAATACATGTAGCATACGTCGAGGAATGAAACCATTTTCTGATTTTAAGTATGGGCAGGTCTTTGGATTTAACCCACTGTGTACTAGAACCGTGTGTTCCCTGTATGTGGTGTGAGGGGATAGAGCAGTCAATCAGTTAAAAGCACAACTCACAATGTACCACAGTAATCACCACAAGTACAAAATAGAAACTGTTATGTGAAATGGAATAGGCACAAAGAGAATATAGGAGATTCTTGATATATAGTTGTAAATGTTCTTATTCATCAATGATAGTTTGATTTATAAAGCGCTTTTCACACGGATACAAAAGCGCTTTTTGATTGCTTCCCCGTATCCACTTTACTTGCTTCCTATTCAATGTATTAAATGCAATTCAGATTATATGTTATTTTTGTGTAAACAATGCAGATTTATTTGCAGAAAAAGTGAATAGATATTATATTTTTTCTTATTAGATTTTAGTTTGGTTTTAATTCCTCAGCCCTGTTTACATTATTGTGCTTTTTTGTTAATTTCTGCAGAAAGTGATGATTATTTTTCTTGTGTATGCCGACTGGTCTTTTAAACAATGTACACTGTATTTGTTTTGTAGAAATCAAATGCATTATTTAAATCTGTGGGTTTTTTTTTTTTGAGTACCTTACAATGAAATGTATGAAGAAAAACATTGATCAAAATGAATACCGAGACACAACAAACTACCGAATTGGATTGAATTACTCCCATCCCTTTCTTTTCTGTAAATTTAAAAGTGAACTCGATGTGTTGAGAATTGTGAGAATTATTGACGAAAGACGAGATTATAATGGGATAGGTGTCCTGACTGATAGCCTTGATAACACCTTGTAGAATGAATATTGTGCTAATGTTGAAGCAAACAAGGAATTTGGATTAAAAAATGCCTTACTCTCCTTGCAAAGATATCTATTTAATCACAAAACAAAACAAATATATATATATATATAAATGTTGCTTATTTCGTGGATGTTTTCTTTTTTTATTTCTCAACTGCGCGATAAAACTATACCAATCTCTGGTTCGTAGAAAAGTCTTAGTCGATTGACTTGTATTGTGTATCTCATATATTTAGCTGAACGATTGAAAAAAAAACTAAGAAAAAGAAAAAAAAAATTAACAGTGCTTGTCTGTGGAACTTGCGAAAAAATGTGTTTTGAGAAGGTCACAAAACAGCAAAACTATTAAGAAAATAAGTGGTTAAAATGCATTTTTTTGTGATTGAAATCAACATTAATAAATGTGCTCATTTCTTTTCCGTGCCAAACCGTAAGAAAAAATGAAAACAAATATACCAATATATCTTACCGTCTATAGTATGATATTGAAAAAATAAAACATCGTCTCATGGCGCTTACATAGCCAGAAATGTATGAAAGTATTCTTTGTATTCTGTTGAAGAATCTATCTCTATTGTGTTGTGAGAGATTGAGTGTGTGTGTGTGTTGATGCTTTTACAGTGCTACTACATTTCAGGACCATATTCCCAGCTCATCGATTTTGGCTATGTGACATATGATTATAGTAAATAGTGGTAGAAAAATATGGTCGTCAATGGATAGATCAGTACCACGTGACCTACCTTCAATTTGTTGTATTGTATATATGTACAATATAAATTTGTTTTTGTAGGGTAAAACCTGTGTTAAATGAATGGGAAGAGTATCATTTCTATAGATTGCACTAGCACGTAATAACAGTAAAATGGTGTGCACAACAGCTGATAACAATGGGTACCTAGAGCAACAACTTACGTCACAATAGCTTGATGAGCACCAAAAATTTGGCAAAGAGAAAACTAGGTTAGGAAAACCCCAGATCTAGGGGCCTATTTACTATATTTAATAGTGAACTTTCCATCATACAACATTACTGGACTGTAAGAACTCCAAAATACTAAATTATCCCACGTGCAAATCTATTTCACCTCGGCCTGCGGCCTCGGTGAAACAAACATGCACTCGGGATAATTTAGTATGTGTCATACATATAATCCAGTATATTGTATTCTATATAGATTGTCCACTATTTATATAATAGACATTGGCTGGTATTCTCAGAGTGACTAAAGTTAGTAGGCCTCATGAATACGTATTTATAAGGCCTACTAACCTAAGTCACCTTTCGAGAATACTGGCCCAAGTCTTCACCTTTGCAGTGCTACATGTACCTTTCTTCAATCATATGTAACCCATAAGCGAGTAATTTGCAAATGAATGGGACAGGTACAGACTCCATTTTTTGCAAGTTTTGTGGAAATGAAACGAGACTGAAAGAATGCTGTCATATACCGAAGTATTGAATAGGATTGTGTGCGATGATGTGTGACACCAGTGACAGCTTTCAATCAGTCTGTCATTCTTTGACAAAAACTTGCAAATAATGGAGTCTATAAAATAAAATGTTGCCTTCATTTGCAATTTACTCATTTATGCATTTACATTTATGATTCAAGAAAGGTGTCATTGTGAAGATGAGGAGTTAATCTTCAATTATATCTCATGTATGAAATAGATTGGCATGGAATATGGCCCTCTAAAAATGGATTACTCTTTTTCGATATGCACTGTTTTTATACACACAGTAATACATTCCGCACCACTCTACCGAGTGAGTCAGAAAAAACTAAACACCTACAAAAATTGTCATTAAAATGAAAACTAACATATGAAATCCACATTATTATACATATTCTGAAACTTTCTCCTTATCTTCTGGTACCCTTTTTTGCGAACATGTAATTTTCAAATTATGCAAAAAGTGGGGGTAAAATCCAAACGAAAGCTAACAAAAAAGCAACTCTATCCTGATTAAGATAACATAACTTTTTAACAAAAATGTTTTGAGCCAAATAAATTTGCAGGGGTATTGTTACACCTATTGACTACATTCTCTGTGAAAATGAGATAGATCTGTAGAGTCAAGAATGAGTGAGCACACATCAAAAACAAAATAATCACTTTTAAAAAGGATTGAGGCCTTTTTAGGTCTGTAAGTTTACATTTACTCTTTCAGGGGCCGCGGAGCGTTTTTGAAAGTGGAGGGGCGGAGCCGCAGGGGGGGGGGGGGGGGGGCTGAACAGGTTAAATATCACAAATCTATGGTCATTTTTGCGTTTTTGTACACGTTTGCTGACAATAGTGGGGGCTGAAGCTCCCCAGCTCGTCGGCCCCTGTCTTTAAAGTGTGTTCACTTGTGGATTACTTGATAAATAAATCTCATTTTTACACAGAATCTCATCAATAAGTGTAAAAACACTCTAGCCAATTTATTTGAATAAAAACATACTATTTGAAAAGTTATGCTATCTCAATCAGGATGGAGTTGCTTTTTGTTAGCTTTTGTTGTTTAGATTTTACCCCACTTTTTTTGCACAATTCGAAATCTACATGTTGCAAACAATGCGGCAAGTTCATCCAAGCGTAAACACATACCACAAATAAATGGTACCAGAAGATGCGGGAGAAGTTACTTTTTCAGAATATGTATAATAATCTGGATTTTGTAAATTGGTTTTCTAGGTGTTTAGTTTTTTCTGACTCACTGGGTATAGCGACCAAATTTCATTATAACCAAACCAAATTTCATTATAACAACGCAATCCTCCCTTTCCCAATTTTAAGAAGTTGTGTCAAAATTTCTGTATTCTGTAGCTGCAGTATAAAAAGATGTATTAGAGTGAGGTAAGCTTAGCCCATAAGAACCGGCCTGTACAGGTCTATCTAAATTTGTCTACCTCTTTCACCTAAAATAGAAAAAACACCACAAAGCACTCATAACCACATTTAAAATGTACAAGTATCAACTCAATATTTATTATGTGCTAAAATGATAAACTACAAGGCATGTTATATTTTCAAAAAAAAGAAGAAAAAAAATTAAATGAACATATAAGAAATGGAAGGCATACTTTTTTCTTTACAACATTGCAACATGATACATTCAAACATTAAATTCTTTCATGGAAACATATACACAGAAAACAAACAACTACAGATGACACAATTCCTGTACATGTACAATTACTACTAAATAATGAACAAAAACAAATCTGCATCATTTCATGATTTTATGGTAAAAGTGGACTTTGATCAACATGAACTGTATTTACAAGTATATCTGACTAAATTTTTAAAATTTCTTTTCATTTTTCATCTCGCTTTTTAAAGGTCAAACAGTGAATGTCTTCTGCCCATCATAAATAATCAACATAGAATAGTGTTAAAGCCAGAGTATCAGCAAAAGTTATTCCCCTTTTTAACACAAAAATGTATTGAATATTGGGTCAAAACATAATATTGCAATCCACATGATCACAATCTTGACCAAAAGCGCCCACAAATGTCTAAAATTCAACCCTCAAATAATACATTTTTTTCTAAATTCTATGTCTATTATTAATTTTTTTATTTTCTTCAGAAAAAAAATTCAAATGATACTACAGATTCTAATATCAAATGCATTAGACAATGAGTGCATATCATATCGTCAGTGATTTTACGAACCGTCCTACACCTCGCCGAGTTCCCAAAACCAGCTTTTGAGATAATCGCGTTCAAAGTTTGGATGTTCTTCTGACGCTCATAACTTCGCGCTTTGAAGGAAACCAGGGCAATTAATTACATCAATGTACAGCATAAATTCTATAATTTTACAATATGAAAGAAATTATTTGCAATCGGGGTTTGAATTCTAAATATTTAGAATAAAATGCAAGGTATTTTTTTAGAAACTGATTATTTTTACGACAAACAGGGGGTTAAGGTCACTTCGTAAAATCATGCGTACCATGCGCATGTTTTTTAGCGTCCTAAACCACGAGATAGAACGGTTCGTAAAATCATTCAATGCATACGCGCACCGCTCACCCATATGCAGGTCGGGTTGCACGCCATTCTGGAGACTGCTATATTGTAGAAACAATGGTTTAGGACGCTTCGTAAAATCACTGGAAGCGATGTGACGTTTTGAACGAAATTTGAATCTTCTCTTATTTTTAAAATAATTAAGATTTCGACCTGAAATTTGGTCATTCGATAGAGTTGAATACAGGCTTTAAGAATATCGAAAAAACTCAATTTTGAAAATTTGACCAAAAATTCGGTTTATGACGGTTCGTAAAAACAGCGACGATATTTAAGTACTTCAATAAACCTTTGAAATATACATGAAAAACAATGTTATAGAAAGCGCACATCTTAATTTTGATATTCTCCTATAGAGTTGATTATTCCACAAAAACATTCCATTTTGGGAGAATAGAATACCAGGTATAAAACATAAATATGGGGTATAAAAAACAAATTACCGCATTCTTGAAATATTTCATAGTCTGTGTTTAACCCCTGGCCAATGAATCAAGTTTAGAATTCACTATCCAGTACAAAAAATACATAATTCTGCATGCATGTAAATGGATTGCAAACCAAATTTTAATTTCTAATTTTCATGTAATGATAGAATTGATGTTTTTAGTTTAGTTTGCAGCATAAAATACAATGTACCACTCGCTTCCCAGCTGAAACAAATTTCTTGAATGGTTGGAAACCAATCAGGGTTACTTGAAGTAATAATCCTAAACCCTGAAAACGTGAAAAAGCACTTTAAAAAGTACCCAAAAATATATTATTATTATTACAGTGGAAATTCATTATAAATAGGTCCAATAAAACAAGATACCTGGTATAACGAGGTAATTTTGCTGTACCCAGCTTTTCGTATTCATCTTTTACCCTGATAAAACGAGGTGATTCCCAAGGACTTCTTCATGACAAATTTCCACTGTATTATTAGCAATTTTATTCATTTGTACAGAATTAAAGGCTTCACACTTCGCATTCCATACTTGGCCAAACAAGGTTGACATAATAATGATTATGAGTATACACGCCACATATTCTAGGAAAACATAGCATGTTATTTCTCTGTGTCTACACTGATCTACTTTTTATCTTCTTTGGAATCGACATCATTGTTACTGCTGGACGACGTGGTGCTTGATGTAGGTGTCGATGCCCCGGATCCGTCGCTGCCGTCTAGTTTATCCCGAACCCAGCCCATGAAAGAAGAACTTGCTACGTTTTCAGGTATGCTTTCATGATCGTCTTCATCATTGTTTTCATTGTAATCGTAAATCTCATCCTCATCATCATCATCATCGTCATCCTCCTCCTCGCTCTCCTCTTCATAGTCCTCATCATCATCGTCATCAGTTTCCTCTTCTTCTTCCTCCTCCTCCTCCTCCTCAGTACTTTCCTTCTTTAACTGCATTTGATCTACAAGCAAAGAAAGGAATAAATAAGCACGAGTAAACGTTAAATATCTATTCAAGTTTTTATATTCAATATTTGCTTTGTCTATATAGATTGTCTAAAAAATTGTCTTCCAATAAAGTTACATGCAACATAACATACATGTATATTATAAATGTACACAGAAAATGGTATGGAACGAGACAAGTGAGTTGCAAAGTCAGATAGCATTCAGATTGTTCTACTTTTCTACTACCCCGGACAATTACCCATCGGACTATCGGACAACTACCCCCTGTAAACAATCTACCCCTAACCCCCATTCTATTTCTGGGAGGTAGTTGTAGTTGTCCTGTGGGGTAGTAGTTTAGATACACATTCACATAGATAAATTAGAAATATTCATATTTTGTTAGCACGACAATCACTTCGGTAGAGTGATACAGTAAATACATGCAAGATAGCAAGAGAGAGAGTGTGTGAGAGAGAGAGAGAGAGAGAGAGAGAGAGAGAGAGAGAGAGAGAGAGAGAGAGAGAGAGAGAAAGAGAGAGAGAGAGATCAGAAGCTGCAAAATGAATAAATTTCCATCTTGCAATTTGGCATTGTATATCAAAACAAAACAAGTCATGCATACATGCAGCAACAGGAAAATTTAGGGATTAGAAACTATCATTAGTTTAAAGTTAGAATGCAGATCATAAGAAAGTTAGCTGCTAAAAGATAAGATAAACCTGCACTATAGTAAATATTAAAAACGCCTTATTCTGTGTACTAGACACAAATCCCCACAATCATTTATTGAGGTCTCACTTTGATCAGAATATATCATAGATATATTGACTGCTTTGAGGGGCATGGTCGTTTCTATGGCTGGAGGGGACCTTCGAATCTGATATGACCCAAGACAGTAGGTCACAGGTCATAGTAGATTTGGAGGTAACCGAGAGCCCTAGTGTCCCTAAAATAAAAGCAGTCAATATATACTTTATATACCAGAAAAAAACAAAAACAAAAGCAAAAAAAAAAACAACAACAAAAACAAAGATCTAAAGAAAAAAAAAAGAAAAAAGAGATACACAGGTCTACACAAATTATGGTATCTGCAAGCTTCGCACACAGCAACTTTTGCATGTAAACAAATAGGGATCATGATAACCAGGGAAAAAGAACTATGGCGGTAATGGTTCAGAACATGACTGCACTTTCAATCAGAAGACGGGACTCTTAAAGATTTGTAAAATGAGGTATATCAATATATCTAAATATACAGAAAAATGTAAATAATCAATAAAGGTTTTGAAGAGTCAGAACAAGGTTATCCAAAGACCAACAGAACTGTTACAATACATTGTTATTGAGCAATTAAAATATGTAAAAATGTGTTATGAAAACCCTCAACCCCAAAATAAATTAGTCCAAGATGAATCTTACCTGTTACTGAAAATAAGAAATATTAGATGCAGTCTTTACAAGCTGGAAGGTTATGAACAGACCTTGACACCAAGGTTAGCGACCCCAAGACAAAATTTGCATGCAAGCGACAGAAGATAGATTGTTTGCTCCAACGGCAATTGCTCAGCAGACATCCCACACACTAATAAATTTTCTAACCCAAATCCAAACTCCAATCATAACCCTAAGCCTACCATGACCCCAACCCCAAAAGATAACAATCCTTATCCTACATACATATCTTTCATGAAAGAGAGACTGGAGCAATTGTCCCAGGAGCAAATGTCCGCATACCAGAAAAGGGGCTATATGATGATGCCATGCAAATACAAAACAAACGAGAGCACACGTTGGTGCTTGCTCTCAGACTTAGCCTCACATTAGTCACCTTGGCTGGAGGCGGTTGCCTTGGCAACACCGTCTCCTGCGGAAGATGATGCTGCTGCTCCTCTATCCTCCTCCTCCTCAGTCTTTCCCCCGTTGTCTCCGGCCGCTCGGAGTCTGATCTTGGTCTGAGCCTCCTCGAACTTCTCCTTGAAGGATGTTGCGGTGCCAGGGTCCTTGAACTTGATGGCTAGCTGCTCGGAGGTAGGTTCACCATCGGCCGCATCCATGGCATGCCACACCCAAGCACGGTCTGACCCGGACATAGGGTGCAGCGACATGGAGGCAGTGATGTAGTGGTTGGCACATACCTGTGATTGGTAATAAAAATGATCAAGTTAGGTGTGCCATGGAATGATAGAGTGACAAAAAAAAGAAAAAAGAGATACCAAACTTTTAAACAGCTATATTTTGCATTTCTATATTATTCTCACATGATAAAGATACTAAATATTGAATGGTATCCCACAAGGATCTTTTATTGGACCCATACTAATTCCACATTGCATGCCACACCCAAGTATGGTCTGACCCGGACATAGGGTGCAACGACATTGAGGCAGTGATGTAATGGTTGGCACACACCTGTGGGTTGGTAATAAAATATATCATGTTACATGTGTCGTGGATTGATAGAGTTGCAAACAAGAGAGAGATGCCAAATTTTCAAACAGCTATATTTTGAGATTTCCAAATAACTATTTTTGACAGGAAAACAGTATTTTCATCTTTCAGCAATAGAAGGGTAGTAAAACAATTTTGGAAAACCAATATGTTGTATTTTTCATGAATCCGTAGCATTTTGGACCAAGAAATATGAAACAAAGAGTTTGAATCCATATTGATTGTGAGTGGTTTCCCTATTAAGGATGACTCATTGGACCTAAATTGTTTTTGCAACAAATTCATATAACAGTGAAACATAGATATTTACTGTGTGTATTGATCACTCCTATCGTTCTCTCCAATTCTCGCAAAATAAAGATACTAAATAGGGATTGAGTGGTGTCCCACAAGGAACTTTTATTGGACCCATACTGATTTTGCAAAATATAGCTATTCACCCTAGGTATTTGATTCCTCCTCACGACAATACGATACACGTCCTTATCATCCTTTCTCATGATGAAGGTATTGAATATTCAGTGTGGTGTCCCAAAAGGATCTATAATTGGACCAATACTTATTTTGATGTATTATAGAGAAATATAGATGTTCACCTTGTGTATTGATCCCTCCTCAGGACAACATGTTAAATATTCCTATCCTCCTCTCTTATTCTCGCATGATACAGATAATAAATATTGAGTGGTGTCCCACAAGGATCTTTCATTGGACCCATACTGATTTTGCAACATTCACCTTGTGTATTTGATCCCTCCTCATGACAATACGGTACACGTCGTTATCCTCCTCTCTCATGATCTTAATATCACCGACACCTCTTTCCTTCCACTGGCGCACCTCTCCGTCAAACCGATATAACTTGCCACGCCCGACGAAAGCTGCCACCTCTTGCTCCTCCCCTGTGACGAGGTCAACGTTGTCTGGGAGTTTGACGATAGGCTGGAAGTGGATGTCTCTCTCTTCCTCAGGATTCACCTCACCACCAACTTTAAAAAAAAAGTCAAGAGAAAATGATTTCATAAAACTTGGATAAAAGTGTTTACAAATATTTATTAATATCATTCTCATGTAATGCCAGGGCCTATTACAGAGATATCAAAGGCTGGGTAATTCTATTAATGAACCCCACCCACAAAGCAAGGTCTCAAATCCAATTTTTGGTAAGAGATAAGAATTTTCACTATTCTGCAATAGACTATTTCTTCAAAATATAATTCTGGGAAAAGTGCGTTATTAAATCTGAAATATTTCTTACAAAAACAGATACATGTACTTGTGTAAATCCTGCAAAAAAGGAACAATTGGCATACATATATCTGAAATTGCCTGAGAACAAGCATTCCAGATTTTTCCTTAAACTCACTTGATTGGACCATTGATGACGCGGCACTGGATTGAGTTGATGCTTTGATGGCATCGGCTAAGGCAGACGAGAGGTCAGGGTCACATGACCTTATCACTGGTGCTTCACTCTTCGCATCTGATCAAAAACATAAAGATGAATATGAACAATTATACAGGGAAATATTGTACAGTCCACTCCCATTATAACGAGACAAGATGTCTTCATAACGAAGCAAATATCCTGTCCCAATTCAAAAACATGCACAAGGGTCTGTGGAATATCATTATAGTAAATTGTGGTAGTATTTTAAGAGTTGTGATTGGTTGAAATGATGTCACGTGTCATTCACGTTTTTGTTATAGTGAACAGTTTTTGTTATATTGAACGTTTTTTTTTGTTATATTGAACGGTTTTTACCTGTGTTAAAATGAATGGTGAAATGGATTGCCTTGTTGCGCAAGCGCGTAATAACAGCAAAATGGTGCGCACAACAATAGATACGTGGAGCGACTATATACGTCACAATAGCTTAATTAGCACCAAAAGTTTTGCAAACATTTGCAAAGATAAAACCAGATGAGGCAAGGTCAAAGATCTAGGGGTCTATTTACTATAATAAATAGTGCATGCATCTATTAATGCAACATTACTGACTATGTGAACTCCAAATACTAAATTATCCCTCGGGCACATCTGTTTCACCTCGGCCTACGGCCTCGGTGAAATAAATGTGCCCTCGGGATAATTTAGTATTTGACGTGCACATAATCTAGTATGTTGCATGATAGAGAATGCACTATTTATATTATATGGTCCACTCTTGTTCGATAAGCACACATACAAGGTGTTGTTATTATTAGCTAATTCATATGGGAAAAAGGTTTCATGCGAAAATAAAATTTAAACATGCACAAGCAAAAATATCATTTAAAAATTCACATGGGCTCAGTACAACAAAATGTTGTGAAAGAAAGGTAACTAAACATGAAGCTAAGTCTTGAGCACCTCGTTATACTGAGAGAGGACTGTTTTTGTTATAAATGGTCCAATAAAACAAAGGAAATTATTTTAACCAAAATTTTTAAGCATTCATTAATCATTAATTTATGGCAGGACCATTGGATTTCAATGACAAAAATTGCACGGGTTGAATTAACAAAAGCCAACAAATATCATATAATCTATATTTAAAAGTACCAAGGTATATACCTTTAGGATCTTCCTTCGTCTTCTCTTTTGCCCCACCCTTCTCTAAATCATCTTTGGCCTTGTCCACAGCTTCCTTGAACTCTTTGGCCGTGTCTGAGGTCTTGAATCTGATAGCCAGCTGCTCGTTCTGAATGCTTCCCTCTGAAGCATCCATTGCGGACCACACCCATGACCGGTCAGAGCCGGCGTTAGGTCGAAGGTCGATTTGCGGAGTTATGTAGTGGTTGGCGCAGACTTTGAATACCTGGTTGTAAGGATGTACATGTATACAAATATTTGGCATTACCATTTTATCATGCATCTACATGTAACACTGACAATACCCATGAACGGTCAAAGACAGCGTTGGGTATTTAGGTTGATTTGTGGGGTTATGTAGACGTTCGCAAAGACTTTGAATACCTGGTTATAAGGATAAGGGGGGGGGGGTTGAATCAACCCCCCCTCGACATTTTCTGCTACCATGCCACCGTGCGAAATTTTTTTAACCGTGCCGCTCGCTGACTTATTACTTTTAAGTCTTGTGCATCTTTTGAAACCATTTTCACGAAAATCGGTCAGACGGTTACGACGCTGCACGATTTTCAAAAATTTCCGTCAGACCGAAAATCGCTCAAAATTACGATTTTGTGTACAAAGTCAATGCAAATAGAGTTTTCTCACCTAATTCACAAAGATATGATTATTTTCACTTTCATTGGCTAAAATTAATTCATTTCAGTGCAATTATGCTTCAAAAGGATTATGCAATCAATTTTGACCAAAAAACAAAGAAAAACAAAAGGTTGAAAAACAAAGAGTTACATAAGAAAATGATTTTGATACCGATTTTTTTTCAAGTACAATTGTTAGGAATGCTACAAAGAATATTTAGACCAAAATTTAGCATTCTAGGAGCTTTATTTAGTAAATTAGAGCAAAAGTATGAGTTATGCATAAATTAGCATAATTAATTAATATAAATAAAAACACATTATTTCAGGAAAATTAACTGTACTAACTTGTAGATTTAATCGCACTACACCATTGTGCAAAATTTTGCGGCGCTCTCGTGATCGCGGCTGAGATCTCGGGGGGGGGGGGGGGGGTGGAGGGGGTTGATTCAAACCCCCCCCCCCCCCCGGCCATAGGAGAGGCAAAAAAACCCGGCCTGCTTAGGGTTAACTGTCTCTTCTAATGACGATCCTGTAGGCATAGTCTTCAGCATTGTACAGAAGAACCTTGATGCTCGGACACCCCTCTCCTTCTTGGAGTCTATGTCATAGCAGTATCACTTACTTGATCTCTCCTCATGCCGACAAAGGCATTATCTCTTGAGTTCCACCCCTTTCCTTCCTTAATATCCATCCGGTATAACCTAACTGTTCTCGCCTCATGACAATCCTGTAGGCGTAGTCTTCAGCGTTGTACAAAAGTTTGATGTATCCTAATAAACTCCTCTCTTTCCTAGAGTCTATGTCATAGCAATATGACTTACCTGTTCTTGCCTCATGATCCTGTAGGCGTAGTCTTCAGTGTTGTAAAGAATCTTCATGTCTACTACACCCCTTGTCTTCCTGGAGTCTACGTTTGTAATAGTGGTATAACTTACTTGATCTCTCCTTATGCCGACATACATGCAGGCATCGTCTCTAGAATTGCACCCCTCTCTTTTCTGGAGTCTATTATCATAGTGGTATATCTTACCTGTTCTCTTCTCATGACGATCCTGTAGGCATGGTCTTCAGCATTGTACAGAATCTTCATGTCTCCAACACCCCTCTCCTTCCACTGTTTGGAGTCTGTGTCATAGCGGTAGAGCTTGGCTCTGTGGCAGAACTTCACCTCTTCTCCTTCCTCTCCTACAAAATAAAAACAAAATTTTTAACACCATCACCACCATCCTCATCACCACCATCGTCGTTATCTTTTCCAACTTGCCTTAAATTCATAGCTGTTTTGTATTTGGAAGATGGGTTGAAAATAGACATATGTATCATATGTATTCATCTCTTCATCATCATTAACATAAACATCATCACCATCATTGTTGTATAATTGTTATAATGATAAACATAAACATCACTTTTGACATATATCTTTGTTGACCTGTCTTGACATCACAGACGACTGCAATCTGGAAGATGGGTTCGTCAAAGTAGATACCATCTTACTGTTCCTCTTCATCAACATCATCATCCCCACCATACTTATAATCATCACCACCACAGTCACCATCCATACCATCATCGTCACCTTCATCATTAACCACTTCTATCATAAGACACCATCTTTGGTATCTTGATGATTGAATCAAAGTAGATGTCTCCCTGCTCTGTTTCATCATCATTATGGCCATCTTCAACCCCACCACCACCACCATCATCACCATCACTACTATCATAGTCACCATTTACCTGTCTTGACTTCATAGTCATCTGGCAGCTGGAAGATGGGTTCAAAGTAGATATCATCTGCTTGCTCCACCTCCTCATCGACGGATCCTCCAGACAGCGTCCTTCCTCCCCTGGAGAAGGAGGTCTTTGGAGACCTGCCTCCAATGCCAGGAGACTTGGCTCCACCTGGAGACTTGACTGGACTCTTGGCAGTCACAGCGCCCAGGTCCATGCGGAATGTGAAGGAGGTGCCCTGAGACTTGGCCATGTCGTTGAATGAGAGGGCGGGCTTGCTTGGTGTTGAGGAGGCGTCTCCTTCAGATTTGGAATCGGAGCTCAGGGCCTTCAGATGGAACCGGGTACAAGAATCAAAGCAAAAGAATATTGGTAACATTGTGGCAGAGCTAAGAATGATTTATCATTAATTATTTGGTAACAACATCCATTACAGTTCAGTGTGAACAACTGTACAAATCTCAACACTAAAAAAATGTTTCAATATAGCATGTTGCTTTGAGGGCCACAGAATAGGTATATTAATGTTTTTTAAAGCTCATTGTCTAAACCCTATAAAGCTGGACTAATTTGAAGATGAGGTATCAAAAGATCTGGTACACTTGTATAAAAAATTCATAAAGTCTGCATTCCTGAAAATGGGGTGGTTTTGATTATGTGAAAATAAAGTTAGGATTAACTTTTGTTCTTTCACCATTCTTTGTTGAAATGATGAAGTGTATTACATTTTTGTATCATGATTAATTTTCATCCTACAAAAAAAAGAAGCAAAACAACTAAATTTTTCGGAAGTCTCTGTAAAATGCAGGTGTAACTTTACCAACCTTCAGGGCACTTGAAAATGGGTAGCCTTCTTTGGTTTCTCCTTGGCCCTCTTTAGTAGGTGTGGCACCGCCGAAGGAGAACCCTGCATCGGATGCACCCTTCTCCTTGTCCTTGCCTCCAAAGGAGAACTGAGGCATGTGGGTACCGAAGGTAAACTTATCGGTGACCAAGGTACCCCCAGGAGTGGTTGCCCCAGAAGCAGTTGGTGCTTCTCCTGCCTTGCTCACATCTGTAGCACCGAATACGAAGCCTGTTGAAGGTGGCTTAGTGGCAGGAGCATCCTCTTTAGGCTTTGTGGTGTCATCTTTCTTGGAGCCAAAGGCAAAACCGGTGGAGGCGGGGGATTGAGATGATGAGAGGCTTAATCCTGTGGGCATCTTGAAGGCGCCTGCCGACGATGAACCGGCACCCTCAGTGGTTGTCGAGTCAGAAGTGGTAGTTTTGGAATCGGACTTTCCAGACAGACTGAACCCAGCAGGCATCTTGAAGGCGCCTGACGACGATGAACCAGCACCATCGGTGGTTGTTGAGTCAGGAGTGGAAGTTTTGGAATCGGAAGATTTTCCAGACAGACTGAACCCAGCAGGCATCTTGAAGGCACCACCACTAGCTGTGGTACCTCCTGGCACCGATGGTTTGGCACTGCTAAAACTAAGACCACCACTGGCACCATCTGGCTTAGCACCGAACTGGAGCTCACTGGATTGTTGTTGCCCCAACTTGAATCCTGATGGCAGAGAAAATGCCCCACCTACAGCGCCTGCACTGGCACCGGGGGTGCTCGTGGACGGTTTTGGGTCGGTACCAGGCTTTGGAGCGGTACATGCGGCGCAGGTCAAAGACTCAGCTGGGTTGTTACTGTAGCAGTCATTGCAGTCCCAAGACCCAGCTTTCCTGCCAAACTTTGATGCGAGTGCAGAACTTGATCCATTGGCACCGGCACCTTTAGAGCTCCCGAGTAGAAGGCTTGTCAGTTCTGGGTTGGCTTCCGTCACACTTGGTGTCCTACCCTCAGGGGTCTAGATAAATCAAGATGAGAATTTATTGTCAGGGTAATGTTTAATACATGAATTTGACACAGTTGAAAATTTTACGCCTTCCCCACCCAACATTTCTTGTGATGATATTGTTAATGTAAAAAGATTATGCCCCGAAATATCAACCTTTTCAAATCAATTTGAGACGGTTTCTTCCTTGACTCAATCTCATAACAACAAAAGCAATTTTCTATCAAGGAAAACGTGTTATAATAGATATATAATATGGTCTTTATAGACTTACAGACTCCTCCTCTTCTTCCTCATCCTCATCATCATCATCATCATCATCCTTCAATCCAAGTAAGTCCTGGGCCTCAAGGAAAGCTTCCTGGAAGCGTTTGGCGTCTTCGACATGCTTGAATTTGACGGCAAGCTGCTCATTCTTGGGCTCTTCCTCCGAGAAGTCCACGGCGAACCAGATCCAGGCTGTCTCCGATGCCATCATCGGTTTCAGGTCCATCTCGGTCGTGATCCAGTGGTTGGCGCAAAGCTAGAGGGGTCAAAGGTCAAAGGGTTACATTGAAATAGAAATAAACAAACTTTTGGAAATGTTTATAGGAGAGAGTGGAATATTGTGAGAAAACAGAAAAAGCGGGAAGCCATCATCGGTTTCAGGTCCATCTCGGTCGTAATCCAGCGGTTGGCGCAAAGCTAGAGGGGTCAAAAGTCAAAGGGTTATATTGAAATAGAAATAAACAAACTTTTGGAAATGTTTATAGGAGAGAGTGGAATGTTGTGAGAAAACAGAAAAAGCGGGAAGCCATCATCCGTTTCAGGTCCATGTCGGTCGTGATCCAGTGGTTGGCAAGGTCAAAAGTCAAAGGTCAAATTAAAATGAAATGTACTGACTTTTGGAAACAAAAGTACTAGGGAGAGAGTAGCATGTTGTAATGAATTAAAAGCATGAGGCCATCATTAGTTTTAGGTCCATCTAGGTCGTGATTTACAGTACCACTGGAAAGTTAATGTTACCTGTTACACACTCCTGTGTGTGTAAGTTATGAAGGAGTATGTAACAGGTAACATTTACTTTCCAGCATAACCGTAGTGGTTGGTACAAAGCTGGAAGGTCAAAAGTCAAAGGTCACATTGAAATAGTCTTTTGGAATTATAACAAGCACTAAGGGGAGTGTGGCAATAGATAAAGCATGTAATCATCACTAGTTCCCAGTCCATTTCGATCATGATCCAGTAGTTGGCGCACAGCTGGACAGGTCAAGAGTCAAAGTTCAAATTTAAATGAAATATACAGTTTTGGAGCTTCAAGTCCATCTCAATCATGATCCTTATTTGGCTCACAGGTGGAGTGGTCAAAAGTCAAATAAAAGTGAAAATTAAAAAATGGAAGAGAAATTTTTTTTTTTTTTTTACAGGGTTCACCATGCTGAGAGATAAGTAGCAAAAGGAGAAGACAGACCAAGAAAAGGAATGGGGTCTGCATTTTAAAACATATGAAGTATTAAAGAACGAAAGAGAAAGGGAAGGAGGGCCGGGGCATAACATTCCTAAAAGAAGAGACTTTGGAAAAAAAATAAACAATTAAAACTTCAGAGACACAGTGCCTCAAAGGTCACTTTAATCACATTAAAATCACTGTATCTTGGGCTTCCATGGGTAATTTGACACCATGGAGGCTTGACCAGTATTGTTCATCACCTTGAGCTCAATCACCACTGCCAAGCCTTAAGAAATGCCTTGTGTATTCCACCCATCGCACCCTTTGGCAAACCCATTATCTAACTTTCCCTGACTTGATGCTGCCAGAAGCAGGCCAAAGAATATCTACAGTGGGACAGCTTATTTTGCTATGGTCCATAAGTTTAGCTTCAATACAGGTATTTCCTGTGCTTTTCACAAATTCTGGGGTCAGCAAATTATGATCCACTCCACAGGAAAGCCCAAGAGGCAAACTGTGGAACATACCTTCAAGATCTGATCTCTCCTCATGAGGATGCGAGCACTACCGGTTTTTGGGTTCCTCAAGATCTTAATGTCACCGACGCCCCGCTCCTTCCACGCTTTAAGGTCGCGATCAAACCGGAAGAGCTTGGCTCTATGGCGGAACATCTCCTCCTCATCCTCCTCACCAGTACTAATGTTTCCGATGTCGGGGAGAGAGACGATGGGCTCGTAGTGGGGATCGTACTCCTCGTCGCCACCATGTTCGTCGTTCTCATCGTTGCCCCGTGAAGCACTGCCTCCTCCAAAGACGGGGGCGCCGGCATTGGCAAAATGGAAGGGTTTGTCGGACGCTGGATAATAAAGAGAGGTATAAAAAGTGTTTTGGCTGAATTCTACAAACTAATTTTAGGATAATTATATTTTTAAGTATTTAAAGCTATAAAATGTAAGATCTTGTTCTAATGTCTTCAGAGATGCCAACCCTACAGAATAATTGTAACATCAAAAATTATACCGCAAATAACACAAATAGTTGAAACAGCTGAACCAAAATCATTTGGTTCATCTGCTTCAAATATTTTGGTTGTTATAAATTTTCTGCAGGGTTTGAACTGTGTCTTCAATTGTGCCACAGACATTAATATAATGAAAATGAGAAAGGAAAACAATATCTTTTCTACCCCTATGAGGTCAAATTCTCAATTTCTGTTTTTGTATAAATATTTTCCAAAAGACACTAACATTATATGAGAATTATCATTCTATATGTATAAACACAATAATAATCTATTTTTATAATTTTTTCAAGTTTCTGCATGGATGAATTTATCAGGAAATATCACAATTAAGGGGGGTCTTGTAAAACATAATTCTGCAAAATAAAATCTTGATTTTTTCCCCCCTAGTAACTCTAGGCAGTACACAACAATTATCTTTTTGACTTCCAGGATCAACAATGTTATTTCCTCTCCTCTCTCTCTCAATCTCTCTATTTTTTTTAAGGGGGGGGGGCAGATAGGTTTCAACCCACAAATATTTTCCTACCTTTTTTGCCGAATGGCTGCTGGAATCCTTCTGATTGATTGGCTGCTAACGTCGCAAATGATATGCCTCCTCCCGTGTCTCCTCCACCTCCAAACAGACTTCCACCTTGAAAAAGAGAGACATCATATTGGTTAGGAAAAATCAATTCATCTCGCCTAACATGGCTTTTATTTTTGCACTCAGCGGCCTCAAACATTATTCGCTGGTTTTTAAATTTGCGCTGCATTTACGCAAGAACACAATTGAACCCATTCAAAACGTATATAAGAAAAAAAATGCTCATTTATTCATGTTTTTAAATTTATAAGAAATCTGCGAAAATAAATGTATTGCGAATAGTAAAGTTATAAGTGGATAATTCCTTTGAAAGATGAAAAAAAATTTAAGAGTTAGAATTGTCTGACTTTGCAGTTTAAAGAAATGAAACTAATTTTGAAAAGGGAAGGGGGAAAATAATTAAACAAAAGCAGGCTATTTGTGAAGTAAGACAAGACAAGAAAATTACTCCAGAATTTCATCACATGTCCCAGTCAGTGATGTTTACTTTATACATGTACATTACTTCAATAAACAAGTATCCATTTATACATTTTTGATAATATGATGTGAAATCAATCATGTTTAAGCTCTTCATAATTATTGGGCTCACTAAAATGAAATTAAAGCAGTACTCCAGGCTAGTGTTTGTATGTTTAAAAAAGTAGAGTATAATTTAAAAAGCACAACACTGAAAATTTCATCAAAATCAGATGAGAAAGAGCAAAGTTATGAATTTCTTAGGTATTGAATTTTTTTAATGTAACATTTCTTGGCATAACCTCATGCATATTCAATGAGCAAGCTGATGATGTCTGTGTTGTGCTTGTAAAATTTTACTTCACTTTTCAAAACATTTTAATTTCAGCCTGGAGTCCATCTTTAAAAGTTTAATAGAATGTACCTGGTGAAGTGGAAGAGGGGCTACTGAATGATGCACTGGTTCCTCCAGTTGCTCCGAACATAGATGGTGTCGGTTCTAGAAAAATATAGCCACATGAAATAATCACTCTTTTTTTCCTGAGTGATAAGTTAATTTCCTGGGCAATTCAAACCTTTAAAGATCTCAAACCATTTCAAGATTTGTCCCAATAAAAGGCCTAATAGCAAATGATCCAAATCTGTTAAAATCTGATCACTAAAACCTCAACTCTTAGCTTGCCTGATAATAATAATCATCATCATCTTTAAAAGAATTGTATTTTCAAGTGAAACAACTTTATGGCTTAACAAGATGATGAACCCTCCAACAGAAAAAGAAAAATTGCAAATAAGTATTGTTTTAGAATCCTTATTACAAGATGAACTTGGCCGCAAATCTACCAACAAACAATTCCACAGTTTTGGACCATAAAAATTGAAACTAGTTTGAATTTTGTATGAATTTACTCTTGAAACATGGAAAGTTGCTGTGTTTTTACAAGAACAAAGTAAGTTGACTAGTCTGGAGAGCAAATACTCTGTACTTTGAGGCTAATTAATAACCCCACTTTAAATACATAGCTTCTGTCTACCAGTTAGATGTAAATACTCCTGATTACCTGCATGATAAATGCTTTCAAAGAGTTGCAATGGTTTTGAAATTTGACAAAATTGAGCCTTGATTTATCACATTTTGGTTTGACTACCGGTACTGACACCTTCTCGTCACCGCAGTTTCGGCAGTGATGGCTCAAATACAAACATTATCTTAAAATTTACCTTACATTTTCCCAGTTGCATGTGAGATGAAAATTTTTATAATTTCTTCTTTTTTCTAGATGATAAACACTTTAGAATACCCATTTCCATGGCAACATTTACAACATTTATCAAAGAGAGGACCTAATGCCTCACCTTTTGGTCTGACTACCGGTAGTGATGCCTTCCCGTCTCCACTGCGCTGGTAGAGGGAGTCGATATCAAGGTCCTCTAAGCATCCAATGCATCCCTTGCAGGGTGGGGCATTCTCATAGAGGTAGAAACCAGCAGGGAGCATGAGCTTCTCTGCTCTGGCACGCTGCTCAGGAGACGGCTGGGTCATCGAGATGAAGATCACATCATCATCTGATGGAGGGAGAATGTTTGGAGTGTTGTTAATGGTGACACAACATTTGTTCCTGAAAAAACTGCTCTGGGCATTTATTTCGTTAAAGATGTAGGGTTAGAGTTGCAATAGGGTTTGTGTAAGGTTTAAGGTTATATTTATAGTAGGGTATAGAGTGAAGTGTAGGGTTGAAGTTAGTCATTCAATAAGTGTACATGTTGTGAAGCCATAATTTATTTGTTTACACCTGCCTGGTTGTTGTTAGTGTGTAGGCTAATTCAGTCAATGATCACTTTATACCAACTTGGAAGCATGTTCATCTATGCATTCACTTGCTCACTACAGGGGATATATCAACCCTCTCACATTTATTTAGACGGCATGGAGATTGGAAATTTATTCAACTGGACAGAACATGGCAATATATTTTGGGGAAATACAGAGCCTCTTCTGACAACTGTCCAACATCAATGATTGTGCTGTTATGTGAATGGAACAATTTCTTTATGAAAATATGCAAGCTATAGAACTTTGCTGAAATGTCATGTCTCTAATCCAAGAAAAAAAAAGCAATTTTAAGATACCTTCTACTTCTGCCTTGAAGGACACTGACTTGGGCGTGTCTGCCACTTTTGGGGAAGCAGTATCCTTGGCCAGCGGGCTCTGTCCTGGTTTCCTTGCCGATGGTACTGTCTGATCTCCCTGAGACGGAGTCCCTGGGAGTGCCTTGGGGGAAGCATAGAACCCTGGATACCCTGGTGAGACCGACCTTGCGTCCAGGGTGGGCGTCCCAAAGACTGCTGGTGATCCTCCAGGCTGCAGGGTGGTTTTAGCAGGTGCCGCAGGTTTGAAGACGTTGGATGCTGATAGAGCGGGTGCAATCGGAGAAGCAGTGTTGGCCATGCTGAAGGAGAAGCCGGCAAATGGGGATTGGGCGGAGGAAGAGGTTACGGCTGGCTTGGCCACAGAGGGCGCCGGTTTGACGGTGCTTGGTGAGAAGGAGAAGTTTCCGAAGGTTTGGCTTGGTTTAGAGGTGACAGAGGTGGGATTGGGTGTAAATCCTGTAAACTGTTGGATCAGAGAGGAAGAGTAAATACATGGAATCCTAATAAATAATAACAATAATAAATACTTTGATTTATAAAGTGTCTTTTCCAAAGGATACAAAGCGCAGACTGCTCCCTCAGGGAATTCAAAGAGAAAGATCAGGGGTATGAAGGATAGAGATATGCTTTTAGATCGGCTTTGAAGGCCAATAAAAATACAAAATAATCCAGTGTTTGAAAGAATAACTCATCCTTTTTCATTACAATCATTAAAACAAACAACTACATCAACAACAATGACGGCGACAACAACGACAACAACAGCAAGTAAAAAATTCAATCAAGCTCAGCAGAAAGGGGGCCATTAGCCAAGTAAGTCACGCAAAATCATGTATCACATTCCTAGTCATCATACAAATAATTTAACAAAGAAAGAGAGAGAGAAAGAGAGAGAGAGAGAGAGAGAGAGAGAGAGAGAGAAAACAACAAGTCATGAATTCTGTGCCCTGTAACAAAGATTTACAAATGCAAATCGATAGTAGCCAATCAGGAACATGGTTGCATAGACTTCTTGCAGAAACTTTTCACTGTGGACCAATCAGAATGGTTGTTCAAATTTGCAATTGATTGGACAGATATCTATTTGTCTGTAAATCTCATCAATGTGATAAAGGTCTTACCTGTGGCTTAGGTTGCACTGCTGCAGCCGTTGGCACGGATGCAGGTGAACCCCCACCTCCTCCCGTAGCAGTCGCTGCAGCCATCATAGCCAACTTCTGCCTATCGCTCGTCCCTTGAGGCTGGGGGGCCTGAGTGGACAACTTGCTAGGATCCGTCATACCAAGCGGCTTGGTGGGTGTCCCGGCAAAAGAGCTAAGGCCTGGTGCTATGGGGGGAGTCACGTTCTCTATACCCCTCTCAGGGGTGCTGACAAAGCCCCTGGTGGCTGGTTGGGCGGGGGCTGCAGGGGTGGGGCGGGCATTAGCAGAGGGGGATGGGGACCCGGAGGAGAACATGGCTGGGGGCACTACTCCGTGAGATTTGGATGGGATCCCGCTGGTGATTGAACCACCTGACAAGAAAAATTTCAGCAAAATGTTAGTTCGGTCCACAATGGCCAATATTCACAAATGTGTGCTAAGTTAAGCCATAGCTTAAATCTGTGGTTTAACTATGGGTAGCAAAATGTGACACAATCTCAAACAGTAGATGGTCAATTTATCAGAATTTTTGGTACCAAAACTATTAAAAAGTGCCTGGGAATAATAAATAAAAAAAGTTTTCCAAACAATTAAAGTACAATTCCATAACCCAGTAAGCATGTATGGAACATAACAATGTTGACAGATTGTGTCACATTTTGATACTCATAGCTAACCACAGATTTCAGATTGGCTAACTTCAGGACACCTTTTTGAATACGGGCCAATGGGTTTAAGGTACAAAAAAAAAAATCAATTAATGAAGGGCTTAGAGCATGGCAAAATAGGAAGCAAGAGTGGGAAGTCGAGAGGTCGATCTGCAAGACGTCATGCTTTTAATCTGAAGAAATGGGATAATATAGCCCTGCTTCCATATCATTATTTTGTGGCTCGACTGAAATAACAAATAGCATCTTGTCTAAATTATCTTTTATTACTTTCTAGAATTGGTTTGATAGTCTTCCACACATACACATGTACTTAAATTTTTAAATTTGATCAATATGGAATTTTACTAATCAAATCACATCAATTTGTTACCTTTGAACATATGGGGCTTGTCGGCCGATGTTGGGGTCCCTGCACTCCTGCCCAGGATGCCTTTCTCCTCTGCCTCTACCCCTGTCTTCTGGGGGGAAGCCCCCTGCATGCTGGCTGCTCCTGCTGCTCCGGATACCAAGAGGCGCTGGTTGTAGGCTGCGGTCGCTGACGAAGCCTGCTGCTGCTGTTGCTGTAGTAAAGGAATGGTCAGACAACAAAATCTTGAATTTCATGAAATTTTTAGAGAGTCAGTCAGTTCAATTATAATTGTGGGAAAAGCAGGTCATGGGTTACAGACTCGTTAAACGGACACCTTTAACCCTTTTCAATACAATAGTGTAAAAGCTAATATTTTCGAGTACAGATATTTTCGAGATTTTGGTTGAGGAGGTAATTCGCGAGAGCTCAATTTCGCAATGTTTTTTAATTGGAAATTTTTGTACAAAACTGACTAGCGAAATACGCGATAATAAAACCACCGCAAAAATAACCACTTATCCTGTAATAAAGAGCCCCAAAAGTAAATTATCATCTATTAATTTTTTCAAAATTGTATGGAAGAATCAGCAGAATGAAAGTGGAAATTTCAATACAGAAATTATACAAGCACTATTATTGCTTTACAAATCCTCTAGCACTTGTCAGCATAATAAATAGAATACTAAAGCCAAAGATAACTAAGATTGGAGTCAAAAGAACCTGCGAGTCAAAGGGGGAAAAATATTTAATGGATCAATTATTGTATCATCATATTGGGTTAGAAAATAAATTTACGGACCAAATTTTAGTGGATTTAATTTTGTTTCCATGACATGACCGGTTATGTAGTAAATCAAAATTTATAGAGGGGATTAATAGCCTTGAGGGGAAGGATATATAAGGTATTTTAAAATTATCAGTGTCTTTCTATGTGTATGGGGATGGAACAAATATGAAGAACAGGAGAAAAGGGAGGCTCTTATGGATTTACGAAGGAAAAAAAGAGGGAATCTGTCCTCAGTGCTTGGAGGTTAGCTAGAGTTCTCCAGTTAACTGCTGGCTGTATAAGCGAGGTCGTACTGTTCATGTAACCTGACTACTTACTTTCAAGCTCTGTAAGGCAGCTAGTTGTTCAGGCGAACCTTTTTCTTCCGGTGACGCACCGATAGAGGAGTACATCCCGTACAGGCTCTCCAACGGTCCACGGCCCGTACTCCGTGGTGTCGACGCCATCCCACCAGGGTGCACGCCGGCACCGCGGTCGTAAGTAGGCATGGCGTACCCGTGCTGGGCGTAGTAAGCAGCGTTAGGCATTGGTGAAGGCATGCCGTAAGCTGAGGGGTACCAGGCCTGGCCGCCGGGTGCCATGGGGGAGGGCGGTACCATGTGGGGCTGGTAGTATGCTCCTGATTCCAGCGGGTGGTAGGCTGGGTGTGGTTGGTAGAGGGTGCGGCCGGGTGTCTGTTGTATGCTCGGACTGGCAGCTGAATGAGGGACATAGAAAGAATCATACGAGGTAAAATAAATTGCTAACATAAAGAACCATATTAGATGATGCACTTTTAACAAAGTATCCAAATCCAAATGATAAGCCTGCACTATGAAGTGTTAGTCAAAGATACACATAAGCTCAGGAAAATGTCTTCAATGCAGTTTTTTAATTATCTCTTATTACAGGCATGAGACAGAAAAAATTCAAAAAAAGACGAAAATTGCTACCAGTGAGGGAGTGAGCGACCGAACTTCCTGGGGGTGGGTTCAGAAAAGTTTGCAATTTTAGGTATAGAAAATTCACGATTATCACAGACTTAAGCTCTATTTCATAAATGTATTGCAATATTGTTCATTGGATTTTATTCTAAACTACAAAGGACGGGTCTGAGAGGATACAGACCAACTGGTATTAAAATACTACTAGAAAGGAGGATCAGAGTTGGTCCAGCATTAAAGCTCATTGTCAGCTCTCTGCATCAGCCTACAAACTGACTGTGATTGGACTAAGGTTCAAATCCCAGTTGTGTTTTTCAGATGGTGAAATAGGCATATCTGATTGACAAATGACTGTCAAAACTCAATCAACCAACCAACCAGACACAAAAGTCTACATGTATGTATACAATGATTTAATAAGTTTCCAACAGGAAAAACTGGAGATGCCAAGTCGACAGCAGCAGAGTAGAATTGTGCTCCAATAATGGAAGATCAGGCTGGAGAACTTTGATTTATACAATGATACAATGTCAAATGATTTTTTTATAGCTATCTGGATTGGTGGAAAATAAATGAACTTGAAACTGAAGAACCCAAGAGGTAAATTGCCAATCGGTCTAAACCCACTTTGACAAATGCCCGTTTGGTCTCTTTCCACATCGTCTAATTTTATTTCGTCTACAACCAGTTAGTCTGATTACCTCTTGGTCTAATTTCTACTTTGCCTATTTACGGGTTTGTCTCATTCTCATTTCGTCTGATTAATAGCACCATTGGGTCAATTCCAGTAACAAACAATTTGGCTATGAATAGGCAATTAGACGAAGTGAGAATTCAACCAAGTATGTATTAGACCAAGGAGTACTAAGAGTCATTAGACCAAACAGAGAATTGGACCAATTGCTGTTAGACCAAGTGAATATAAACAACCCAAGTTACTTACTCTGCCTGGAGGCCAGTGGGTGTGTCGGCTGCTGAGGGTGTTGGGGCGACTGCTGGGGCAGCTGAGGGGAGGAGGTGGCTTGAGGAGCCGGTGAAGGGGTACCAGTTACACCCTGGTTAGAGGGCGTGGCAGGAGCAGTAGGGGCGGGCGTGGCAGGAGCAGTAGGGGCGGGCGTGGCCGGAGCTGGGGCTGAAGCTTGAGATTGGTTGAGATTAGCCCTGGCTTGTTGAAGCTTGACCTCTTGTAGATCTTTCTGTAGGTTCAATATAGTGAGTTGTATAAACATTACTTGGCGATAACAATAATAAAGATTAATCTAAGGAATGATAAATTTGTGAGATCTTCAAGGAAAAAAAAAAAATTCATCTCCCATGGTCAACAAATGATCAGAATCTTTTCGCAAATTGAAGTATCAAAGAGGGCTGAGTTAACAATGATAATATGTTACCAAGTTTATATCCATACTCTTACTTTTTTTTTTAAACTACAGTAAAATAAACATTAGATTAAAACCTTTCAGGAATCAATGTTTTATGGTGCCACTCCCAAATTAATGGAAAAAAAAAAGATAAGAAAAAAAATAAAAAGACACTTTGCAACAATGTGACCGTTTCCATTTCAGGAAGAAATAAAAAATGAAAAATTGAACTACATATACATTTTTTGAGGTTTAAACTTCCTCTACAAGACACCAAGAATGAGATCAAATGAACTTGCCAGTCCTTGGCATACAAAGATGAAGGATGCGCTTTGTTAAGTCTTACCGTAAGTTGGAGGACTTGTTTCATGAGCTCAGCGTTAGATTCCATCAGTCTATCTTCTCTCTTCATCAGTCGATTATTCTGCTCCAGGAGGTGGGAGTGAGACAGGTTCAGGGCCCTTACCTCAGCAGCGAGACGTCGCGGGCTAGGGTCAGGACTCAGCTAAGAAACGGAAAGAAATATACTCAACGATAAGACTCAGAACTGACAATAATATTAATAACCTGATTTTCTTACAAATAAAGCACTTACATGTAATCATAGAGAATCGAATAGAAGAGTTTTACATGACATCCCTACCCCAATCAACAGATTTATTCATTTGTTTATTTATCTATTTATCAATCAATCAATATCATACCAGTTTACAGCTATTTCGATTGCTACCTATCTGATCTTAGGACCGAGACTGTGCACCGACTCCCTGAATGTCTAGTCACAGTCATGTGACGGTGCTTGAGGTTGGAGCTAAGGGTACGCTCCCCAAGGAGACACATGAAAGACCACTAAGCGAACACTTACATAAATGAAGAATGACCGAAGTTTTCACTTGTTATGAATTTGATATCTATTCTTATTTAGCTATTTCCATTGCTATCTACCTGATCCGAGTACTGAGACTGCGAGAGTGTACTGTTGTCCCTCTGCATCGAATCCCTGAATGGCGATTCATAGTCATGAGAGGGAGTCGTGAGATTAGAGCTATGGGTGCTCTCTATATATTTATTACTCACTAATCCTGGTCTATAACTAAATCAATTGCTACCTACTTGTTCGGAGTACTGAGACTGTGAGTGGGTCCTGTTGTCCCTCTGCATCGATTCCCTGAATGGCGAGTTGTAGTCATGAGAGGGTGTCCTAAGTTTAGAGCTACAGGTGCTCTCTCTTCATATTTATTTCATCCTTTTTTATATCAGCTTATGCTAATTTCAATAGCAACTTACTTGTTCCGAGTACTGAGACTGTGAGAGCGTCCTGTTATCCCTCTGCATTGAATCCCTGAATGGCGAGTCGTAGTCCCTAGAGGGTGTCCTAAGGTTTGAGCTGCGGGTGCTCTCTCCAAGGAAGGAGTGTCTGATGGAGGAGAGGTTGGAGACGTCTGCATTGTTGGCCTCCAGGGCAGTGATCTGCTCCAGGATAGAGGCTTGCTCTGCTTCGATCTCCTCCAAGAGTGTTTGGACTTCTTCATGGAGAGGCTGGAGAATTAAAGAGGAAGTACTTAGTTTGTATAAAAGGCAATGTAAAGGAGACACCTGGGGTGTTTCACAAAGAGTTCAGAGAATCTAGTGTAGTGGGAGAGGTTAACCATGAGTCAAGAAAATAATTGTGAGCTTTTAAATTTTTTTCAAGGTATTTATGAAGTATTTTATTGTAGACAGTTCCACTGAAAAGGATTGCTCTTCAAATGCACACATAATGATAATATGACCAAAAAAGTTGATATGTACGGGTCCCGAACATGTGAGCACATGTACATGTAGTCCCATACATACATTTTTGTGTGCAGCGCATGTCACTCCTTAAAGAAATCGGTAAATTTCTTATAATTTTCTTGATTCTAAAACTTCACATCAATAAACAATTCTTAGGAGCATTGTTACCAATCTCTCTCATCACTTTGAGACAGTTTCTTCCACGATTCAATCTCATGACTACAACACTAGATTAGCTTTAAGTAGACTTAAAAAAAATCACACTTAAGTCCCACATTGTATGCAGTATATTACACATCAACTCATTGGTCAGATCGCGCTCAGGGGATGCGCGCCACTGAGAAGTCTATCAATGAGATTGCGCGTTATAATACAGGATGCGCAGAGGAGTTAAGTGCAACTTTAAGTCTACTTAACTCTTTGTGAAACACCCCCAAGGCAGCATTTCATCAACATTTCTTGTCTAACAGGTCGTCAGATCTGACATCTTTTACTTGATTTTGATTGGCTGAGAAGCAAGATTATTTTGAATGGTAATAAATCATTGAAATCTATCAGCTGGTAACATGCAGAGAAATCTTTTAAACACGAGTTGGAACTTACATTTCTTGGCTTTTTGGTATCCATATCGATACTGTCCATCGTGAGGAAGAGAGTATGTTTAGACTGATCTAGGAGATCACCTTGCTTCTTTAGTGTGTCCACTGTGATCTTTTCTAGGGGTTTACCCTCCATCTCCATAGACGCAACGGTAATAAATCATTAAAATCTCTAAATTGGCAACATGCAGAGAAATCTTCAGAACTTACATTTCTTGGTTCCATATCGATGCTGTCCATCGTGAGGAAGAGAGTATGCTTAGACTGGTCTAGTAGATCGCCTTGCTTCTTCAGTGTGTCTGCTGTGATCTTTTCTAAGGGTTTTTCCTCCGTCTCCATAGATGCCAACACATGAAGCATCTACAGCAAAAATAGGGACAGAAATAATATGACAGTTTATTCGGTTGATGTGATAAAGAAAGAAAATCATGCACAATGTTTCTAATTCTTCTGCTGTTATTTGTCACATGCAAATGAAAAAAAGAAAGAAGATTAATTGCTGATGTGGGTGACAGTGCCTAATATAACACATTTATGAGTGGATGGGACTACTGAGAATGAAGAGTGGATGCATATAGCAGGTTCCAGTCTTTACACACAAGGCATCTACGTTGCACACAAAACAAAGACAGAAATAATGATATAATCATATCATTATACAATTTAAATATGCAATACATTGGAAAATAACGAGGCATTGGTTACATGTTCAGTAGATTAATACTTACACACAAAACATCTACATGTGCAATTTACACTAACATAGGTAGATATGAGTATCGCATAATATCCTGAAGAAGGATTAATTTACTGTTACATACATGTGCAGGTGTCCCAAATTGAGTAAATATTCATGTACATGCATGAAACATTTAACAGGTAATTTAGATGCACATATTGATACAATTTATTGGAATTGATACTCTGGACTTTGCCTTATTTACATTTAAACTCTCTTTCCCCCTTCCCCTCTTCCGCACTTTAAGACAACATTCTTTATAACATTATGCACTTTGCTTCATGAATGATTATAACTTCTCTCTGCGAACAATTTATTGACACAATATGAGATAATGTAGTAATAGACTTCATATCTTTCACCAGTAAGTAATATCAGAAATCATTTAAAGTATTTGATGTTCCTATGATAACCCTGAAAACAATAGTAAGGGTGCTATCTCACTTCGCGGAAACAAAATTGAGACAGATTTGCCCGCATGGCATTGCACTACATCTGTCTCCGCGACAGATTTGTGTGTGCTACAGGAGACAGATCTAGTGCAATGGCATGCTGGCTAATCCGTCATTTGTACCACGTAACCTTTTAAACGTGGGACAAAAGATTTTGTCGCGGAAAAAGAGGAGACAATGCCATGTTGGCAAAACTGTCTCAATTTCGTTTCCGTGAAGTGAGATACCACCCTTAAGCCCTACATTTATACAAACACACTCAAAAGTGATTGTTCGCTTCATAATTCTGTTTATTCTTGCATTCTCCCAGATAAGTGAAAGTAAGAAAAGCTTTAGCCAGCTATCTCTTTATTCCTTGCACAAAGCAATTATACTACTTCCTGGAATACATATTTGTGTACACATTAAATTAAATTTATAATTAGATGATAATTAAAATAAATATTTACATATAGTGGCAAAACAATTACGAACGAAATAGCAAAAACAAATTCTCTTTCCTACTACACTTGAATCAAACAAAATTTAGAATTATTTGAACTTCAGAATAATCATGTCGAGAATGCACACTTACCACTGCCTTCGCAAAGAGAGCCTTGGGTGTTTTGGCTTTAGCCAGATTAGAGAGCGCCACCTGGTGTTGACCTTTCTCAAAGAGGGACTCCGCGATGACTACAGCGCCCTCATCCAGCAGCTTAGCAACAGTTGCATCCTGGAAAGACAGAAAGTTTTTGGGAAAAAACCAAGGGGAATTAAAATGATTTTTTTTTTTAAAGGTTGAAATTTAAACTGCATGGTATCATGACCATCCCATATTGAACAACATAAATGGACAATCCCTAAACCCTCACCTAAACCCTACCCTTTATTTATCACAATTCCATCATAACCCTACATAGGCCAGTGCAACAAAAAACTGACCCTCTGCCAGATTAGGGTTAAAAACCTGTAATTTCAGAAATGGACCTCTGTGAACTTTTAGGTAGTTACTTGATTTTTTAAAATCAATTTTGAAGTCTATACATGAAGAGGTTGTATCTTACAAACAAGCTATATTTAGCCAGTTTATATCCACTTGGTCTAAACCCATTTACCAATGTTCTGATACATACTTGGTCTAATGACCACTTGGTCTCAAGTGGTGATAGACCGGATGGACATTAGACGAACTGAACATTGAATGAAATGGAAATTAGATTAAATGGTAATTAGACCAAAAGGTTATTAGACAAACTGGTTGTAGACAAAAATGGAATTAGACCATGTGGGATGAGACCAATTGGACATAAGTCAAAGAGGGTTTAGACCAAGTGAAAATTTACAATATTGACATTCAAAAACATTCTAGAACGAACTTCAGTGGTGGAGGCATAAAAAGAAGACGCATCTTAACTTACCTCAATTGGTTTGTGTACGTGTGAAAACATCGGCTTCTTGGGATGAGGGACAGCCCGATTACTAATGAGAGAAAGTCACATGAAACAATGAAATTCCACAAAAACGTCACATACAGCAATTTAATTCTCTCAAGAAATAATCTAAATGCACTGCTATAACCTGAGCTGCAAACATGTATCAACAAAAAGAGCACACATTGTATTTTTTTGTGGTATCATCTTGGTTTTTGACATCAGTAATTTTTTCCAGAAAATAAACATTTAAACATATTTTATATTTGTGTTTTGCCATACAACTGGCACTACACAAATGGCAATTAGAATTTAAATTAATTTTAGACACACTAGTTTTTGTCTAAAGAATATAAAAGGAGAGGAAAAAGTACTGCCAATTTGCAGGGGGGAAAATGGATCAAACTAACATTCAAATAATTCCAGTGCAGGAAGAGTAGTTAACCTTACCAAATTAGAATGTAGGTTTTACGAAAAATAATAACAATGATACAAATAATAATATATTGAGTTTGTACAGGAAATTTTCTTCAAAAACAAAAACTTTTTCTACCTAGCCATCATTTTGAGGTGATCCAGGGCAGCTTCCCAGTAGAGAACACTCATTGCTTGGTACGCCTCACGACGATTACGACGGTCATTAGGATCACGAGACTCCTTCTTCAGCTCAACCACCTTGTGAGGAAAAGAAGGACAATATTATCATTATCATCATCATCATCGTCATCATCATCATCGTCACCATCATCATTATTATCATCATCATCCTCTTTATCATCATTATCCTCCTTGTCAATCATCATCATTATCGTCATCCTTGTCATCATCATCATCATCACCATCATCATCTTCAACATCATCATCGTCATCATCGTCATCATCATTAACATCATCATCCTCATCAAGATCATCTTCATCGTCATCATCATCATCATCATCTATATCCTCTACGTCGCCATCACAACTCTCATCCTTCCAACTACTAATTCTTCATCCTCCCTCAGTCTCTTTGGTCTTCCTCTCTCTCTTTCTCCATAAAGCTCCAGACTTCACGCTCTCCTCAAACCCAATCTCCCTTAAATCTTAGAACATGAACCATTCGCCTAAACTTTTCCTCACCACTTCAATCAAACTGTCTTTCAACCTTATCCTTTCTCTAAACTCACTATTCCTTATCCCTTCAGCCAATGTCACTCAACAAGTCTTTCACACCCTTGACCCTTAAAGTAAAAATATTAATGAAAATTCTTGTTGGGTCAAGTGTAGTGTAGATTACATTTAAAAAGGATATTATTAAATACAGTGAAAACCCTTATTATAATAAAGGTCCTTAGGAAATTACCTTGTTATACTGTAAAAGTGGTTATTTTCGTGGTGACTTTATTTTAGCGAATTTCGCGAGGAGGTCATCGCGAAAATTTCCTCTTCAATACAAGGCTATTTATAGTACCGAAATCGTCATCAAAATCACGAAATTTTGCTCTCGCCAATTGCCCGAACTAGTCCAAAATCATGAAAATATCTGTACGCGAAAATATTGGCTTATACAGTATCAGGAATCTCTTTATATAAGGGGTAAAAAAAGAAAAGAAAAAACGCCAAAAGAATACGAGCTGGGACCAGCAAAATTACCTTGTTATATCATATCTCTTAATATCTCAACCCCCTGACAGAATGACTGACCTATCAAGCCCAAAGGATGCGCATATCAACTGGCTTACCCAGAAACAGCCTGATGTACATACAACACTACCAGTGCTGAATACTACTAACTCGTACGAAAGAGAAGATACCTCTTAATAATGGGTTTTCACTGTAGTATGTTTTCAACAGCATTCTACTCACTCTGGCATTGAATGTTCTTCCTAGTTCAACAAGTAGCTGTGTCTCCATGCCATGGTTCTTCTGACACCTTAGAACCTCTAGACCCTTCTTAGCTGTCAGACGGAACTTGCCTAGGTCCACTGGTCTGCCAATTAAACAACAATTTGAAGATAACATTAATAAATTAATTAACATGTTGAAGACAAGTGTTTTTTAAACATTTTTTTACAAAGACCAATGTAGCATGGTTTTCAAGTGTGGTTGGTATAAATATTACTCATTGGATAGTGAAACAAAGACATCCAAAACATATCATTAAAGATTACAAGCTGTATTTGTCAGTATTGTATATATTGTAAAGCGCTTTGGGCATGTTATAGTGGAAAGGCGCTACTTGTATATAAGTGTTAAATGTATGGAAGTGGAATGGAATGTATGTAGTAAGTTTTTGTAATTGCTAGAGGGTATTCACTTGTCTCGCAATCTACTATAGTCGACAAAGAAATTTGGGATCACTCTTGCACTAAGTGTTAACTAGCTGATTGTTGAATACCCTTTGACACCCGACTAATCATTGAGCAGATTAATACCCCTCCCCCAATGTCCTGCCGTGGCGCATTGGATCTTTTTTAGATATTTTCAGATAATTTATGTTACTTGTTAAAGAGTTGCAGCGGCACTTGAAAGCACATGAACTTGTAAGCTAGCGAACACTTCTTGCAAAAGTGATCATGCATTTCCTTGTTGACCATAGGAGATTGCGAAACAAATGAATATCCTCTAGTGATTATTTTCAATCTGCAATAATGAACCTATGTAGTCTTAATTGTTGTATTTTGTAAACTTACTTTGCCTTTCCGCTGTAGAGCTGGTAGACAGACATGTACCAGTCCAACTGCTCTTCGGAGTAACAATTGACCAATAGGGCGACAGGAATATTCAAACCGGCCAATCCCTGCTGGTGTAGGTTCTGCAGCTGTGCTCTGGCAATGAAGATACTGGCGTACAAGAAGGCCTGTAGAGGAAAAAGTATATGAAAGAAAGTTAGACATTTTGGAGGGAACCAACAAATCCTCCAGTGCCAATTCCTCTGGGCTTTATTTTACAATCTAAGGTGTAGGGTTAGTGTTACAATAGGGTTTTAAATTAGGTTTAGGGTAGGGTATAGTGTTAAGTCGTGGGTTAAAGTAAGCCATTTGATTAGTGTATGAAATTAACACCAGATCAATTGTCACCAGGATAAATATCACAGACTGATTTTGGTAACACCTAAATAGAAACTTTTTTGAAAAATAAAGTATCAGGAAACTCTTCAGAAGGAAAAAAAAAATTATTATTACTTTACGAGGCATAGTACCGTTGTTGAGTAGCAGTTCTGTAACTTTGGAGGTCAAAATATCAAGTAGATGCCACAGTGCTCTTTGGTAAGGCATTAATCCTACATTATAAAGTCCCTAGGATATGAATTAGAGCCATATGTCTCCTGGTGGGCTTCCTACAAGCACATACTTGCTTTCTTGATAATCAGGTAAAATTAGCAATCAATTTAAATCAACTTCAAATCAAATTCAAATTCAAACTCAAATTCGAAATACAAATCAATTTCATATCAAACCAAACCAAATTTAATCTAAATCAAATTCAATTCAATTCAATTTTGAATCAAACCAAATTAAATCAAATTAAATTAAATTGAATCAAATTCAAATCAAATCATATCAAATCATAACAAATTAAATTGAATCAAACCAAACCAAATCAAATCAAATCAAACCAAATCAAATCAAAGCAATTACCTCCAGATCCAGGATGCTTAGGTTGTCAACAGATGTGTTGTCCAAGTTTCTAGTGCTGACTGCCAGACGGTCAAAGGTCACCTCTACGAATGACCCAAGGTCAGGTAAGATGCCGTCCTGGCGTACGTCCCACTGGAGCCCCAGCCAGACTAGGCGCTGGAGGTTGGTTGTGCCTCCATCAATGGAAGCTGTCGATCATAAAAGAAACAATCGTACGGGGTAGTAATACAGAAGTCTTCCTATTAAGGGTAGACAGTTTGTATCCAATTGGTCCTAGAGCAGTCGGTCCAATTCTCTGATTGTCTAATACCGCTTGGGCTAAACCTATTTCGTCTACTACAAATTTGGTCTAATTTCCATTTGGTCTAATACATACTTGGTCTAATGACCACTTGGTCAAATTTTCTCTGAAACTATTATTTTGGTCTATTACCAGTTTGTTACAGGAAGTGACAAAGTGGTGATTGACCAAGTGGATATTAGACGAATGGACATAAGACGAAATGGGAATTAGAGAAAATGGTAAATAGGCGAAGTGGCAATAAGACCAAATGGCAATTAGACAAAATGGAATTAGACCATTTGGGATGAGACCAAACATGCATTAGTCAAAGTCGCTTTAGACCAATTGGCAATTGACATTTTTATTGATTTGTTATTCAGGTATGATAAGTTTTGTCCGAGGACAGACCTTTGAAGCCTTTGGCTAATTTTGCATTACATGAAACAAAACCAATTGATGCTGATTATTCATGTACTTACACATCTATAGGTTCAACAGAAATCCTATGCATTCATCCATCTAAACGTACCTTTGTCGTACTTGAAGACAGTGCCAACATGTCTCTTAATGATAGCGGTTTGTATGAACACATTTTCTTCTCAATAACCATACAAATATTACACCAATCACCCAAAACGTTTAGCATCCATCTATCTGAACGTACCTTCGTCGTACTTGAAGACAGTACAAACCATGTCTGACACTGAATGGTAGTAGTTTATATGAACACATCTTCCTCTCACTAACCATACAAATAGCCAATCACTATACCTTACCTTTACCTCTATACCTTTGTCATATTTGCCAACCATGTCTAGAATCTTAACAGTAGTGGCTTGTATGAACACATATTCTTCTCAATATCCATTCAAATAACCAATCGTCCATCTAAACATACCTTTGTCGTACTTGAAGACAGTGCCAACAATGTCTCTGAATGGTAGTAGTTTAAATGAACACATCTTCTTTTCAATAATCATACATTTAACCACTCATCCAAAATGTTTACCATTCATCAATTAAAACATACCTTTGTCGTACTTGAAGACAGTGCCGACCATGTCTGGAATCTGAACGGTAGTGGTTTGTATGAACACATCGTCCATCATGAGAAAGGATTGCCTAGGATCAGGATTCTGGATGCCATAGATCTGCTCAAACAGTCTCTGACGACCCTGATTCACAAAGAAAAATTGATACCAGTTAAAAACCTCTTATGAAATTTGAATATAAGAACAACCCAAGTCCATGACAGTTCCATTTCGAGTAAATCAAGAAAAACTGAATGCTTTTTGTGTTTAGCCAATGGTGATTTGGGATAGTTTTTCATTTATTTGAGGCATTTTGTGAAATAATTCAATGCTGTAAATTATACACAAGATGTTCTCATGTATAAGCAACAACCTCCCATGATTAACTCAATTAGTTTGGGTTGTTTTTATATTCAGGTCTTCATTTGTTTATATTGTTCTATTTGTGATAAATTTAACGTTATAGTCAAAATCTATCAATCATAGGATGAAGATATCAGATCCACCTAATAAAAGCTTACCTAAAAATAGGAAAATAAATTGATTATGTAAGCATAAAAAAATCAAAATCAGATTATTTCAATCTATGTGTTTTCACAGACAAAACTCTTGAGGAAACCTATGATAATAATAATAATAATACTATTATTTTTATTGTGCTTTTTCCATAAGGCTCAATGCGCTTTACAGCATATTATGACCACGTTTCACTGGATTAAATTCCAGCTGCCATACATTTTACAGCCACTTATGGAATTTATCCTCCCGGGTACCCATTTACACCTGGGTGGAGTGAAGCAAATGTACATAAAATGCCCACTGCCCAAGGACGTAAGGGCGGTGCCGGGAATCGAACTCACGACCCTTGCATCTCTAGTAATGTGATATGACCAATAGCCTAAAACACTTACAGCCTACGACACCTTTGAAGTAGTTGTTGGTGTTATTTTTTACAAGAGAATTGATAATCAATCAATTAAACCTTGGGAATCATATCATTTTAAATATTGTCTATTGTCTATGAAAACAAGAAGAGGATTAACTCTATTTAACTCTTTATGTGCCGGATGCATGATACGTAGCCTACTGTTCGGTGCCATACTCATGCTTGCTAGCCTACTATAGACTGCTTAATCCATGCTTTGTTTCCTACCCTCCCCTGCTTCATGCATGATTGTGCACATTCAGAATAACGTTGATTGATTACGCCGATTCTATTGTTCTGTGCACTGCACACTCACATATTAATCCAATTTATTCTGCAGCGGGCACATCAAGCTTTTAATTGGCCAATTTTCTCTTTACACAGTTTACATTAGACTTGTTTTCAGTAATTTGATGTGTTTGTCAACATTTTGATAGGACACAAACAATTACACACAATAAAAAACAAATTCATGCCCTGGAACAATTCCAAGTTTAGATAATTGCCCTCTTATTTTTAAAAACAGAATTTGGTGTGACTGTAGAGACAAATAAGAATGCCATATATTTTAATACAACATTGTTGTCAAAAGTTCTTTTAAAAAAGTTATGAGGAGGTTTTGACTGTCATCTTTAGGGGGGAAAAAAAGGGGGAAAAACTTATTTTTCAAAACAGAATTTGGTGTGACTTTAGAGACAAATAAGAATGCCACATATTTTAAGTACAACATTGTTGTCAAAAGCTCTTTTAAAAAAGTTATGAGGAAGTATTGACAGTCATCTTTAGGGGGAAAAAAGGGGGAAAAAACTTGGCAGCGGGGGATATAGACCCTGGCATGTACGGATTACCAGTGCGGCAGAGGGGTTGGGACGGGGTGGCACTTAAAGAGTTAAAGTGCATCAATGGACACCTTTCTGGCTCTGTGGAGACAATGTGTACCTATGACAGCAAGGACAAAATTTACCTGTTTGGTGCAGAATTTGCTTCGACATGCATCCAACCAATCCTCATCGTGTTTCTTCACTAGTCCGTTCAGCATGTGACCTGTGGAGATAGTGCACAAAGAGGTTAATATCAATTTCACCTTGTCCTCAATATTCCCATTCACAAAAGTATTATCTGCCAAGTATTGAACTTGTATATAGTACATTAATAACTGTAAACATAAACATAAATTACGGTCGTTTATAGGGTAAACAGTTTGATACAATCAAACAGAACAATGAGAGAAAGGACTCGAGAAGAAGATTTATATCTGTGTATTATAAAGTATTCATTTTCATGTTTCTACATAAATAACAACATACCTGTACATGTCACAGCATACCTGAGAGGTCGCGGGTTCGAAAGCAATTCCATGCACTCATGCCTTTTGGAAAAACATTAATCCTTATTACCAAGTACCTCGGAAAGGACAAGAATTTCCTAGGTACCCTAGTTTCCAAATAAACATTCAATTGTTTTCTTAGTAGTCATAAATATAAATGGTTTTACTTACAAACTTCACTTAATCTCTCTGCACCCAGCCGTTTCAAGCGACGGGAAAGTCCGTCCATGCGTTCCGTCTTTAAGGGCAACTCCGTGACGGGACTGAAGGGCGCCACCTGGAGGCTGGCTAGGTAACAGGCTGCAGCCATCTCCACCACATCAGAGAGTGACACGGAACCCTGACAGTAAGAGACATAAAATGCTTGTGAGATTCAAAACATATCAAAGAATAAACGGTATAACTGAAACAGAAATGTACAACTATTAAGTTATATGAAGGACAAGTCCTTGATGTAAATTATTGTGTGTATCCTACATGATTCTGAAGAGTAATGCCATACTGGTCTCTACAGTGCATTCCACAAAAATAATACCCAAGTTTGAAAGGCTCATATTAATATTAGTTTTTATTTCATATAAGAAGACTAACTCATATTCTTTCTTGTCATACCAAACTGAAACCTGAGCTGTGACAGATGACTGAGCACTTGGGCTTTAAAAAAACCAAAGTCAAAATTGCCTTGTAACAAGCTTGGGAAAAAGCAATCCTTACATTTCAATAGTCCAAGAAGCCTCTTGTCCCTTATGAATGGACTCAGGAAGGTTTATCGCAAAAAATGAATGAATGAATTATCAGAAAGAGTTGCTTCTGCCAAAACTTGGGTTTCAAATTTAGATTTAAATTCAGCATTTTCATGAACAAAAAATCTTTTTTTCTTCAAATAATAATAATAATAAAAAAAAAAATACAATTTGTTGTATTCAAATACTTACGACAACTGCCATCTTGAGATAGAGGGTAGCTAGGTGGAAGAAGAGTTGACCTTTGACCTCTTGTACTATGGCATCCCCTTGAGGGCGCTGTAGGGCATTGCCGACAGTAGGCATGAAGTCACTAGTCTGCAGTAAAACTTTGTCCAGACTATGGATGTGAGATGAGACAAATAATCCCGCAACGTAACAATCAAAGTAAAAACAAAATATGTTTATATAATCACCATAAGGAATGGGTTAATTTTTTTTTAAAACCCGTTGAGGACTGAGTTCAAATTTATTCAGGCCGAGGTCTAAAAAAAAAAAAAAAGAAAAGAAAACGGTTAATGCTTCTCATAGTCAATTACTATATTTTACTCCAACTCAAGTATGAAAAAAATTAATAATTTGATCCATAAGGTCTATGTTCAAAATAGTGAACAAGTGCCTTACTTCAGTGCTTGATGTTGGTATACTCTAAAACTAGTAACATTTGTGATGTGAAACTTTTGGGTGATTCCACGTGGTTGGGGCAATTTATGTGACATACCACAACTCCAAATCCATATCTTTTTTCAAACCAGGCAAATATATTCCAATAATGGCATGAGCAAAAAAATGGGGTCCCATCCAGTATTATTTCTCAAAGACTATGGCATATTGCAATTTGACTCATGAAAATCTCTTGTCCATGTAAAAACAATATGACGTCCCTGTTACGGTGGTAGATTTTTTGTATGCCTGTTGCTTGAAATCCATAAAAGATTTCCCATTTTAATGTCTATTACTGAGAAAAGAGAGCAATTTTTCATTGACAGCTCAAAACTTAACCACATCTGAATTGATCTGCAAGGTGAACTGCAAAAGTTGATACCTCCATTACATGGGACATTGCATGAAAAATTGCCCCAACCCCATGGAATGAAACTTTTTGTGAATTGGAGCAGACGGCCTTTTTCATGGCATTTTACTTCTGCAATTCTTGCAAAAATCACTTAAGTATCATGCACGCAAAAATATCCAAATTTACAATATGATATTTCATTAAAAACAACAAATTGATCAATAGGTAGACTTACGCTTGAATCTGCAAGAGGTTGTGACTGGGTGGGGCAGAGCTCTTGGCTAACCCTAGACTAACCAGGCTGTTGACTGCCAGCAGGAGACGACTGTAAACCTGAAGCAGGACACTATCAGGTTGACCGCTCTTCTGGCTAATCATCGTCTATATGGAAGAAGAAAAAGGAGAATGTAATGACAAAAAAGCTTTTGTTGTTGTCTTAACCCTATTCAGACTGGGGGGGGGGGGTCAATTTGACCCCCCCTGTACGAAATCCACGACTGCCGCGCAACCGCTGCGAATCGCAACCCAGCGCTTTATGACTTTTTTCTTTCAAGTGTCTCGCAAATTTTGACACCAAGTTCGAAAAAATTGGATACTCCATTGTCGTGTTACGCAACATTACGTAATTGCATGTCGGGGATAAATTGAACGAAAATCTTCATTTTGCATGCGTTTGTGTACAAAATACTGCTTTTTTCTAAATTTCTTTATAACACTGAAAATTGTGCCTTCTGAGCCTTTTGATTGATTAAATTTGTCTTTATATTGATCGAAATACATTTCTCAAGCATAACAAATTACAAAAACAAAGAAATACATAAGAAATAAAAACAATAGAATACATAAGAAATTCATAAAACAATAGAATACAAAAGAAATAATTTGAAATTTCTGAATTTGTCAATTCAATACTGTTGTCTCTGCTACTCAGCAACTTTTAGACAAAATTTGGGCTTCATAACTATCAATGAAATATTAATGATTTCCATAAAAAAGCACCTAATTTGCATAAATTAGCAAAAATTAAATACGTGATTTTTTTTTTCAAAAAAAAAACATACCAGCGACACTCTTTACATGTGCAGCGACGTTCGCGCAAAATTTCGCGGCAAGCGGACCATCAGCGGCCAAATCCCAGGGGGGGGGGGTCAAATTGACCCCCCCCCCCCCAGTCAAAATCTCCTCTTGAAAAGCCCAGTCTGAATAGGGTTAACCTGCAAGGTAATGATGAGAAAAAAGATTTCTGATAGAGATGAGTACATGTGTAGCAGGAGACGACTGTAGACTTGAAGCAGGACACTGTCTGGTTGACCGCTCTTCTGGCCTATCATCATCTAGAGTGAAGAAGATGAAGATTATGAAATAAACTAAAATAAACTAAAAATGAAAGAAGGGCTACACCTCAAATAGAACAAGCAAGATATATGGGGTGGATGATTGTAAATGATCATAATGGCTGGAATTCTCGAAGGGTGATTAAAGTTAGTAGGCCTACTAAATACACCACCCTATTGTTCAAGACAATAGAAAGCAAGGCCTACTAAATACATATTTAGTAGACCTACTAACTTTAGTCATCCTTCCAGAATACCGGCCAATATGAATAATAGGAGAAACTTGAGACTTTTATGGAATAAAAGAGGTAATCTGGCCAAGGTCCATGGCCCGTTGATAGAGGAGTCCCGATAAATGATAGCCGCATGAACGAGGTTAGACTGAAACCATACACTATACCAAAGTCAAGATAGATATTCTTTATGACCATCTTCATAATTACCTTGTAGAACACTGCGGCCTTCTGCCACCATCATATTCTTCATGACTAACTTCATAATTACCTTGTAGAAGACGGCAGCCTTCTGCCACCATCTTGGGTCCAAGTCAAAGCGGCAAGCATCCCCCACGGTGGCACAGTGTTGATACCCCTCTCTCATCTGATTAGTTTCTAAGAGGATGTCGATTAGCTTGATGTTCAGGTAGATATCATTGGAATTGGCATGCTGAAAACATGTGGAAACAAGTAAATTATTCATTTCACAAATGATTTCAAAGCGTATCGGGACAACTTCCCCCTGGACAATTACCCCCAGGACAACTACCTCCCAGCAATAGTGTTAGGGTTAGGTGTAGTTAGGGGTAGATATTTCATGGGTCGTAGTTGTCCGGGGGTAATTGTTCAGGGGTAGTTTTCCTAGAACTGTTTCAAAGAGAATTTCAGGAATGGTTTTAAGTGGATGTCTATTAGTTTGATGTTCAGGTAGATATTGTTGGAATTAGCATGCTGAGAACATGAGGAAAAAATATCGTTATTCTCACTCTAATGAAAACTTTAAAATAATCTTTTTTTTAAACTTTTGTACTGATACTTAATATACCAAATAAATAAATAAATAAATACTTTAGCAGACAGTATTAGTTTGCCATAATCACAGCGGGGTATATATCTTAAAGAACTTGGGTCTTGGGATTTCCTGGACAGTGGATGATAATTTGCTGACCCCTAAGATTTGTGACAAGCGCAGGAAATAACTATTTTGAAACTAAATTTCTGGTCCACAGCAAATTAAGCTGTCCCTCTGTAAACATTTTTTGGCATGCTTCTGGCATCATCAAGCCACAGAAAGTGAAATAACAAGTTTTCCAAATTTGGCGAGGGGTGGAATATACAGAGCATTTCATAAGGTCTGATGGTGATAAAACTTGAGGTGATGGACAACAATTGTTACTGAGTAAGCAGCCATGGTGTCAAATTACCCATGGAAGCCCAAGTGACTTTAAATTGCAGGATTACGTAATAATACTCACCAGTTTGTCTCTGAGGTATTTTTCATATTCCCGAAGGTTCTTGCCTGAGCGCAGAATGTGTTCCTGAAAAGAAGTGTATGATAAAAGCAGCATGTGATTTGTGAGAAAAACACCACCATCCTTGAGGGGTATGCACATGTTCCAGTAAAAATACAATCAATACCAAGAATGAACCACTATTGTCTTTGCAGAGAAATATCTAAGAATATTCTGAAGGTATAAAATGATTGAATTGTACTTTTTTGGAAATACGGGATGATTCATAATACTCATGGTAATATCAATACAATGATTTAAGACAAAATATAAGCACCTCATCAAAAGTAAGTTCTCCCCTCAACAACCCCATCAAATCTTCCAGTGTAACAAATTATTCAAGTTGAAACCAAGCATGGAATAGAGCTAGGATTGTTAGGAAGCAGATTCTCACAAAGTAGTGACATCCATAACTTAACGGCTGAATGAGCACAAATTTTCAAAAACTGCAAAATCTGTGCTGGGGGATGGTATTCCATTCTTCTTCCAACATCTAGGCCAGGTAAGCAAGGTTTGTGTTGGCATTAATGCGTGCAAAGATTTGCTGTTTTTGAAAAAGCATCATTTTTTGTTCATGTTGTGCTCATTCAGTTGTTAAGTCACGGATGCTACTAATTTTTTAAAAACCGCTTACTAACAACCCTAGCTTTATTCCATGCTTGGTTTCAACTTGGATAATTTGTTATCCTGGAAGATTTTATAGGTTCTTTAGGGGGAACTTACTTTTGATTAGGTGCTTATTAGTCATTATGGTAACAGATACAAATTGAATAACAATTTAAATATTTACATAGTTTTGTTTGGGTTTTGTTTGGGTTGCCAATTTCTTTTCTTTTTCAACACAGGTTATTGCAAACCTAAATTGACTTACCGGTACTGAATTCTTGGAAATATTTTCAGTACATTAATTTTCGCTGATTTCGCGCAAAGATCGGCAGGCGTGAATTTAAACACAGGCAAATATATGAGCATGCCTTTTTATGCATGTATTGGGAGGGTTCAATTGCGTGCTTAAGAACATGCAGCGCGAATTCAAGAACCTGCCAACATTCTTTGAGGCCGCTCAGCGTGAAAAATTAATCTTGTGAAAATAACAGCAAATACAGTAGGTGAGTGATTGTGCAAGGCCACAACGATACGTGATCGTGCTTGTACATTTTTTTTAGAGGTGCGTCTTATATGCTGCCTTGAAATACAGTATTTATCATCCCCTTACCCTGATCTTGAAGATGATGCGATGATTTGGAAAATACTTTTCAGCTCTCTCTACCCAGTAGCGATGTTTCTCAGCTTCATATGGGACTTCACAGTAGAGTTCAGCAACTGAAGAGATTGATTAGACAGCAAACGCAAAGATATTCTTTTGAACAATACCAAATTGTTGTCAATGTACGAGGGCAATCTTTGAAAAACACAAAAATCTATAGAAGAAAGGTGTGCATAGTTCTTTCGTTTAAATCGTAAGTATCTACATGGGGGTGGAGTGGGGGATATTTAGCAGGCAAACTTGTGTCTTTTCTGCAAAGATTTCTTTGACTGAAAACAAGATGCAAGTTGAAAGTTAGAATTATCAAGCATCCTGTTCTTCATACATGTAGTTCACTTCATTAAGACGACTTTCACTGAACAAAAAAGAAGTGAGCTTTCAATAAAGAAAATCGTGAATTTAAGCATTTCATACAGTTTATAAGTTAAATTCTACAGACTTTCTCTTTTCTCTTGAGCCCTTTTGGAGCATATCTTATATGAATTATTCTACAAGAGCCCCCCCGCTTTTTTTACGTTTCCAGGGCTAAATCACCTTTCATTCTGAGGAAATATCTGACAATATCATGTCTCTTGAGAGACTCAAACCCTGTTAATCAGCGATAAATAATCCTACTTTTAGAACTGAAAGGGACAGAGCAGTGCTAAACATACTTTTTATTAAATTGTGAGAGCTCTTTTCAGATTAAAGAGTAAAAACCCTCAAAATAATTCTTTAAAATTCTTTAGCAAAACTCATTCAGGGCTTTCCAGAATTATTAGGCCTATCGTTCAGAAGCTCCATTTATTTTTATCAATGCGATGCGGCAGCCGGCAGAGCACACAGAAAACAAAAAAATAATGGACCTTTTAGAACCAGTTCCTTCTGGTAATCATTGAGCTCCAGGGAACGTCGGTAGCACTGTATGGCCTTGGCAGGGTTCTTTAAGGATTCGTAGATGAAGCCAAGTAACTTCCATCCCCTGGGATCAGCGACCTTGAGAGCAGAGTAGCTCTCAGCATAGGGCAGAGCGGACTTGTACTCGTGGACCTCACAATACAGGGATGCAATGTGATAGCCCTTCAGCTGAACCTGCAACGAATATTGAAAGGATGCATACGAGAGTAAGTTTAAAGGAAACCAATAACCAAGGAAAGAGTCACTTTTATAGGAAAGAGCATATGAGAGGAGCAATTTAAAAAAAGTTTCAGCAAAATCGGTTATAAAACAAGAGAGTTATGGAAGTTTGAAAAGTCTTGTTGTACCTTCTATAGGGATCCTAAAATTGGCAACATCGGCTTCAAAATGGCCAATTCTATGGACAACTCTCCATTTGTTTTGTACACAAATTTTCAGATATTCCCTGTTTTCTTTCAAAATATATCTATACCTCCTTCTGAGCTCAACATATATCGTGTGAAATATATTTTCCCATGACATATTTTGAGCTCAGAAGTAAATAAGATATATTTTGAAAGACAATGGAGAAAATCTGAAAATTTGTGTTCAAAACAAATGGAGAGTTGTCCATAAAATCGGCCATTTTGAAGCCGATGTTGCCAATTTGAGGATCCCCATAGACGATACAAGACTTTCAAACTACCATAACTCTCTTATTTTATCACCAATTTTGATGAATTTTTAAAAAATTGCTCCTCTCATTGCGCTCTTTCATATTTCCTTGGGTATTGGTCCCCTTTAATTTTCTTTTTTACTTTTAAGATATTGAATGTTATTTAGGGATTTCAAAATGAGTTCCCTGCAGTGCAAAATACATGGATGTGGGCTAAAAATTTTTTTTTTTTTTAAATCGACAGTAAAGATGGATCTAACATTAAAATGTAAATGTAAAAAACCATGCAATAAGACAAACAGTACGCATAATGAGATAAGTACAACATTGTACTGGGCTAACAAGAAGACAAATTTCGAAATGCCCATGCACAAGTGTAAGTGACAAGAAGGTAGACCTGTGGGGTGTAACACAAAGACTTTCGATTGATTTTTACTCAGTAGCCTCATCATGGACAGGATGCTCCAAAGTTGATGATCTTAATCCTAACCCTAGCCCTAACCAAACTCTTAATCATATCCAAATCCTAATTCATGACTGTACCTGGTTTTCAAATGAGGCTACCGAGGAGATATGAATCGTAACGTTTTATCAATCGTAAGTCTTTGTGTTACACCCCACAGGAAGCATAACTGCTACTCTGCATTCTGCCAGTATTTGCGGTAAAGGTAAAGGTAAATAATACTCAATAATATGCATTCAGATCTAGATCTATAGATAGTTGAGTGTATTTAAATTCCAGTTTTCAGAAATTTAAGATACTGATCAGATTAAGAAAATTTGTGCATTGTCGGGATCCACTGTAGATAGATAGATGTGTCACAATGGAAATATAAAGTAAATTTGACTAAAATAGTGATGATCAAGAAATTGTCATTGATTTTTGTTTTCTCATCTCAATCACACAAGCATCTGAACCATATGGGACTAATGACAAGATTCAGTAAGAAAACTTGCAGAAAACAAACTTAATTTTTCACTTTCGAAATAACATTTTCACTTACTTTTCTTCAATCACTGAGTGTTTGAGATTCCTTTCACTATCCCTGATATTTTTAGTTTTCTTTCTCTCTTCTTGGATGAAAACTTATTTTTTTAAAGTCCATATTCTGACAATTTCCCTGCACGTTTTTGGGCGGGGAAGGGAAAAAAATCAGTAATGTTTTTATTTTTTTTTTCTGTGATTTTGATTTCAAATTTATCCAAAACCTATTCATTGTGTCTCATGGTATCATGGAAATATGCTACTAGTCTCTAGACTCTACACAATCTAGAAAGGTCTAGAGTAAAGTGCCCAAAATTCGACCCCTTAAGCTTTTTGCAGCTCTAGTTTGAAAATGAAAAATATAATCTTTCATTTTCAACAGTTTTTAGAAGCATATTATAAATTAAATAATTGTAACAATTTTGAAATGAAACTCAAAATATTTGATAATAAAATTGGAAGTTTTGTAACACCCACTTACACTTAAGCATGGTCAATTCATAATTGACCTTGCACTGAGCTGGGAAGTACCTTACTGAAGCAGTTTTCTTCCAATGGAAAGTCAATGCAGAAAAGTGTCTTGAGCAACTCAAGCCAAGTCAAGGTGGCATATCCAAAAAAGGGTCTAAAAATTCTACTAAACAAAATTAAAAATATCTAATGGAAGAAATATATTGCAATGAGACTACAGATTATCTTAATTTATTTTGAGGTAGGTTTAAAGTTGGTTTCGCCAATTATTATTGAGAAGTTTCCTTAGCAACCAAGAGGGCGACAGACAGCCTTTTTGAGAAAAACAACATTGTCCAGGTGGCAAAATTTTACCCAAAATATGGTAGTTTGGTCCACGAGGTCAATATTGAAGAATTGACATCATATGTGATCTCAATAATAATGAAGTGAACAGAACATGACAGTCAGTCAGTGTTTACACTCTTCCCAAAATTCAGTAAATTTCAGGAAATTTTGGTATTTTCAAGGAAATTTTCAGGAAGTAAAATAATTCCAGGAAATTTCGGGAAATCTGACAATCAAGATGTAACACAATATCTGAGTGTAACAAAGTTGAATATTCATGATATATATTGCATTATTTGCCTCATTTTAGAGCTCAAAAATTTTCGGCTCGCGCTTCGCGCTCGCATAATTAAAAATGATTTTTTAGTTCAGGAAGTCATGGAAGTGCGCAGGCAAAAGAGGTCTTAAAATCCTGGATTTCTGGCCAGTAGGCATACTTCAAGCTTATAATATCATTGTCTGAGGTTTATCTTAAAACAAATTTGAAGATTCCAGGAAATGCCACTGAATTCCGGGAAATTTCGAGTCCAGTTTCGGGATTTTTTTTTCTCCAAAGAGTGGAAACACTGCAGTCTGGTCAGTGAACCGAACGTCACTTGAAAAACAGAAAATAGGGCAAAAACTAAACATTAAAACAACCACCAAAGTATTACATTGACTTGATAAATACGTCAGGAATAGGACTTTAAATTCAATTACCAGGGTTTCCATATTATTCAATATCAAATTATTATCATCGTCACGGAAGAGCTCGATCTAGAAAATACACGAATTGAAATGAATGGGACTGCGTTACGCATCACAATAGATAAATCACGTTGCGCACACACACGATCAACTTTCATGGTCATACCTCTTGTGGATTTTTGGCTCTCTTCTTCACAGATTCTGCAAATTCATCTGCCTCGTGCTTGCTGCGATATGTTCTAGACATCTCTGTAGATTTGATACCACAATAAGGAAAGAAAAACCTGTCAAATGAGACATTTGACAGGAACTTACAACAGCGGATGTGACCTTTTCAAACTATGGCGCACTTAAAATTTAAATATCAAGGTGTCTTTAAAATAAAAATAATAACTGTAAAAAAAAATACAAAATACAAAATACAAAATACAAAAATAATAAATAAATAAATAAAATAAAACAAAAAAAAGGAAGGGAAAGGGAGGGGGGGGGGTTACACTCGGGAAATGAAACGCAAACAAGTAAGGCTTCTTCTCCAATCAAAAGGCGTCAGTTTCCCGCGGCTTCCTGGGAAACATTCGGCTTTCAGGTTTTAATTAACATGTTTATTCGTGTTTAAGCCGTATAAAGATTTAGGGATTCTATTCAAAAGCCGATAAATCAGTTTTTGGAACAAAAGACGCTGGAAACTGACACCATTTGATTGGAGAAGGCGCCTAATTAGTCTATCGTTTTAATAACCAAATAAGGAGAAAGATAGCCGGAGAGAGAGAGGAAGAGAGAGAGAAAAAGAGAGAACATGAAGAAAAGCAGTAAAGAGAAGAGTCGAAATTTGATGCAGATCTCATGGGCGGGGATGCGTCTCCTCGATATATTGAAGTTTGGGCACAATATCAAATGGCCTACATTTTTTGGCTTTTAATTTAGTTTGGGCCAAGAGGCGCCCCCGCCCCCCCCCCCCCATAAAAATGAAAAAAGAAATAAATTAATAAATAAATCAAATTAAATTTAGAAAATAAATAAATAAAGTTAAATTAAAAAAAAAAAAAAAAAAAAAAAAAGGAAGTCTGCAAACGCGAGTGAGCGCCTTGTTGTAACTCCCCATCTATTGATCATATTATGAATCATTTTTCCTTTATTCTTTTTTTTTTTTTTTTTTTTTTTGCCAGAACAAATATAAATACTCCCCTCAGTCTATGGGCGGCGGAGACGGATTGAGACTGCGCCTTTCACTTTTGGGCGGACATTTTTATATTTTCTAAGGAAAAGAAAGAAAGAAAAGAAAGAGAAAGTAAATAGAAAAGAAAGAGGAATTAACAAAGAGGCAGACCGTCAGGAGCAGGGGCCGCTGAGATGTGGGGGGGGGGGGGCTTCAGCCCCATTTTGTCATCAAACGTGTACCAAAACGTAAAAAATAGACCCAGATTTCTAGTCTGTTCAGGCTCCCCGCCCACCCACATTTTCGGCTAGCATCCATTCTCAAAAACGCTCCGTGGCCCCTAAGGAGGCCGAGGATTTGGGATTTGACAGGCTTAGATGCACTGTGCGTTGATGATTCTGGGGTTTTCAGTTTCTAAACAATTGCATTTCAGTAGTCAATTCTGATTGGACAAAGCCTAATGATTGCTAATAATAAAGATGCGCAGGCTCAAAATTAGACAAAAAAAAATATGAGACAGTAATTTTACTCTAAAATGCCAGATAGGGTCAATTTTTAGGAGTAAATATGTATTTTCAATAATTTATTTTTCTCTTGTAGGTTGCTCTAACTTTCAATTCAATTGTTCTTTATTCGCTTTAAAAATCACATATAATATAATATTCGACAAAAGGCATATACAGTTGAGGCCAGAAGTTACATAAACCCAGGAAATTCAATGAAAATTGTACACTTAACAAATATCATAAAATATATCTGTACTATCATGACAAATTTGGTATCAAATAAATGAGTATGTCATGCTCTTTTATCACATTGGTTTGTTATCATGAGCTAAAGAATATTTAGATGTAATTTTTTCCCCGAAAAAATTCATATTTTAGAAAAATTAAAAATAAAACTTTACCAAAACACTTCATATTTGTACTCGCTACTTCTTAACACAAACATGTTTGATTATACTTTTTTGTTCAGTGGTGACATGTCATGAAGAAAATGTAATATCATTCATTGATTTGACATATATATATTTCTATGAAATGATTTTTGAAAATATAATTACTAACAATATAATACATTTGCCCAAAATATTATTTTTTTCTACAAAGAAGTTTTGACTTTTAATATTCCGATGGGCATTCCACTCATGTGAAAGAGCTTAAAGCACTTTTTTTATTTGATACCAAATTTGTCATGGTAGTATTAATATATCTGTAGATACAATAAATTTGATAATGTTTGGCAAGTGAAGAATTTTCATTGAATTCCCTGGGAGTATGTAAACTTCTGGCCTCATCTCTATATAATATATAATATAAACAAAGTATTTAACAACTTAAGGGCACGTTTACAATACAAAAATAGATAGAAGGATGACAACAAAACAAGAAACAAAATGATCAAATTTCAGGGTAATATATCACATTGTGCACAAATAGGAGACAATCACCACGCACTCTTCTCGACTCAAAAGTCCCTCAAAATAATTAGTTCTTTTATTTGTTCAACTATGCGTATCGTCTCATCATTCCTTTGACATTGCACAGCCCACTGATTTTGAATTTCAATGTCCTCCATGAAATACTTATTAAAAAATCTTATGTTACCTCCCAACACAGAATGTGCTCCGTACCTGGCCATTAATTCCAGCTATACGTATCACTGTATTGTTTTTAGAATTCAAAGCATTCAAAACAAAAGATAAACAACTTTTTGCAAACCATAACTGTGGATTCATAACACCAGCTTTTAAACTAAATAAGGCAAAAGACAACAGTGTGTCTGCCATGGAATTTTCTAAATCCTTCTGATTGCGATTCGCCACTGTCTACATATATTAATTATCTATACAGTGCGTCCCAAAAAGAACTAAAAAAAATATATGATTCTTGGGGAAAATGTTTAGATGTATATAAAGCTCATATTCCCAAATATCATTATGACACACACACACAAATCTGAAAATATCGCATTCTTCAGTGAGTAATGCCCACTTTTATGAAGGACACAAATAATAGCCTGCGCAGGAATTCGCTATTCATTTATCACCTGGGTATGGCATACCAAGAAGGATTCAAAGAAATAATGGAATGAATCAGCTAACAGAGTAAAAGATATATCAAAAATCTTAAATAAACAATCAATATTATGCAAAATGTAGTTTTTCACCGTTTTGTTTTCATATTATTGATTTTTGCTCTGACTTCAGTTTATTTTTGTCATTGTTAGCCGATTTATTCCATTACTACTTGAATCCTTCTTGGCATGCCATACCCAGGTGATAAATGAATAGCGAATTCCTGCACAGGCTATTATTTTTGTCCTTCATAAAAGTGGGCATTACTCACTGAAGAATGCGATATTTTCAGAATTTTTTGGTCATAATGATAGTTGAGAATATGAGCTGTACATACATCTAAACATTTTCCCCAAGAATCATATATTTTTTAAAGTTTTTTTGGGGATGCACTGTACATTTATCAAATAATGGATATAACTGTGACCCATAAGAAAGGAATATACAGGAATTTTTCGCGGACTATTAAAGTTGATGTTCATAGAGAATAAATATGGTCGAATTATATATCACTGAGCAGGGAATAACATGAGGAACACTATTTAACTAATCGCCGATTTTTAAAAAAATTCTGGAGCTCATTTAATCAGATCTATAGGTACCCCTCACTGAAAACGCCCCAAAAACGTACCCCAAAGTCACCCAAGATGTTGACGTCAGGATATGGAATGCGGCTGTGAATGACTTCCGGGATTTGCTGGCTCTCTGGCCTTCGAGTGCACGGTGCGTGTATAGGCAAGGGAATATGCAAACCTAATCGTTACATCGGAAACAATGACGGCAGTCGGATCCAGAGATTGAGTCTCGAATTTAGCAGTTTGATCGAAGACATTGAAGCATAGGAAGAAAGTCTTCAGCTCAATTGCTAGTAGAAACGGAACAGAAACGGACATCGATGACGGCGAATTGGGTGAATACATTTCAGAAGATGAGGCGAAGTCCGATGCCCCTCGACCAGCTCAGAAGCAGCAACTGCTAGCTTCGCCCTCGAGTGCAGAGGTAGCTGCAGCTATCGGCGTACCTATACCTCCATGAGCAGTGGCAAGCAGGATTTGCAAAATGAACAAGCGAATAACGGGGATGCTAGGCATAGGCAAAGGGCAATTTAGATGACACAAGGATTGATAATGCTCATAATCCTCTTCGCGAAAGTGTCCACTACATAGAACGATGCTCTTATGGAGCTTTTGCGTCCTTTGTATTTAATATTCTCCTTCGATTAATAAACTCAATCCAAGCCTTCTGTAAGGCGGTAAAACTTCTCTCCTTCTGCTAGCATTTTGCCGGACAGCCGATGGGTGAAATACCCGTCATACGCCGTGTAGCTGCATGCACCCCAGCAACGCCGACCAGCATTTTTCCTTATTTTCCGCTGGCTTTGCCTTTGGCAAGGAGTTCGAACCCGAATGTCGATGATGACTGGTCATCCATCTTCTCCGCAAACAAAACTGGAGTTGCAAATTATGAGTTAAATAATATAACTGGTATAAATAAAGGACAAAGCTTTTTCAACTCACAAGACACAAGGATGAGAACGAGCAACAATGACGCAATGTAATCCATGCACTCGCCATACGTACCCAACCAAGCTAATTATTTTTTTTCTTTTTAGTATTCCATCTCTTGTAAATGTAACAAATTCTTCATAAAAAAATTTAAATGTTATTATTTTGTCCATCACATGTATCCACTGCCAAAACACAATTTATCAACATAAAAATCGTAATATACCGATTAGATCCAGGGTATTATTAGCGTTGCCCTAGCGTTTTGCGGCACAGCTTTTTGTGTGCACACCATCGGGGGAAAATTTACAGAAGTAGTTCTAGATTTTCGAGTTAATTATCGAGACATATTTGATTTTTTTTTTTAAATATATAAAATCATACATGGATGCTGGGGTTTATTATTCGCTGTAAAAATGAAGATAGGATCCACATACAACTGCAAATAGTTTGATCTTGGACTTTGATTCTGCTCTGAGAACAGATGAGCGTCATTTTGTTGAGTGAAAAAGAAATGTGATCGAGAGAGGTTACTAGATATAGTAGTAGGTAGAAAAGACTTAGTCTACTTGCAATTGCAATTATTTTCAAAGAGAATTACTACAACATTAATTGCTACAAAGATTGCTCACTTTGTTTTATTGCAAATATGAATACAAAACAAATCTAATATACAATTGGATTTGACATATATCACTGCTCAGTTCGTGTACACAGCATTGCGTGAGTGTATGGGTACGTACACGCCAACACGGCACGGCCGGGTTGCCCTAGCTAGCTATCTGGCCTGCATTGCACTGAGAGCCGAACTCCATATCCTGACGTCATCAGGAAATCGCTCCATTCTCTACCGAAAGTGGGCGTGGCCAGAGTTGATTGACAGGTGTTTTTAAAAATGGCGTTTTAATCAATTTCCAATAATCGATATGAGTTCTAGTTGGTACCATTGTCTTCTAAATGCTCTCTAGATTACTCCTGATACATAACCACTGATTTTAGTGATCTCCAATAAAGGTCAACTTTAAGAAAAAAAAAGAGTCATGAAAAATCAACCCAGTTATAAATACAAAATATATATAAAGAATACACCAGCCATGTTTAGGTTAAAGGGGAAGTTCACCCTGGAATATTTATTGGTTTAAAAAAATGCAGAAAAAAAAGAAAAAATATTAGTGAAGGTTTGAAGAAAATCGAACAAAAAATAGTTAAGTTATTGAATATTAAAGTTTTGATTTTGTGACGTCACATGCGAGCATTCTCCTCCGTGTTATATCGTGTAAATTCCATAAAGTGTCATTTTTTCAGAAGACAATTAATTATTTCACCTGTCGGTCGATAATTCATCAAACATATGTTAATATACATGTCTCTATCAATTGACCCATTCCTTTATCAAGAACCATGAAAAAAAGAACAAATTTATGGAACTTACATACACAACACAGTCATGGGAGAGCTGCTCGCACGTGACGTCACAGAATCAAAACTTTAAATATTCGTACTTCGCTATTTTTTGGTGATGATTTTCTTTCAAACTTTCATTCATATTTTTCTTTTATTTTTCTGCATTTTTTAAAACCAATAAAATTCAGGGTGAACTCATACATTAAAAAAATTTCCAGTGAACTTCCCCTTTAAACATTTTAAAAATTACACGAGTCATTTAACCGAGAGATACATGTAGTTACACATCACATTGTAATACATGATGGCAGATGTTGAGTTGTCGCGATTTTAAGATGGTGTGTTTTGAATCGCCGTGGAAATTTACATTAGTCAATCGTATGAACCTTACAACCTTTTACGTTTCCGTCCTCGTACTCTGTAGAATATACACAATTATTGCTGTCAAAATACATCATATACCACTTCAGTCACACTCATGGTTCCAAGACACACTTATTTGATCTATGGCTCTTGTTTGAAAATTGTTTATGCTGTCCAAAAATCACATTTCGCCCCCCCCCCCCCCTCATTGCACCTCTTAGATTGGGGTGCATTATATTACTGTACTGTATCCATCACTTTACGAAATGGACCTTAAAGACTTTCAGTGTCATTTCTTCTATTTTTAAATTTTTGTTAGCATCATCTAACCAATATCATGTTTATTTATTAGTTGTGTTATGACTGATGGCACAGTAAACCCAAACAACGCCATGTCTGTAAAAACACCGTTATCGGCAATCAGCCGTCGTAACAATTGCGCGGAAGACCGGAGTAATATCGACGTAAAGTATCGTCTTCGCGAACTATCGTTTTCATCTGCTTGAAAGGGAGTTGTACATCGGAATTATTGTTAAACGAGCTAATCAGATAGCCTGAATCTTCTTTGAGTCTATTAAACATACCGATGAAATCATATCGCATGTTGCATGGCAGACATAGTTTGTGAAGTTCCCTCCAGTGCGTGTCCTTTCTAGCGGATGAGAGGTAAAACCGGATGAAATGAGTGAAAGTAAAGTTCCTGGACCAGGGATGGTAGAACTTGGCATGTTCAGGATCTGTAATTGTAAGCCATCGATAGAGCTTAGTCCGCCAAATATTCAAGCCTTCAAAGGTGATTTTATTGCGATAAGCCGAGAGGATTCGCGTGAAAGGGTTCCGCACGAACACAAAACTTTTGTACTCGGACATGATTTCCCGCGCTTTTGCAATATCAAAGTAAGACAGACGCGGGAAAATGGCATCTGCTGCTTCATGTGCCGTACGTTTCGGATTCACGTGTCCAGTCATCTCCAGGAGAAGTGTCTTCCAACTGGAACATCCAGCCTTTGGCACGAAGCAGTAGACGAGCTTGAGTTCGGGTATGACGAAGACGTTGGTAAGCCTCTTGAGGTGATCTGAGCTGAGATTGCTGTTTGGACCGTATCCCATCTTCTTGCAAGCATCCTGCAACACTTTATGACGTTCTGCTTGTTGATCTGCTGTGTTCCATCTGGACAGCTCGGTAGAAACGTTTTTAATAACCTGTTTAGAACATTAATAATAAAGAAGTCAATCGATCAGAAACAGATAAATAATCACCGACAGATCCAAGGGCGACCAGGAGGACGAAATCCAAATGAATTTCAAATTATTTTTATGCGCCGCCCCAGGTTTGCCGCCCTTGATTGTACCTCAGGGGCCACGGTGCGTTTTTTAAAGTGGAGGGGCTAATCCGAAAGTTGGGGGGGGGGGGACTGAACAGGCTAAAAATCACAAATGTATGGTCTTTTTTGCGTTTTATACACGTTTGCTGAAAAAAAGTGGGGAGGGCCACCCCCCCCCCCGGCTCCGCGGCCCCTGTACCTTAATAAAGCATCATATAACGTTTTTGAGGAGACAATCCAACATTAGATTATGAAAAGTTTCATAAATCAATTTTATTAATCATGCATAATTTCTTACTCTAGTTTGGATTTATCTATAAGAAATTTGGTGCGCATGATAAAAAAGAAAGTTTGATTAGCACATCAAGTCGAAGATGAGGCGCTCAATCAACATAGAAATTCCTTCTCATTGATACTCATTGGTTATGCTGAGCATAATCTGGTCTTTAAAAACCCCGCGATATTTACGTTTGGGATCAATTTTGACATGATCATCCAAAAGTCGTGACTGGGATTCGAACCTTTGTCCCGTTTTTATCAGTTTATGGGCCTTTTTAGAGAAAATAACTGAAAACATTTGAATTGTTTACAATGTGGAAAAAGAAAATCAGCCTACAAACGGATGCGGATCGGACCCGTAGGTTCGAATCCCAGTCACTTCTTCCGGATGGTGACGTCACAGGTTGGTCCCAGACGCAATAATGTGTCAATGTGACATTATGCGTCGCTGCGACATTACCGGTCGTTACAGGGTATGTAGGGGTTATTTTAAGGGGTTGGGGCGTTTGAATATACCAAATTCACTTATAGCGTTTACATATTCCCGAGAGCATAGATATTTCTAGTATATAAAAATATAACACGCGTAATTAGTTAATTTTAGACTGTATACATGTTTAGTCAGTTAAACTCATCATAGCAATAATAATTCATGTTAATGTACATAAAATACGACTATTGCAATCGACTTACATGTATTTGGTCTGCAGTGGTTAGCTTGTGAAGTATAGGTTTGACAGCTGCAGGGAAAAAATATCATTAAAAAATATATGAATCATGTTAAGGGCAGTATATAGATTAAGTTCATAAAGGGGCGTGAAAGACAAGGAAGGAGCGGGGGAGAATCATCATCACCAATTAAGTAAATACCACTGCACTATACCGACATCATAAACATGATAAAGCATCCGCCGACATCACTGCCAAAAGCGGCGCCACCAACACCATCTCCATCTTCCATCATCTTCACCACCTCTATCATCATCATCATTACCACCATTAATGTAATCATCAACACCAAATCATCCACTACCAAGACCACAACTGATAGCATTACCATCATCATCACCAACATATCTGATCACCAACATCATCTGGGGGGCATTTCATCAAAGGACTTGTCGGACATTTTATCCGACAAATTTGCTCTCAGCCAATCAGATACGAGCATTTCAGTAGCTTATAACAGTTTGTCGGATGAAACGTCCGACAAGTCCTTTCATGAAATGTCCTCCAGAAGTTCAACAACCATCATAACCATAACCACAAACTATAGTCTCACACCCATCTCAAGGCAGATGTGATTACTCAACATCTTCATTTCAAATAAGATATGAATTAAGTGTTAAACCTAATTTAAAAAAAAGTAAAGGTCGTTTGAGAGAAGTTGCTCATGAGCAAACTCGTACTCTAAAATGGCTAATTAAAGCCCCTTTCACAATATTATTGGTGGTGCGACTACTTACAACCGTTGCGATTGTGTGCAACATAATATTGTGACCAAATGATCGCAAACGATCGCAAGAGCAATTGCGAAAGCCCCTTAAACTGCGTTGTAATAAATACCAACAAATGACTCACCCTTTTGATACTTTAGGGTTGATAACACACTCGCAAGAAAGCCAGCAATAAGGAAAAGGAAAATCAACATCACCATGACCACTGCTTTCATATTATTGCCAATAATATTGAGCAAAAGGGAGTCAAAATGGCTTATTACTTGTCAATGATTATTAGAAACGCGTCACGACTACCGGTACTCAAAAATAGTTAATAGGCTCCGCGTGTTTCTACACGAACGAACGTGCATGTATGTAATTTCGAAGATCAAATTATTTTATCATTGCCAGTAGTAATATGAGTCCTTATTTAATAAGTCAACGAGATTAGGCCTACTGGACCGATTCATATTCGCCTTTCAATTCAATCTATACAATCATCTCCTTTTGTTCGCCAGCTAAAGCTATTCAAACTTTTCGTGTTATTGTTCGTCCGAACATTAATAGTGAAATTGAACTTTAACCACACACTGTTGTAAAATGCCTCGTATTTTCTACCTGAGGACCATTTCGTTATACACTATAAAAACTGAAGTGCTAATTTCTGGGTGCTCGTATAGTGACTGCACTTGAAGTGCTTTATCAGCACCTGAAGTGCTATTTTAGCACTTGCCCAAGTGTTAATATATCAACCGAGTTCCACCTAGACATGGAAGAGTACCGCTGATCGTTACCAATAGACCAACGGAGATCTCGCTAACTGGATTTAATTATGACAGCATAGTAGATGGTTATGGCAAATTTGAAGAAAGTTCATCATGCAACAATATGATCTGCTAGCAATCGATCGTGAGCTGTGAATTGGTCTAACGTGCTCGTCAGCGCTCATAATGCAGGGGACCAAGGTTCGAATCCCAACGATGTCTCGCCGTTTTTGCCCATTTTTTGCTGAAAGTTCAGCTCACGTGAAAGTGCTAAAACAGCACTTTGAGTGCAGTTAAAAAGCGCCTTGAGTGCAGTCTCTATGTAAGCTCTTAAAAAGTGCTGATTTCAGCCTCTGAAGAGCTAAAAACAACACTTCAGTTTTTAGAATGTATAAAAACATATAGGCCTATGTTTGTACACGACAAAATTCTGCTACGATGGTAAAAAGATTAGTGTCGGGATACTCGTGAATCTGAATGCCAAGAAAAACTTCAACATTTACTTAGGGTGGTATCTCATTTCGTGGAGACGTCTCCGCGATGGAATCCTTTGTGCCACGTATAAAATGTATTAGAAACGTCTCCGAAACTTAGGAAATTGAGGAGAAAGAGGAGACTGAGCTATTAGTGTGCAGCATCCAATGGGGGAAAATATAGGTTTCGTTTGCAAGTCATGTTAATGTTTGGCAACAGCTATATATAATTATGTTCTACTTGATCACACGAATCAGAAAATATAATTATGTCGCCAATTTTTTAATTGACCTTTTGTGACCCAAAATGAAGGTCAAAGGTCTGGCTTCATTAACATAAACATAATTTGGTTCAAATTGTGTCCAATTTGGCATCAAATTGTAGCTAATTGTATAACTAGCAATTAAGTCAATTGTCATTTTTTCACAAAAGAAATTCCTTGCAGATTTACACCCGTGGTTGAACGTGAATAGATATAATTTGTACCACTTGAACAGATAACAAATCTTGTTAGCTGAATGCACATACTAGTTGATACAAAACTTGGATGGAGAGGTTTCCTGATGTGTAATAATAAAAAAAAAAATAGTCATATCTTTGTGATGATTGGACCATATCACATAAAATTTAATTCAGTTGTAGAAAATGCATTGTTAGTTTACGGGTGTAAATATATATAAACAATTTAATGTTGTAACTTTAATATTATATATACCTAGAGTGCCGTTAGCATTTTTTTTGTGGGACACGCTGTAATTGGAAAGAGTATATACCGTCGGCTTGGAGCCAGAAGGGCGCTATTGCAGATCAAGGATGTAACGTTTGGAGCCAGAAGGGCGCTATTACCATTGACTTTGTACAGTAATAGCGCCCTTCTGGCTCTCAACGGAACATCTATAAGATGCAATAACGCCCTTATGGCTCCCGACAGATTACTTTCAATAACAATTTCGGTAACCACTTTAACCAACTGATTATCGTTTTTTTAATTTTTTTTTTAACGATTATGTATTTAAAAAAAACCCACTAAAGTGTTTTATTTTTGTTTTAAGTGTAATTAAGCTTTCCATTAGAAGAGAGAGAGAAAAAAAAAATCGTGACTTGCAGTTAGGCTCATTCATAATTATGTACATGTATATTGATGTTTGAACAAGAGTGAAACTGACCAGGGGGGCATTTCATCAAAGGACTTGTCAGACGTTTTATCCGACAAACTGTTATAAGCTACTGAAATGCTGGCATCTGATTGGTTGAGAACAAATTTGTCGGATAAAATGTCCGACAAGTCCTCTGATGAAATGCCCCCCAGAATATGAAATACATAGTATTATATTGATGTCAATTTATAAGTTTTGTGAAGCACTTATTTTTTATACAAATTTTGATAAATGTTACACATGTCCTTTTATTTATTGACACACCGACACCCTAACCCAATTTTAGGATTAGTTTTTTGAGTCATGGTGTCTGGGGGCATTAAATAAAAACATCCATGTTACATGAAGGACTTATCGAAGAGAGTGATGTGATCGTGATAATGAGAACAAACATATTGAGAAAACGAACGATATAGGCGATAAAATTGTTTTACTTTAAATTTGATTGATATAAATATACAGTACAAGTACAAGTCAAAATGAAATTTGCATATACATGTAGTAAAGTTTTAGGCCCTAGAGTAATTTCAATAATTAGATAAAAGTCTTGTATATTCAACAATTTGCAGGGGCATTTCAAGAACTTTTAGGAATTTCAACCGCCAATTATTCTGGCTTTCACGAGTGGGGGTGGGGGGGGGGGGGCACAGACCCTGTTCCCTCTGAACATTAGGGGTCTTAAATGCAAACGCACCTTCAAATGATTCATACGCAAGGCAGTTACAAACCACACAGACCAGTTCTGTGTATTTGTATTTGTACAAGTATTTACTAGTTAAATACCAAACAATGCGAAATGAATTTCGATATCGATCTTCCAATGAGATGATGTTTTTACCCAATGTGAAATCCGATGAAGTGTAAAATGAAGTATGTTTTCACCAAATGTGAAATCCAAATTTAAGTGTAGATTAAGTGTTTTCACCAAATCCAAAATTAAGTGGTTTAACTGAAACAGTAAACAAACAAATAATATACACGACAAATATTGAATATACAAATGAATGTGTTACATAATACATTCTCAAATACCAATCAATCCCAAAGCGAATGGAATAGATAAACTATTGTCTTCTAGTGAGTTATTATAGGAAACTATAATATAAAGTCAATATATCTGAATTATATTTCTCAGACTCCAAACGATTGTCTTATTCTATCATATCAAAGAACATACATATATCATTATCATTATAAACAACTACTTGTGAAATATTTAATTAACGTAACTACGCTATCAAAGAGTTTATATGATACACAATTGATGATTATACAATGTACAAAAATCTGCTAAGAAAGTATTTCACTAATACTTAGATATCCAACTATTTATGATTAATTGAATGTCAATGCAATAATATAATATACTGAAGAGAAATAACAATTTAAATGGACTTACCAACTGTTAAGACCCTAGTAACAACAGCAAATCATTTATTCAGGAAACTGCTCTCTCTTTCTCACTATAATGTTTCTTCTCAGAGTGTCTTGTACACAATGACAATATTCTTGCTTACAAGAAGTATATATTCGGCACAAAATGGGTGTAACAAGAAAGTTTTCAGTTTTAGACACTGAGTTGGTTTCATATCGAAGTGAAGAATTATGGATGTTTATATAACCAGCTGCCTGAACTTCTGGCCAGCCCAATTACGAACCCATTTACACCCTCTGTGGATTTGAACCCTGCCATATCTGTCACCCATATCCCATCAGTTATTTCTGTTATGTACCTGAATATTCCGAACTTGAATTTGGAAGAAAATATTTTACTCTTTGGAATTAAGTCACTCTACTGCCATACTTTCTATTATATTTGCCGCTACAGACCCCCTAACAAAAAAGCCTCTGCAACATTTATTTACCCCATTTTTGACCGAAGTTTGTAAGAAGGAAGAATTACGTACAAATGTACTCACTTTACTAATCTACACCACTTGCAGGGGTCAAATGGGGTTAATATGTTGCTGACGCCTAGACTAGACGAGTAACAAATTGTTTATATAGACTCTAGCTCGAGAAAAAAAAGAGAAAAGTATTGTACCGGCCAGGGCGCTCTCGCTCTCTTACAATAATGAACTCCAGGGTCATGATGTTAACGATTACATTAGAATTGCGCTGAATGCGGGGTATTGGATTCCTTTCCCGAAAAAAAAATATTAAAATTTCCTCGGGAGAGGGTTATGAACGTATTAGCCTAGCGCTCGAAAATCCCCCTTCTAAAAAATACAGATAGAAAAGCAGCCCTATTACTCGAAAATAAAAAGCCTCTCAATGCCCTTTCAATCTCAGAGGATGGTAAAAACACGATCATAAGATTTTCTGTTGCTCTCTTTAAATTTTAGCAGCGAGTTTGATCGACTTGATCTCAAATTTGCAAAGATGGATTTTACCCGTCTTGCAATCAAACTCTTCTTTTCTTGCATTGTCAATATTGGGGTACAAATTATTGAATGGGGAAATTCCCGTTTCACAACCTGCGCTTGCGCAGTAAATTTTTCATGATAACAGTATGACGTCATCGTTGACATGAGAAGCATTCACGGCGCGGCGACAAGAACTTTGTTTATTATCACGAATTTAATCGTTTACACAACCTCTCATTGACGATTGTAGTACATCACATAGTTAAATATGTCTCAGCCGTACAACGGCTCAGGATTTTGTGAGTATAATGCATGTTTTTTGACCGGTCTTTGCATGAAATCATTGGCCTAGTCCCACACCTTGTAAACTGTGTCACGGAGAAAAGTTCCTCCATAATTTAGTAATTTATGCATGACGCTCGAATGATCACGAATTAGCATATGAAATACACTACCATTTGCCTCCAATGAACAATAGTCACGATAAAATTTAGATTTGTCATTTATTTTTTTGGTAAGCCTCATTTCTTTATGCGTTTTTGAAATATTGGGCGTACGTCCGACAGTGGATTTGTTGAAGTTCCTTTTTTATTTTTCTCTTCTTTATTCTAAAAAATATTAGAAGAGTGGGTCTACGCCCAACCGTTTTTGAAGTCGCGTCTTGCAGTTTTTCTTGCAAAATGGTCTCCGTTTTGGTAATGATTGACAGCTGGAGCCGAAGAGCCGAATCGCTTTCGCGGGTATTCGGTTTACTAGTACTTCCGCGGACTATCAGGTGCGTGGTGGATGGTGCGGCCGCGTACATCAATGCGCATGCGTAAGTAATGTGCGCATGCGCATCTCACTGTATGGCGCTTCTGTGACGATTTATGCGCATGCGTTAACTTTTGTCACTGTATGACCTATCGCATGCGCAGCTAGCATGCATGAGCCAAGATGTTTGGGAGTGATCAGTACAAAAGTTTCCCCCTTCGATTATAGATTCAGTAACCTAGAATAAACATTCACTACGCACGCCAACACGTGCACCATAAACGATTCTCCAAAACAATGTCTGAAACTAAACTTCCTGCATGCATTCATCACCGCCCATCCAGCCAGTCCTGGAAATTCTTTCCTAAATCACTTGTGACGGTTACCCAGTGTTACCACGAGCAGTCGAACGCCCACGCACCGAGTTCGGGCTTTCGCGAAATTTGTAAACATTTCTCCGAGAGCTCCGAGCACGTGACCGAAGGCCCGAGTGTTTGTGATAAGCTACGCCCCCAGTTATTGTTTCGTCTTCGTTCAATGCACAATTGGTGTTGAATAAACATGAGCGCGTGCGCACATTACCACAGATTAGCTAATCAGAGCGCCCAACAATCAAAATCCATTGTTCTCTATTTCTGTAAAAGCGGAATGGTAGACTTTTTTCCGTGTGTGTACCGCCTAACGTTAGGCCTTAAAATCGCAGAGAAAGGTGCTCAACATACTCGAACAACCTTAACTAGTTTTAACCCGAACTGTAAAAATTTCAATATAGTCCTAAGCTAGAGGATGGACCCTTCTCAATAGCATGGCTAATCAAAACTTAGGTCTAACTTTTTAAAGACAAAAAAAAAAAAAAAAATACCAAGTCTAATTAAGTATTGCACAGACAGTTGTTCAATTTTTAATATAATTTGAAGAGTTTTTTAAATCTAATTTCTAATGACATGTTTTTTTCCCCTTTGAATACAGATAAGACTCCTGTCAGCAAAGCTCTACTTGTCCTCGGCAGTGCAATCTCAAGCTGTCTTGTTTTACTGGGTCCAAAATACCAGAACTACTTTGTCTACTCCAACGACTATCTTCAAGCCGGCAGAGAGGTATTTTAAACTTTAACCTTTGACGACTTTGTAGTGTTTTTCAATGCATGGTAGAGGTCACTTACACTTATGCATGGTCAATTCATAATTGACCTTGCACTGGGAAGTACCTTACTGCAGCAGTTTTCATCCAATGGACATGATGGAAAGTCAATGCAGAAAAAGTAAAAATGGTGTCTTGAGAAGCTCAGCCCAGTCAAGGTGGCATTTCCAAAAAGGGTCTAAAAATTGTACTAAACAACAAAAAATATCTAATTGAAGAATTATATTGCAATGATACTATAGATTATCTTAATTTATTTTTGAGGTAGGTTTAAAGCTGATTTCACTAATTATTATTTAAAAGTTTCCTCAGCAACCAAGAGGGCGACAGACAGCCATTTTTCAGTACAGTCTTATGTTGGTTTGCAGCTGTATGTGGGTAGAGGTACCTAATACGCGCGATGCAACGCGATATATGCGATCAGTTTCTTGAACAGTCAAGAAAAAAATAAGCCTATCAGAGATATCACAAAAACTTTCAGGGAAAATCATTGGTTTCTTGTATTTTTATGATTGAAATTGACAAGAATACACGTAATTGAGACAGGAAATGAAAATTTACATTCACTTACTGTATATTTGTGCTTGGACTAATGTACCGTTCCGTTTTGCTAAAGCAAAATGGACATGGTCGTGTAATCGACTCCAGCTTGCCCAATCACCAAATATTTCTGTTGTAGTTTTCTCTACAAATGCTTGGAACATTCAACATTAATAAAAAGAATAATTTTTTATAAAAACACTGAATTGTTTGACTTTTTAGCAATTTATTGAAAAAAAAGTGCATGAACTAAGGTTCATCCATCATGTTTTGGTTACTTATCTTGGAATGAACTCATGATACTGTTCTTTAAAAAAAAAATGAATTAGTAAAAAAGAACCCTTAACCCTTAACCCTTGTGACGTCACCAAATCAAAACTTTAAATATTCATAACCACGTTATTTTTTGGTCGATTTTCTCCAAACCTTCACTCTTATTTTTTTTTTCTGCATTTTTTAAAGCCTATATAAATCCAGGGTGAACTTTCCCTTTAAAACATACTTTTTGTGCAGAATCGGACAGCACACATCAGATGGGTAATTCACAACAAGTATGAACACGTTTCATCTCATATTTTTGATACTATCTTCACTTAAGGGTGCTTAAAGGTTTACTAAATTAGAAAAACAAATTGGGCTTATTCAGTGGATAATTACCTTCTAAAAACGAAGGTGAAAATTGTTTTTCATAAGAAAGTCTCAAATTGACGAAAAATGTGGAAAACTATAGGTTTTGGTAACATTCCTGAAACCCTGTGAGCTGAAATTGTTCATTAGCGAATGACGTATTAAAGTAAGACCCCAACAAACGGCGACTGGCAATGCATGTATGTACACCAAACGTAATATTGGACTCCTTTGTGCAGAGAAAACTATGAAAATTGACGAAGAATGAATGTAGATTTAGTATACGAAAGTCTTAAGAAATACCTGTTAACATCATCAGTGAACAATTTGCGCCAAAATGTTCAAATCTTGCGTAATTTTTTACCAAACATCCTCGTCTGTCTTGCTGTAAACTGTTGTGCTTTGCATTATCTTAAACGCATTAACAGTCGTTTTGTGTGTCCCTGTAAGTTAGTGCACTATTGTTGTACCTCAAATAGCCCTCCAGCATAAACAAAACGACTGTTTATCGACTATGAGTTTATGTATAGACAGATCCTGTGTATCCATGCTTCGCACGCACAGTTATGAGCTGATGGGCAGAAATAAGGTCGTATGTGTATTAGTATATACACACACGATATACACTTGGGACGATAGCTGCCCTATTGGCATATTTCTGCAGCGTGCGAATACACATTACACTCACAGACTATATATAGTTCATTGTATAGTCTGATCTTGTCGCCTGTAATATGCATAACTATCCTGATTCAGTCTGCCTACAATAATTACCACAGTGACTGTTTAATCATCAAAATTGACTTCTATTTGATAAACTGTAAGTAGAAGAGATGTTATTAATTGTCAGTATGTCTAATCTACGTAAACAATATTCTCATTTCCTTCATATATCGAATTAGGAATATTTTAAAGTCAACTTCGGCAAATTCACTGCAAGTATTTGTGGCCCGTAGCCAGTCTGCTAGCTGCTCAAGCACAGCTTGACTTATATACTTTCCAAACTCCAAAAGCTTTAAATCTCTTTTGAAAAACGATGCATGCATAAAGCTAGGCCCTAGCATCCTCAGTGCTCTTACTACAACCCTTATCAACACACAAATAGAATTTATTGATGAAATCGTGTCCAAAATCAACATTCTAGTGACCAGTGTAATGTATGAAAGAACAGTATAGTCGTCGTGCACGGAGCATGAGGCATGCGGCCCGCCAGCTCAGCGCTCCCTGCCTCTACGCATACACACTGTACTGTCCGTGAAGCTGGCTTACTCACAATACGTCACAGTCACGTGACCACGATATCGCTTCGATGAAGCTTTTAAGGGGCGGGGCTATAGCAGCGGGAATGGGCAATTATGGGCTTTTCAATGATTATCATTAATTACCAAAATGTTTTGAAAAGAATGGGTGGTAAATTGTGACTTCTGAGGATACCTCCTACGAAAATGCATAAATTATTCTAATTTAGTAACCTTTAAGACAGGGGCATTTGGGGCTGATAAGTGAGTAAGCTGAGGGGCGGTCTTGGGCAGTTAAGGTGCTAAAGGGTTAATGGTTATATGACACCAAAATTTTGAAAATATTTCATGTTTGGGTGAACACTGCTCATTTTTGTATAAAAAAAAAACACAAAAAAAAACAAACATCTAATGGAAATTAGATTTGACTTCTGGAATGGGCTATTCATGCTGATGAATTGAAAAGTTATCCAGTGCAGAAATCGCTGATAGTCTGCTGAATCATGTTTGAAACACATGTATTTTGCGGTGAAAGATATCTCGTATGACTTATAAATTCAAAATGTTTTGCATTAATGATCATATATTGTCTTTTTAACCACAATTTAGTTATGGCGTCTGGTAACCTGCAAATTGGCATTTCATGAAATTCATTCGCTGCTCCTCGGAGCATCGCTCGTCTACCACTTCAGAGTATTGGAGAGGAGATATGGATCGGCAAAATTCACTGTAAGTGTTCGTGTTCCCAAGTAAACTGTAAAGTATGATTATTGTGGTTGTCCCCATCCTGATTCTTGGGGGTTAAAACCCTCTTGTTAGCAGGAAAATAGAGACACAAAAATATTAAAAAAACCCACTTGAATGATAACATAAACAAAATTGTCCATGATTCTTTGCAACATTCATTGCCATAAATATAAAAAAGATGACTGGATTACTAATTCCCATAGGATATCACTTGGTTTTTGTTTTTGAAGGGTAAAAAGGAATCAAGTTTAGTTGGAAAGGTTATCCAAATCTTCAAGAGCTTTCAGATTATTTCATGTGTTTTAGGAAGAATATGATAGGAAAAAGGTCCACTGGCAAGGATTGCTCTTCAATGCCCTCATTGTCATATTTACCAAAATGACCTAAAATGTTTGGGCCAAATATTTTGTTTAGTCCCATACATGTTTCTCTCTGTGAAGTGCATGTGAGTCTCAGCAGAATTGATTTAATTTGTCATATTGGCGATTCCAAGAAAAGTGAATTTTTATCAATCTTCCTAAATTCTTTATTCAGTTTTTTCCAAAATTAAATATTAATCATGACCACAACAGTAATTAATGCTACAGTTACACAGACACTTATGTTGAGTTACGTCTGGAGTTTGCGCCAAAAGTTCCCTTTTTTCTGAGGATCCCCACGGATGCCTTCCCGTCATAGTCAGCAGTGAAAATAGTGATAATTTTGTTCATACAATAAAACAAAGAAATTCATAAAGAAGGATAAAATAGAAGATGAAATAAGGATAAAATAACAAAAACGTAACACAACGTAAGTGTCTCTGTGACTGTAGCATAAGTTTCCATACTCTTCATTCCGCTTAGAAAAACCCAGATATTGATTGTGTGTGCATTGTATCAGTGGCATCCACCCAAGATATCGGGGTTGAGAGTAAAAAGGTTAAAGGTCAACCATGATCCCTGGAGTTTGGTTGAAAAGGTTAATAACCTTACTGTGACCTTACTCCAAAATGGTTTGTCCACATAAATGTTGATTGAAATGTAATAATTGAATAACACAAATGCTACAATTAATTTGAAGCAAAATTAAAACAAAAGTTAGTCCGAAAACCTAATCCCAATCCCCAAATGCCCAATTTTATTTCTACTGTTTTTTAAGTATTCATTTTTGTGTGCAGATTGTCAGATGGTTGTTTGTTTGTTTGTTTGTTTCTTGTAATTGAAAAAAAAAACAAAAAAAAAAACAGGAAATGCAAATTCATTGAATTGAATGTCCATATTGTAGTCAATCCATATATTCTTGGACATATACCCAATATAAATTATTGATTGCAAGGACAACAACACTATGAACCTAGAACTGGAGTATTAGGCTCGCTATCAAACGTTTCATCGTTACCATTATTTCCCTTTTATCTTAGTCGTTCCTTTTAGCCAATAGTCTGTTTTGTATTGGAGTGGAAGCAGCCATCGTTTTTACCTGTGAAGCACTTGAGTATAGAGTATTGCCACACACATTATGCGGACCGTAAGTTACATCGCAATTTCCTTGTAAACATATTTGTGCTATGATACAATTCGCTCCTGCTATAACCAGGGGGGTGTTTCACAAAGAGTTAGGTAGACTTAAAGTCGCACTTAACTTCTATGCGCATCCAGTTTTATAATCTAATTGATAGATTTCTCAGTGGCACGCATCTCCTGGGCATGATCTGACCAACGAAGTGAAGCGCAATATACCGCGCGCAACTCTGGATTTAAATGCGATTTTTAAGTCTACTTCAATAACTCTTTGTGAAACACCCCCCTGGTAGTTGGGACCAGGCCGATTACCTTTTTATACTGTTTGATCATAGGAGAATTGCGGTACTATGATGAAAATCTTGTTCCATCTGTGCTTGTTATAATGGGAATGGACTGTATGAACAAATGATGAGCTGTATAGTTTTTGTTTTATTTGTTTTATTGGAATCGATAGCCTAATGTATACATTAAAGATAAAGGCCGGTATTCTCCAAAAAGTAGGCCTGGCTATTGTCTCATGAATAGCAAGGCCTACAACGTATTTAATAGACCTATAGGCCTGTATTCACAAAGGTGGCCTCAAGCTAAACCTAGCTTAACCCTATTCAGACTGGCATTTTCAAGAGGAGATTTTGACTGGGGGGGGGGGGGGTCAATTTACCCCCCCCCTGAGATCTCGGCCGCGGATAGTCCGCTCGCGGCCAATTTTGCGCGAACGTCGCTGCACATGTAAGGGTGTCGCTGTATGTTTTTTTGAAAAAAAATTTCACGTATTTAATGTATGCTAATTTATGCATACTCATGTATGAAATTAGATGCTTTTTATGGAAATCGTTAATATTTCATTAATAATATAGTTATGAAGCCCAATTTTTTCTAAAAAGTTGCTGGTAGCAAAGACAACAGTATTGAATAGACAAATTCCAGAAATTTCAAATTAATTCTTTTGTATTCTATTGTTTTAATGAATTTCTTATGTATTCTATTGTTTTATTTCTTATGATTTCTTTGTTTTTGTAATTTTTTTATGCTTGAGAAATGTATTTTGATCAATATAAAGACAAATTTAATCAATCAAAAGGCTCAGAAGGCACAATTATCAGTGTTATAAAGAAAATTAGAAAAAAGCAGTATTTGTACACAAACGCATGCAAAATGACGATTTTCGTTCAATTTAGGCCTGACATGCGATTACGTAATGTTGCGTAATGCGACAACGGAGTATCCGATATTTTCGAACTTGGTGTCAAAATTGGCGAGACACTTGAAAGAAAAAAGTCATAAAGCGCCGGGTTGCGATTCGCAGCGGTTGCGCGGCAGTTGCGGATTTCGTACAGGGGGGGTCAAAGACCCCCCCCCCCCAAGTCTGAATAGGGTTAAATCTGTGGTTTAACTATGGCCAGCAAAATTGGAGACAAATGTGTCTACTTGCAATGTTCTTTAAATCCAGAATCATGCTTTAGTGGTGAGGAAAACTTTTGTACTTATCATTCCCATGCAGTTTTTAATTGTTTATGTACCAACAGTTCTGATAAATCGAACATTTACTTTTCAAAATTGTCTCCCTTCTTCTCGAGTCCTTTCTCTCATTGTTCTACTTGATTATATAATTATACCTGTTTCCATTAAAAGATCATAATTTATATATTGTTTCTTAGGGGAATTAGAAACTGAAAGTGAAGCCAACTCTGAATTAGACTCTACCCATTAAGTACTGAATGCAGGTGATCCCAGTCTGTTGATTTTTATATGTTTCATGGCACCGAAAAAAAAAGATTTTAACAAATCTTTTTTTCTAATTTCACACTTCAGGCAGAGCATTGTATTTTCAATGTTTGTTCCGTTCTTCCTGGATATTCCTAATGTTTCCACACAAAGTCACTTCCTGGCCGATGTCGTCGCGGGAAAATGGGTATCATACATCTTGGGTATTTATGTAAGTTATCTTTGTGTTCGCCTGTCGCTTTCATAATTTGCTCATTCTGATTGGAAAAGGAAGTTAAAAAAGGGGGAAAAAAAAAACAAAGCAAATCTATCTATTGCAAATCTATTGCTGTTAACACTTTGGTAAATTGCCAATTGGTCTAAACCAACTTTGACTAATGGCCTTTTGGTCTCATTCCACATGGTCTAACTTCAATTCGTCTATAACCAGTTCGTCTAATCACCCTTTAACCCTTTGGTCTAATTTACCATTTTGTCTAATTCCGATTTCGTTGTTCATTTCGTCTAGTAACCACTTGGGCTAACACAATTTGATCAATTCCAGAGTACAAACTAGACAATTTGTCTATTAGACGTATTTTCAGTTAGACCAAGTGGTCATTAGACCAAGGGGAACATAGACAAAATTATTATTAGACAAAATGGGTTTAGCCGATGTGGTATTATACAAACAAAGAATTGGACCAACTACTGTAATACCAAGTGGATGTAAACCCACGCTTTTGCATATAATCTAGTCTTGTCTTGAAAAATGATGTCATAATGACATGGTTATTCGTAAACCTTCATCGCAAGTTTTTCTATAGATGTTAGGGCACAACTTCATATATGTACTCTGCTTGGTATATTGTTACAATCTTAGAAATTTCAGCTACTGTGCTATCTCTTGGTCTTAATGGAATAATAAATACTATTTGGTTACTTAATTAGTGCATTTCATATTATCAATGTTTAAAAGAATTTAATTCTAGGTGTGTGTATAAAGTGCATGTTATTTTTATGCCATAGATACTATGTCTATTTCAATTATAATATATTTGTTTACATCCAAAACATTCAGTTGGCAACTCTCACACACACAACACCTCTAGCCATCGCTTACGGCATCACGGCAGGCATTCTGTATCGCTTCAACTTTTTCTACATCAAAACATGGTTGAAAGTTCCTGGAGCTATATCATCGCTCTGCAACAAAGGGTTTGGTTGGCTGCTCTCCTCTCGACCACCAAGCGAGGGCTCTCTTCCTACGGGTGCGACGCTGGAGTTACAGAGACAGCAGAGAACAGAGTTATTGGAGCAGAGGATGCTTTTAGCGCAGGCCCAGAGGTTCAGGGCTGTTCAAAGACAAAACGCAGTCAGGAGACCTTTTAGACAAGTGAGTCACTTTATAGTTTTTTCAAAATATTGCTAAAGAACTTGCGAAAGTAATCCAAGAATATATCAGAGTCCACATTTTATCAATGTAAAAGAAAGTGTGGAGAGTTTTTATTTTGTATGCTAAGTATTGTATTCTTGTTTTGAGGTATGTGCATCTTATTAATTTCATGCTTTGGAGAAAACTCTCATTCATTGTTTACTCCTTTAAGTCACAGAGTAAATTTCTCAAGTGAGCCGTTATGCTCGTACTGGTACCTATCTAGTAAGATGCATGGGGGGGGGGGCACCCTAAAAGCAGTGGCAGATCCAGGATTTGAAAATAGGGGTGGGGGCACTTGATCCCCAAATTTTCTGATTTTAACATGTATAGTCAAGGACTGGTTTCAAATTATAGGCCGGGGGCGGGGGGCAGCGCACTTCCCCTGTGCCTGAATCCGCCACTGCCAAATGTGCTAAGGAACTACAGTAGGATATTGTCAACAAATTTAAAGAGTAAGCTTTCTTAATTTGTTCCTCTTCTCAGGGATTAATGTACCTAAAAACAGGACAGGGAGGGCACCAAAAATTCTTTATAAGAAACAACAAAATGTGGTCTTTTTACAGAGATGCCGATTTCAGAAAATTTCCTGAATTCAGGAATTTTTTTACTCCAAGTTTCTGTGTTTTCAATTATTTTCAGTCTGTTTTTTTCATAGATTTTTGCCCAAATTTGTGTATATTTTCAGGATTTTTTGTCGATTTCTGGATTTTTGAATGGTACTGAGTGGCACCTCAGTTTATTGATGGGTAAACAAAAAGCATGTTTAAAATCAGCATTAATTCTTACAACAACATTTGAGTAAAAGTACTTTTTTTATCAACAGACATTTCCTCTGCGAAGACAGGAAGGCAGTCGGAGTCCACGTCAGCAGCATAGTGTGGGGACTGGTGAGCCTAACGGAGGTAAGAAATGATAAATAATGATAACGATAATATGATCTTCTTTTAACCCATAGAGGTACAGAGCTTTTGGGAGGTCAGAAATAAGGATCTTTAATCCTCAAATTGGCAACAATGGTTAATTTTTTCCCACTCTTACATAGTTTGACAAAAATTATTTTAAATATAACATGATCCAAAATGAATTATGTGAAAAAAATCTGAACAAAAACTGCCAATTTGAACAATGAAACAGTGACTATTTAATTTTCATCGCGTTGCCAATCTAAGGAATGTAATGATTAGCTACATTCAAGCTGCTTTAATTCGAAAACACAGTATCGTACTGCACTGAAAAATAGACTCAAAATTGTCAGTGTTTCCCTTTCTTTTTCATGTGTGATATGTATGCCTAGCTTTCTGGATCCAGAGATACTGCCAACACATCTCTTTAGGTGACACTAGACCTCCATGGGATAAATATATAGGGCATAATTTGTTAAAATATGGCTCTATGGCTGTTAACATGATATATTCAAATAATCTTCATAACTGCAATGCTATAGTGGGCCTTCTTAGTAATTGAACAATCTTGTGTTCGAATAAACAATAATTATGATTGCATCTTATGCTTGAAAATACAATGGCCAGTATTCTCGAAGGTGACTATTAACTTTAGTCACCCTTAGAGAAAACCAGCTCATGACTATATAGCTGCGATATTAGTTTAGTTACTTGATACAGCGCTTTATAAGAAACAATTTATTTTTTGTATTATTATGTAGTACATAGGTATTTACTGTCAAGAGAGAGAGGGAGAGGGAGAGAGAGAGAGAGAGAGAGAGAGAGGGGGGGGGGGGGGGGGGGGTATAGTGCCAAAGTGGGCAGATTGGGCAAAAAGAATGTCAGAAGAAAGACAGTGAAACAAAGGATAAAACAGAGGAAGGGTATAGGGGAAAAAAAAAAGAAAGACAGGAAGAAATAGGGAGAGAGAGAGAGAAATAGAGAGAGGTAAAGGGAGACAGAAAGAGCGAAAGAGAATTATAGAGAAGAGAAGTGTCCACAAATCTATACAATCTTTCTCTTCCTGTATTTGCGCCACAGGGATCATCTTTCCACCAACAAACGGGTGGACCACGCCCTCCACCAGCCCCCCTTCTTCCTCATCACCACCACCACCACCACCATCGTCTGGACAGGATAGCCCTGACCAGCCCAGTACCAGTGGGGCTCAGGGTGGCTCTATGCAGGGGATTGATGTAGAAGAAGACAAGGTGAGTGGAATCTTTTAGGGGGGTACAAAACTGCCTCAAGAACATTTCATTTTTTTTAAATGAAGTCCTGTGAAGTGTGGATGTCCAGCATGGTTGTCACAAATCATTTTCATTTGAAGATGAAACAAAACATTTGTTTGTAACAAAAAAAAAAAAAGGTTCAGTAATTATGGTTGTTCCCATTTTTTTCATCCCTCATAGATCTTAGTTCCTGAGTGGAGAAAACCAAGTATGCACATTGAATGAAAACACAAACTGTGGTCTTAAAATGATACATACAAAAAACAAAAACAAAAGTGAATTTATCATAGTGTTGACATGATTGGTTAATTATACTTGACTTCTGTCCCATCATGCACTGCGATGCAAAAAATGCAAATTCACATATTAGATTAATATCTTTGTTTGCTCATCACTCAGCTACATATTTTATATCAACATCATCTTGCATTTATCATTGATTATATATTTGGTTCTATGACAATTGCTCCGCTGCTAATTCCATAAACTAATCGAATGATCAACTTCAACCTTGGACTTACATGTAACACTACACCCTACCCTAAACCTAACAATAAACCTAACATAAAACCCTATTGTAAACCTAACCCTAACCCTACATCTTAGACGAAATAAAGCCCAGAGCAAATGCTGTGTCACCATATATTTATTCTGTAATAATTTTCTTTTTTGTCATTGATGTATTTTAAAGATTACCTTTATCTAAATGCTCTTCCTCCTCGTCAGATCCAGCAACTTGTCGATATGGGATTCAACCGAGGTGCCGTGATGCAAGCCCTTACCATGTCAAACAACGACGTAACCATGGCAACTACCGTGCTTCTTCAGGAATGACGAGATAGGGATTGTTGGCGTGCAATATGAGAGACAGATTGGGTACTTTGTGTCAAAGTCTATGTGGCTCATTGTCCAGCCAAATCTATGTTGTTTTTTACTGAAATCTAAAGTCCAGTACACGCACCATACGATCCGACAGCGATCCAATGTCGGAATGCATCGCAAAGTCTAAATGAGTATAAAAATCAAACCTGCGAAATCTTCATGATTTCACTTTCTATCAGTAATATGGACAGTACATTGTATAATGTCTAGGTAGAAAAAAGACGGGGCCTGTACAGTGCATCTCAAAAATACTTTACATTTTTAAATAGTTGTCGAATAAATTATGTATATTGATCATAGGTGACAAAATTCATACGTATTGAAAGCTCATTAACCCAACGTTCACAAGACACTGAAAGGTTTTTGCATTTGTGGTAGAATTTCTTGCAAAATCTGTACTGAGTTGTTCACACGTACATGGGCAAAAACGGCGGTAAAAATACTTCTTGTAAAAACAAGAAGTATGGGCCATGTAGTGATTCGGGAACTTGGCTTTACTTGGTAAGTTCTGAGGAAAATAACCTCATGCATATACAGTGCAAACTCGTCATAACGAGATCTGATATAATGAGGTTCCTGATATAACAAGGTAATTTTGCGGGTCCCAGCTCTTTGTATTCTTTTTTTTTTTTTTTTTGCTCTGATATAACGAGATTCCCGATGAAAAAAGGTAACTTCTGTGGTCCCAAGGACCTCACAATGAGTGTCGACTGTGTACCTTTTCAATGCTTCTCTTATTTTCCCCCAAATTTGTATACATTTTTAGAGCAACTATGTTCTTTTTTATATTTTTATAATATACATGTATCTGTATTTAATGTACTTTGACTTGTGTAGATGTATAGATAGCATGCCATGTTGTCCATGTATAGATATTCTCTCATGAGAACGAAAATACTCTTAACCTCCATCTGGCTTTAATATGAACGAGGTACAGTAATAAGGCAAACAAAAATAAAAATGTTTGTTTGCTCTTCCTTGTCGAAATTCAAAAAGAGGGTCTGTAAGTCAGGACTTTTAACTGCTATTTTTTTTTAACTGCTATTTTACAACTTCGAAAATTTGAGCAGAAAATGACAATTGAGGCAACATTTTCATCCATTTTCCAAACATTGTTTTAGGTAAAATCAATACATTTGGGATTTAAAATCATTTGAAGGAGGAAGTTTATGGAAAACTGTAGTGAACTTGTGTTAAAAAACAAAACATGAAGAGCAATTTTTTTTTTAGGATGCCTAATAATTACTAGAATAATGAATTCTGAGAATTATTTTAAATATGTGACAATATTTTTAGAATAATATATGACAATATTATAAAGAGAGAGAGAGAGAGGAAGAGAGAGATATAGAGATATAGAGAAAGAAAGAAAGAGAGAGAGAGAGAGAGAGAGATAGGAAGTAATTTCTTTGTGACTATCAGAGGGTGTGGGGTTGGTCTTCTTTGGAATACTCTGATTTTGTAAATACATGTATATCTTTTTCACGGCTCTACCTATGATTTTATACCTTTTCAATGTCCCTTACAAAAGAGATTGATCCTCAAATTCGAAGCAGATTGGTGGGGGGGGGGGGAGGAATCTAACCCCTCGATGTTCAATGCTCCAGTATGTCTTTTTTCTAAAGTTGCAAGCATTCATGAATCTATAACAAAGAGTCTAGCCTACCTTTTCAGATAACAAATTTATTAATTTATATCTCAACATGATACAGAAATGCAAGCACTTGAAATCTGTAAATCTTTATGCCTGTCACTAAAATATTATTTGAGATACAGGTATTAAGCTTTGTAGGCTTATTATAAGTTGCTCTGTTTTCCTTTAAAGTTTCAGAAATTTTGGTCACTTTATGGCCACGATTCTCTGGGGCTAGGGGGTGGTAAAGAAAAGCCCAGTCTGATTAGGCTCCAAGCAAAACATATGTGACTCTTAAAGAGTTAATACTTAAGAAAAATTAGGGGCAAAATGTTTGCATAAAAAAGATATTTGTTTAATCTTAATTTTTTATCAAAGTTCAGGTATGGACTTTTCTTTTTGATATACATTTTATTTTTCCTTAATTTACTGCAGAGTGCAATGTCATTGTCAATTTGCTATACATGTAGTTCGTTACAGAAATAATTTATCGAGCAGACATGTAGAAGGAAGAAAGCTTCAAACCCGAAAGAATTAACCATAAAACAGTTTTTGTGGTAATTCATCTTCTTTTCAAGAACATTGTGTATTAATCTTTAAGGAAAAGTCCACACTGAAATTAAGATAGTTTTTAATAACTGCAGATGAAATAAATATAAGAGAAATAAGTTCTGAATTAATAAATTTTCTTTTGTCAAATCTTGTGATGTCACTTGTGAACTGCTCTCCCGTGTGTGTCGTATTTTCTCCCCCCCCCCACAAATATGTGTCTGATAATGTATTAAAATCAAAGGCAAAAATTTATATTCTTTGTAAAATATGTTTTTTTTTTTAATTTACAGAACGCAACATATCGGAGAGTCTTGTTACGAAATTAAAACAAAAAACAAAAAAGAAGTCCGAACCATTATCTATTTATGACAAAAGATTGTACAGGCTCACTTGTCTGGGGACATTAGTGGCTCTATTATGTTTTGAATTATGCCAATAAGTTGAATTGTATGACTTAAGGCTGGGTCCGCTATTGAGGATAATACAGTCTGTGTAAAAAAAAAATGGTACAGTCGGAAAAAAAATATTTAGGTGTGAAATATTTTCAAATAATGTGTGTATGTGGTACCAAAATAAAGCCAAATAATTTTCCTTGCTGATGCGCTTTGTTCTGTATAATTTGCTTTCGTAAAACAAAAGTTATGCTAAATTTTGTGCGACGAGGAACAAATCGAAATTGAGCACTTTATGGCCATTATGCGAAACCTATACACAAAGGCATGGGACGGCGTGCGAAAAATGGATTTTTCTTGATTGTAGAAAACTAGTCATATTTCAAAAATTACAACACCAAATGTGATGAAAAAAATTGCAAGTGAAAGCCTGATCTTCCTGCTTTTTGAAAATATCAAATAATAGCAGGCTGTGATTAATCTTCATACTATAAAAAAAATGTTTTCCACTTGTACCATTTTATTTGACACAGACTGTATATGTAATTGTGCAAAAGATTTCTAATCTACGAATCGATTAGACATTTGCAGCTGAAAATTTTAGAGATTTTTGAATTGTGAAACATTGATAGAAATGATTTGTAACAGATGTGCACTTTACATGATTGTCGATGTATCTTATTGAAAATGAAAGTACAAACAGAGAAACAAAAATTGAGTATTTTTTATATTTTTAGTCTGTTCAATAAAAGAGACATAGAGAGAAACAAAAACAATTGGAGTAGGGAGATGAGGTAAGTAGATGAGAGAGGAAGAGAGAGAGAGAGAGAGAGAGAGAGAGAGAGAGAGAGAGAGAGATAGAGGGGGAGTGAGAGAGAGGGAGAGAGAGAAAGATCAGAGAGTGAAAGAAAAAAAAGAGAGAGGATTGGGTGAGAAAGTATACAATGGTATAAGAAAGAGCGTCAAGGGGTAGAGATAGAGAGAGAGAGAGAGAGAGAGAGAGAGACACACACACACACACACACACACACACACAGGGAGAGTCGGAGAGAGAGAGAGAGAGAGGAGATAAACCAGTTCACAAGCCCCAATGAGGGGAAAGTGGACTTGAGCTTGAACTTTATAATCCAAAAACAATGGTATAACAGAATATATTTTTCAATACACAGTAATATACAATTAGGTCAGAGGATAAAAGGAGTGATAAAATAGCTAGTCGAGTCTGGCGCCTTTGTACAATTAGAAACAAACATATATTGCAACAAAATATACTATCAGTAATATTAGAAATACTTGCCAATTAAAAAGTAAGACAAAAATGAAATTATATATGCATATACTTTTCCATAAAGTGTTTGTATGTGCGAGAGAAAGAGAAAGAGAGAGAGAGAGGGAGAGAGCGTGGGGGGGGGGGGGGGGGGGGGGGGGGCTGATCCCTTTTCGTCGCTTTCATTAACTTTGGCAGAAAATAGGGAGAGAGAAAAAGACTAATATATGAGCAAAGTACAAACTTATATCAACATCTCGGTAGACAAATACAATATTACAGATATTTCTCATATAAAACATTTCGCACGTGATGTAGGCCTCTAGCTCTATAAAGCTCAATCCTTTTTGTGTTTTATTATGACGAGTAGCCTATAATGAGTCACATGCGGGATGACGAACAATTTAAAAATAGGAGGGGCGCATGCAATGTGTTTATGAATAAGTATATTATTATGTGATAGTAGGAAAACAGTCAATTCTATACGCAATGCTTTAATATACATATATTATATATTATCAAGAAGCTTCATACATATATCATATGTTATCAAGGAGCTTCAAAGTTGTTATAGGTTTTTGATATAGGCTTACAGTTTTATCTCTATAGTGTAAGAAGGCCTTGATTCATAACCATGCAGTGGCGGATCCAGGATTTGAAAACCCGAGGCGACAGCCGGCAAATTTCAAAAACGGGGCAGATGGGCTCAGAAGAAAATATCTTTATATTATGATCCCTTAAAATAGGGAGGGGCGTACGTCCCTTGCGCCCCCAGAATCACTAGAATCAGTCAGTGAAGTTATCCGTCAGTTATGCATAATTTATGACTGAGCCCCACCCCCATGCTTCCCCGTCATCGCGCGGTCATAGCTGACAGAGCTTGCAATGAAAACCACCGACCCACATATGAATATACTGAGCTTTTATATTATACCCTGAACATGTACATCATTGTAGGAGACACTGCAGGACAAAGAAGAACGCATATTTATTCTAACTAGATCAGGGAAAGACCTTTGAGAAAAGAGCAAGATGTCGGCCGCAGGTGCAACTTCAAATCCAAAGTATACAGAATAGTAAGTATATATACACTACTACTATATTCTGTTTTTACATTATGAATCAAGTTACACCACTGCTAACAGGACGCAACAGATCATGATCATCCGGTGTGCTGTACAGTGTTCTGATCGGTCTATGGCTATTCAAATAATGTCGTCCTACTTGGTGTGACGGGGAGGAGGGGTGGGGGCGCAGCCATCAAAATAAAAAAAAATAGGGGGCGCACCTGACAAATTTTTCTTATATTAAAATATATGATGATTGGGGGGGGGGGGCGCCGCAAGAGGCGCCCCTAATATTATCATAATTATTACATGACTAATATAACGTTGTGCCTCAATTATTTACAATAATAACGTTGTGGTTAACCTTCAAAGTATTCAAATAAATTGCTCAGCCTACTATCTCCCCCTTGATCAACGGGTCATTTGTGATCTAGTTTTAGAATGATGTAGGCCTACCATGATAATATTAAGGGTTACATATTCCAAGAATTTTTACTATCATCCCGTCTAAACTCGAACAGATCTGATTAAAACAAATAAATGATGAAAATTTAGATACACGCCAATGTTCAGCAAAACATTTAATTTTCATGGTTTTTCATGCAATGGGCGATATTTTCCCCTACTACGCTGTCTACTCCTCAGGGGTCGTTACACCAGTGGTTGATCTCTCGTGAATGGTTCTAAATAGGGACAAATGAGCGGCACAAACAATGAATTTATTCTTAACAAGGCTCAGACAATATACAACCGTCACGGAAATAAAAAGAAAGCATAAGCACATAGTGGCCCTGTCTCACCATGACATTTTTTGAAGCGTAAAAGGGCAAAAAGTAATTATGTCGAAAGTGGGGGGGGGGGGGGGGGGGGGGGGGGGGGAGAAGAAAGAAGAAGAAGAAAAGCAGAGTTATAAAAACCAAAATATAACGATCGGATCAGGAAAAGACTTTTACTGCAACCATACATCTATTTATATAGCAGAAAAGACCACTATTAAAGATAAACACAGGGTTATACCACATCAGCGAACATATATAATGTTCATATTCATATTTATGTTCCAGGCTTATTTAGTAATTAGAACATTAATGATCATAACATCATGCTTGACATGGTCTCTAACTTCGCGGAGACAATCATGTCCGAAACTCTCAGACTTTGAGATGTCTCGGAGACTTTCAGAGAGACGTCTTCGAGAGGTAACCCCCCCCCCCCAAAAAAAAAAAAAGATATGCCCCCTGTTGCCGCCAATAAAATTCGCTACTTTTCTCCGCAAATATCGCTATAGAGGGACACGGCCATTAAGCTTGTCTCAAATAAATATAGTATTGACCAAAGTACAAACAAATATAAATGAAGAAAATGAAATACAACCTTGCAGATAGCTGCGTAGATATGATGTGTGATTCTTAGAATATAAGATAATGATATCGATATCTGAACAGTACATTTAATCACATGCATTCATTGATGATTCCTTGTAAAGAGAGAGAGAGAGAGAGAGAGAGAAGAGAGGGGGGGGGGGGGGGGGGGGGGGGGGGGGGGGGGTGGGGGGGGGGGGGGGGGTGTGGGGGGGGAGGAAGAGGAGATAAAGAGAGGGAGAGAGACAAATAAGAATATAGAGCAGGGTCATAAGATGACTTAGTTTTGGTACAGTTGAGTAATTATATATATAAACGAAATTGAGCCTTTTGCTAAACGCTGTTTCGCAGTGACTCATTAAAAATATAAAGGATAAAAATAAAAATAAGTTAATTTCAAAACTACAACAACAACAACAGCAACCCTTGTATAGCATATCCAATTGCTGAGGAAGCAATTAAATGCTGAGGCCCTGTTACGACACAATCATGATGTCACACCAACGCATTATTTCCGTCCGGGACCAATCTTTGACGTCACCATCCGAAAGACGTGACTGAGATTTGACCCTCGGTCCAATCCGCATCAGTTTGTAGGCTAATTTCCTTTCTGCATAATGTAATCAATTCAAATTATTTTAGTTATTTTCTCTAAATAGGCCTACAAACCGATAAGAATGATGAATCGGACCGAGGTTCGAACCCGGCTCGTCACGGCATTCGGATGATGACGTCAAGTGTTGGACCCAGATGTAAATAATGCGTTGTTGTGACTTTATGCGTCGCTTCGACATTACCGGTGGTAACAGGCCCTAAAGACTAGTTTAGCAACATCTTTAAGTACAATAGTCTCCTAAATGAGCTCTCCTGCATCATATTTTAATTGATATACATGCATACATATCCTGCAACATTCATATGAGGATACGCCCTCCTGGAGATCATATGTGGATTTCTCTTTGCTTGGTTTTAAAATAGCCATAAAAGTGGTATCTTAATTCGCGGGTACGTCTCTGTAATTCGGACAATCTGAGAGGATTACGATAATTTTTTTTTCCGTTGAGTAGACATAGGAGTTGTCGAAGTCTCTGAGACGTCTCCTCGACTATAGTCTTAAAACCGTCTCAAATCCGTCTCAAACCCGTCCCAAACTATTCCAAGTTTTATTACAAGTGAGATACCATTATGAGGCGTCCTTGAACTATATACCCCTTCAAATAAACAAGCAACAGAATTTGAGCAATACTCCCGTTTTGCGTGAAATCATTATATTATTTAAATCAGACGTGATTCATAAATACTTTTGTTCAGTTGGTGCAGTGATCTGTATTTTTTGACAAAGAAAAAAAAAAAAAAAAAAGAAGGAGGAAATGAAGAATAAAGAAACAACAACAATAACAAACGCTTTGTTCCAAACAGCGAGGCTCTTTTTTTCTAAAGAAGTGGTCTGACAAGGTCATCTATTGAATGTCATTTGAAGAAAAAAAAATGATAAAAAATAAGCAGTGAAATACACAACCCGCAAGATTCTGATCAATAACCACATTTTTTGTCGATAGTTTTGCAGGTACACTATAAAATCTGAAGTGCTATTTTTAGCTTTAAGTTTTTAAAGTGCATAACGATATTGGCTTTAGTGAATATAGGCGTTATTTTCGTAAGCTATTCATTCAATAATAAATTTTGATTAAGATGTCTTTATTAAATCGCAATACTGTTTTTTTTTCTCCACAGTCGTATAATTCTTCCCTATGTCACGCTTGAAGAGGTGAGTATATACCATTTCTTTAGACTGAAATAAAAAAAAAGAAAAAATAAATGACAGCTAGATAACCTTCTAAGAAGAAAAGAGAAGCAAAAACAATATCTATCTACAATGCCCATCCGTTAGTGTTGCAAACACAAGTTTCCTCTCCTGAAATGTTATAGCAATGACTTGTGAAACAATTCATATACTGTTTTCTCATACACATGCAGTGGCGGATCCAGGCGGGGACGCAGGGGACGCGCGCCCCCTCTATCATTTGAAAACCTCTCATTGACTGTACATGTTAAAATTTGAATTTTTTCGGCTGCGTCCCCTATTTTTCAAAATTTTCGGAATGCGCCCCCTGTATTTCTAAATCCTGGATCCGCCACTGACATGTATAATTTTTGTTGACTGGGGAATAGCCTAAGGGTCAATCATTGGGGGGGGGGGGGGGAAGTCTACAAAGTGTTGAATAAGGATATTCTAGCATATATACCATGAAATCTAACTTTAAAAAATTCGTTTCTCATGCTGTTTTCTGTTTTGTCGACCTCTTTAGTCACTCTCACATTGCTTACTTTATATTTCTCGCCGTTGTCAGTCGCAGGAAGCTGTAGGAGGGTTGGGGTAGCAAATAAAAACCTTTTTTAACTTAAAAAAAAAAAGTTATTTATTGTTATTATTATTATTATTATTATAACATAATACTGTCCCTCTATTTTCATCGTTGGCAGGTTGGGGGAGGTAAAGTACGTATATAATATGAAAATCACTCATTGACTGTACATGTTAAAATCGAAAAAAAAAAAAAAAAAAAA
>CALNVZ010000674.1:24566814-24581814 GCA_940671915.1 Paracentrotus lividus
GAGAGAGATTTTATTAACATTGGTTGTATGTTTGGATTTCTTGTTTTTATGTTTTTATGATGACTTTATTTTGAATTTAATGTGAAAAACGAAAGGTAAACAAAGAAACACAGAATCTACTAAAAGCGTACATTATGTTGTGCTATTTCACAATGTAGAGAGGAATTGAAGGACCTGATCACACATGGGGACACTTCCAAAATTGGGCCAGGACCAGACAGAGTGGAGAACATTCCGTTGCTGCCACTACATGCATGGAGGCATAACGGGCAGTTAGTATTTCACATAAAAATCAATCGGACTTTTATATTAACTGGCACAGGGCCCAAGGACAATATCATTGGACGGCTTTGTATCATGACATTGATGAACGTATAATCAAACTGCTCATTTAATTCATATTTAAAAAGAAATAAGTTATACGTACTATTCTGCGGTATGACTCTTGGCGTAGTATTACGTGCTTCTTTTCTTTCTTCGTGGACGAATGAAAATATTCCGTTTGAAATACCTTGCAGTGGTAAGCCGACATGATCCGTTTTAACGTCATGCTGTATAAAGCAAGGAGCAGTTTACTAGGGAAAAATCCATTATTTCTATTGTGACGTTGATTCTCCTCTGCTGGAGATTAACCCGCCCTAGAGATGCAACCTAGGCTAAGGAATAATTATAAAATTTGAATTGACGCGCATAACGCAAATCAGTTGAAAAGCTGAAACAAATGTCTTGTTAACAGAAAAAGAAAAATATTGATTTGAACGCATTCCCAAATTGAGCGAACGGAGCAAAATGTTATTATTCATGCTTCTCTAGTGAGGAGTGCATTCGTCTTAGCTTCTAACTATTTCAGAGTGCCAACCGTTACGGAATATTATAACATTAGAATTAGAACGCAAAATAACCCAAATAGTTAAAAACAGCTGAAACAAATGCTTGTTAACAAGAGAAAAGAAAACTATTGATTTGAACGTCAATTCAAAATTGAACGACGGGTAAATGTTTATCATTCATTCTTTCTCTAGTGAGAAGTCAATAATTTTAGCTGTTCTAACTATATTGCAGTGGCGTACCTGCCTGATTAGACAACAACTTACGGGCGGCGCAACTATTATGCACAAAACAATAGTGCGCCCCCGTCTAAATCAGGCTAAGGTACGCTCTGATTTGGGTTATTTGCGTCTAATTTCTAATGTAATAAATTATTCGTACGGTTGGCATCTATCCTATTGCGTTATTCGCGTTCTAATTTCTAATGTTTATCATTATTCCGTAAGGGGTTGGCATCTCTGGATTACTAGGGGCGTATCTTTTTTTTATTATTTCTATTTATTTATTTATTTATTCTTTTAGTTATGGATGGTATCCTCACTTGCCAGGAGACAAGGGTCTGAGACGAGTTTGGGACTTTTTAAGAGTGTTTTTTGAGAAGGGTTTTAGACGTTATGAAACTAGTCATTATAGTTGTTTATTGTTGTTGTCATATACGGCAGGTATTGGGCAAGCTTTTTTGGGATGTCAAGAACATGAACCTTTTGCATAAAATCATAATAACATGTCAAACGGTCTTTGTTCATAACGTAAACTATTGAGAGAGAAATCTTCGGACCGGTTCGTTATGGTGGTATCTCTGGGAGTTTCTGGTGGTATCTCATGGTGGTATGTCACTTCGCGGAGACGAATTTGAAACGGACTTGGGCACTACTTTTGAAACGAATTGACGTTTTACGTCTCCTAAGACAAGTTTCAAAACCGTTCTCAAAACTGTCTCAGAACGTTTCAAAGTAGTCCCAAACCCGTCCCAAACCCGTCTCGCGAAGTGAGATACCACCGAAGCTTCGCGGAGAACGTCTCTCCGACTCGGACACCTCAGAGACGTCTTCGATATTTTTTCCCGTCGTGGAGATGTCTCGAGATGTCTCTGAAACGTCTCGTGACGGAAAGGAAATAGTAGATTAAAGCATGTTCGAATTTTCCCCTCTAATCATTAGACGTCTCCGTCATGATTCATTGATAATATAATGAGGTTTTACAGACGTCTCCTGAGTCTCTGCGACGAATCAATGTCACGGAGACTTCTCAAAGGACGTGTCAAGAGACGTCAACCTTAGTCCTGTGAACGTCTCATGAGTCCGCGGAGACTTAAGAACGTCTTAAAACCCATTATTATTTATCATGAATCATTTAAATGGCAGATGTGGTGTAGATCATGAAAAAAAAAAATCCGATTTTGTTGGCAGTTTGGGTTTACTTTTATAGTCCGATTGTAACATTTTACTGAAATGCAAGGTTTTTTAACCCAGAAGACATTTTTGCAACAGAATGGTTGATTATTGACAATATCATTGAACATCGTTCATTTCATTTCATTTATTAATTTCATATTCATAACATGAATATCATAATCAATGTAACGAATAATTTACTGTATAGCATGTTTATACAAGTTTTTACATACATAACATAGAACAAAACGAGAAAAGAAATATCAACTAAAGAGAAATTTGCATGGTTTAACGTAAACTCATAACATATTTTGGAAAACGACACAAGAAAATTCATCGTTGATTTTAATACAGAAAGTTTAAAAGGCCTAGTTTGCTATAAATTAAAACTCAAATACGTTTTACTCCTAATGACCTTTTACCCTAATTGGACTGGGGGCATAAAGCCCCCCCCCCCCCTCTCGCATTTTTTCGGCGATAAATTTTTAACGCGAGGAAAGTATATGGCCGCGTATTTCATGAACTTTTTTTAAGTCTTGCGCATCTTTTAAGTCACCAAAATTTGCGAGGCCCGGTCACGGTTCGCGAGTTGCGCATAAATTTATTTTATGCGTCAAGGACGCCAAATATTGCTCAAAAACGTGATTTCATGTACAAAGTCAATGCAAATTGGTATTTCCAGCCAAAATTTCATAAAGAGTGATTAATTTTGTTTCCATGGGATAAAAATCATTTGATTTGCTGCTAATTTATGACCTGAAATATGTTGCCGACAATTCCCATCGGAAAACATTAAAGAAAAACAAAAAAGTTGAAAAACAAGAAAACATAAGAAATTCAAAACCAATGAATACATATGAGAAACCATTTTGATAGTTTTTCTAATTATTTAATGTGCATTTGATTAGAAATCCACAGAGATTCTCTGAACAAAAAATGAGCAACTTCAGGGGCTTTATTTAATGATTAACAGCGCAATTTTCTAATTTCATGCATAAATCAGCATAATTATTAATTAATTAATTAAAAATAAAATTTAAATAATTTTTAGACAATCAAATATACAATTCTGTAGATTTACGTCATGGGTGAAGTGCGTGTTGACTTTTCGGTCGCGATCAATGGGCGAGATTTTAAGGGGGGCCCGTTTAGCCGCCCCCCCCCCCCGCCTTTCCAGCCTCCAAATAACCCGTCAATTAGAGGCCAGTTTTATATCCACTTGGTCTAAAACAATAGGTCCAATTCTCTGATTGTCTAATAACCACATGCATGGGCTAAACCCATAAGGCTATTAAAAAGTTTGGTCTAACTTCCCCCTTGGTATGATACATACTTGGTCTAATTCTCATTAGCCTAAATTCACTTGGTCCAATGACTGATTTGGTTAACTTTCAGATGGTCTAATTATATTTCAATTATATTACAATTCCAAATGAATATTTGGCCTAATTTCTATTCCTGTCTATTACAGGAATCGACCATTGGTGTTAGATCATTTGACATCAGACGAAATGGACATTAGACCAAATGGGAATCAGACGAAATAGTAAATAGGTGAATGACAATTAGACGCAAAAGGAAAATTAGACTAAATTGTTTATAGACGAAATGGAATAAGACATGTATGGATGAGACCAAACGGCATTAGTCAAAGTGGGTTTAGACCAACCATTCTGAGCCGTCCACTTTCTCTATCGTACCACTCACGGCTACTGTCTGTCGACTCTGTCAGAATAAAGCAAAGTATTACAGGAAAACAAAAGATTGATGAAAAGAAATCTTCTAAATCTAATTATTCCCCCCCAGAACAACTATTTCGTATGATAGTACCAAAATGTGATTGGATAATTTTCTTTGAGTTAATGAATCACCGTTGAATGATTAAAATTATATTCTATTCTTGTTTTAATTTCATTATGAAAATATTTAAAGCATAAAATTATGGAAACTGCCTCAATGAAAGGGTTTAAGTTATTTCCTTTAAATCAAGAAGTAATACAGTGTGTCTCCAATAAAAGAAACCTAACTTGAGAGCCTCGTTTTAAATTCCTTACTAAGTACTATTATTTTTTATATAATACAAAGAAACTCATATTCCTATCAAAGTGATACAACATCATATCCTGTTCTGTCAATGGATGACTAAACACTCGAGTTTTAAAAAAACTTTGGCCAAAAGCAATTTGTTTACCAGTTTTCAAAGCAGCCCTGGCTTTCTGATGCATTCATTGTTTGTTTGAGTCACCTGCAGAAGTCCATTCATTAGGGAAAAGGAATTACTTGATCTATTAAATACAAGGGCTTCCTTTGCCAAAACTTAATCCAATCCATTTAACTCTTGTTATAAGCCCAACTGCTTTTATTAGTCATCCCTCAGAACACAGGTATATCAGTTTGGAATCATTGCATAGAATATCAGTAACTCTTTATCATGAAATAATTTCAAGGTCACACAAGAATAAATAATACGAGGCTCCTGAAATTTGGTTTACTTTTTTTCTGGACGCACTGTACAGTGGGCGTCCCAAGAACTATACACTTTTGACAAGGCTCCAAATTAAAAATTATACCATTGGGGTATGATTCTTGGTAGAAAAAAAAAAAAAAAAAAAAAGGTTTAGAATGTATATAAAGCTCATATCCACAACTATCATTATGTCACACGATTCTGAAAATAACGCATTCTTCAGTGAGCAATAACCACTTTTATGAGGTCACAAAAATAGCCTGCGCAGGAATTCGCTATCATTTACCACCTGGTGTAGGAATGCTAGAAGGATGCAAAATAATGGAATGAATAAGCTAACAGTAGTAAAATATATCAAGTAAGAATAAAACAATTAATATTATGCAAACGTAAGTTTTTTTCACCGTTTTGTTTCATATCATTGATTTTTGCTCAAGACTTTAGTTATTTTTGTCTTTGTTAGCCGATTTATTCCATTATACTTGATCCTTCTTGGCATGCCATAACAGGGGAATTAAGTGAATGCGAATTCTGCGCAGCTGTTTTTGTGTCCTTCATAGTGGCATTGCTCGCTGAAGTGCGTTATTTCGGAATTTTTTTTGTGTATAATGATAGTTGAGGATATGAGTTTTAATATGCCGTCTAAACTTTCCCAGAATCATATATTTTTTATTTGGTAGCCATGTCAAAGTGTATAGTTTCTTTTCTGCGACTCACTGCTGTTAGATTACCGCTCGTCAAAGGTCTCCTTTGTTTTCTCTTCTAACTTTCTATATCATCCATTGTCATTCCGTGGCATTTGTCCAGGTTGGTGATTAGGGGTCCGATAGAAGTTCGATACGTTTCGGTATTTGCCTGAAATAGAATGAATCATGAAGTTGTAAATTTCCGACTCTGTATTCAGAGTGAGAGGTACTTTCACTCCATATCGAGTTGCAAAGCACTGATATTTATTTTTTTTTAGTTTAAATTCAGGACTGGCAGCGATCTAGCATCCTCGATAAAGAATGTTATCGGCCCATCCACAAGCATAAGTTTTGCGCCTGCAGCAGTAAATGTACTTGGTGACAGAGTGTGCCTGGTTCCACTCAATATCGAGTCGGAATGAAATTCGTGAGCCGTGTGGGTTCGGACTTACGACATTCAAGTATAAGGAATGGCGTGTTCGACATTATTTTCGGACAACCGAACCTTCAAACATGATCCTGAAACCACTATAGAGCCTGATCAAGATTGTCAACATGAATTTTCTGAAAATTAAGTGACGCTTGTGGAAAATAAATAATGAGAAATGTTGAACTTATTTGTGTTTTATAGTGAAGACTACCACTGATGTGCCAATGATGACAAAATTTGGTTGCATGGATCCGTGCTAAAAAATAGATATTTAATGTTGTACGGACGGACAAAATGCCTCACTTCTTACTGGATGACTTACCTTGCATTCTACTTTCTACAGTACTCTGAAGACCCCACCATTTTGAATTCGATTGCCACGAACATGTAACAGTCAAAAACTTCGTTTCAGTGTCCTAAAATGAAATTGAATGAGATATTGTCATGCAAGAGATATATAGAGAGAAGAGATTGTGAAAGGGAGAAGGAGAGGAAGATATAGATATATAGAATAAGATAGATATATAAGATAGATAGATACTACAATACATACTACATACATACGATACATACATACATACATAGATAGTATAGATATAGATATATGATAGATAGATAGGTGATAGAATAGATAGATATGCTATTCATAGATAGATAGATAGATAGTATAGATAGAGTGAATAGTAGAATGAATAGATAGATTTTAGTTAGATAGATATGATATTTAGGTACATGATACTAGGATAGATAGATAGAGTATTGATAGAAAGTATAGATAGATGAATTAGGTAGATAATTAGATAGATTTAGGTTAGATAGATTAGATTTAGGATAGTATAGATAGAAAGATAGATAGATGAATTATGGTAGATAAATAGATAGATAGGTAGATAGAAGATAGATAAATAGTTCATTAGATAGGTAGGTTAGAAATAGATAGATAGGATATATTAGAACATGAGAGAGTAGATTAGATAGGCTACATACATACATACATACATACATACATACATACATAGGTCGGTAGCTAGATATGATAGATGATAGATAGATGTAGATAGAGATATTTGATAATGATAGAATATAGATACGATAATATATCTACATACATACAATACATTTACATACATAGATATAATAGTATAGATATTATATGATTTAGATATAGGATGATTATGTAGTAGATAGATACATGATAGATTAGATGGAGATTAGATAGATAATGAAATGATAGATAATAGTAATACATATAGTATTTAGATATGTAGTACATTGATAAAATAGATAATAGATATGTTAGAAATATGAGTAGATGAATAGTATTGATAATAGATTTAGATAGTAATGTGATTAGTAGTAGTAATTGAGTTAATTAGATGATCGATAGTGTTAGAATTTGTATAGTAGATTTTGATAGAAGTTAGTATAAATCAGTAGATAGAGTTGTCTTTAGATAGATAGACATAGAGTAGTATAGTTTAGATAGAGTAGATAGAATGATGTAGATATATATGTCACTTGCCAACTCCACCTAGAGAGCTATAGATAGATAGATAGGCATAGAGTACATAATATATGATACATAGGAGATAATAGACCTAATACATACATACATACATACAGTCATCATAGTAGGTAGCTAGATAGAATAGATAGATAGATTAGATAGATCGATAGGTATATATTAGATAGATTAAATTAGATTAGATAGTAATAGAATTGATGATTGGTTAGGTAGATTAAGATACATAATAGTGTAGTTGACAGATGATAGATGTATATAGATAGGTAGAATAGATAGATGTAGGTTTATTAGGTAGTAATAATAAATAGATATTAGATAGATTAGTTATTAGGTAGTAGTATTAGTATGATAGTTGGTGGTAGATAGATAGATATTCTTTTTTAGTTATTAGAAGTAGTATTAATTTTAGTCATAGAATAAAATAGGATAGATTAGAAGATACCATAATACATATGACAGAATATGATAGATAGAATGAATAGATAGTACTAGATACGATAGATAATAGCTAGATAGATAGATATTATGTATAGATACGAGTCGATAGATACATACCATACATGACATACATACAACTACATACACAGTACATACATACATACATCAGGTATAAGAAATTTTATTGGGGAAACGGAGCTCAGATTTAGATTTATACTAAATTTTTTTTTTAAATTGTGCTTTTTAAATCATAACATTATGGCGGTGTTCGCAACTTTTGTAAATAAATCGTTTTTAACAATGTCTAGTTGTGTAATCATAATGCATGGCCTGTGATAAAATGTAGTTTATAACAATAAAAGTTTTCATATAGTGGTTTAAGAGAAATGAATTTACGCTTCCAATCTGCGAGTAAGAAGTCCCGGTTGCTAGTCTCAAGCCGGCACTTTAGTTGGGGTCCGTACTTGGACTGTAATCCCTCAGAAGACATGATAGAAGAAAAAAATAAAGTACGCCACGATATATTTTTGTTTACAAAGAAATCTAATAATATGTTGGTAACTTCGGCATATAACAACATAGTTTATCAATCATTGAAATTTATCTTATAGTTGCCATTGATAAATTTTATCTACATGTAATCAATTAGTCCGACATTCATTTTACAAGCATTGAAAAGAAAACATGAAATGTGTTTAAAAATTGTTATAATTACGGTTCCTAAAAAATCTAATTCAGATATTCCAAGCTCAGTCCTTATTTATCATTATTTTCCCGAATTGAAACAGCGTTAAAAGAAGTAAATAATAATGTCGGGGGACATAAGCAGGGCTTACCGCTGGACCTCCGAGGAAGTTAACCAGTACCATTTTTATTTTTGTTTGTGATTTCGGGGCTATCCAGCCTTATTCTATTTTCATTAAGCCTTATTTCTCGATTTTACCTTCTACTGTTGTTATTTTTATTTCAGTCTCGTATATATTATATTTTGAATTATGTTTTTTTTTTATATATTTTATGTTTTTATAGTTGTTTGAATGGAAAATAATACAATACAATACATTTACGAGTTCGGTCCCTATTTCTTTATATCGATGGTCTAGTGTACATCATACCATGATTAAAAAAAAAATCTGTATAGGCAGAATAAATAGACCAGTTAACTACATATTCAATTTTATGCATACTTTTTTCCTGGCGACATAGTAACGAAGGTATTCAAACAACTGTACTAAAAGAATGAACTACAATACCATGGAACTCCTTTGCATACATTAGTGTTGCTATATCTCGTGTGCAGCCTCTGCTTAGCTTCAGGTTGTCAATGAACACCTTTTATTTAATAAAAGTATCATGAAATTTTTCTCTGAGGACAGGTAATAATAGGCTAGTTCAAATTTTATGCATACTTTTTATTTATCAAAGGTGTTTGTTTGACAACCTGAAATGCATTGCCAGCATAAGCAATAACTAATGCATGCAAACTGGTTCCATGTTTTGTAGTTCATTATTTTATTACATATTGTTTGAATACCTTGTTACTACATGTATGTCGCTAGGATAAAAGTATGCAAGTAAACCTGGTCCATTGAAATGTAAATATAACTCTTTTTTACCGATGACGATATGGGATCGTTCACGATATCGATGGAAACGATAGTTCCTCTTTGATAGTTTCTCGTTGTCGAGTTTCGAACACCCTTTCGGAGAAAGTGAATAGTAAGATTTGAGGTATTAATATTATTTGTGAACACATGTATCTATAAAACATCAGTATTGTTTCTTTTTATTAAAAATTTTTATCGTATTTTCTCCTCTTCTGCACCCTTTTCTTTCCTTATCCTAGGTGTACTATTGTTAAGAAAATGTAAAACGAACCAAAAAAGGTTTATAAACCATTTTGCAGTATACTTCTATTGTTTCTCCCTAACTGTTTCAAATCAAATTAATCAAAAAGAACAATACATGTAACGAGCCCCTAATCAGTTAGATGTTGGAAAATCTATATATAAAAAGACATGTTCGGTTTTCCCCACGACTCATGATAGTTTTCATGTGACGGTTTAAAACTAGTCACAAATTAGTCACAAACTATTCTCTAACGGCCAGTCTCATGGACGGCGAGATATCACCATAAGCCGTTGCGTGAGAATATAAATACGATGTGAATTATCGTAGAACGTTATCAGGACAATTACCCCCCGGACAATTACCCCCCGGACAATTACCCCGGACAATTACCCCCGAGGACAATTACCTCCCGCACAATTACCCCCGCCGGACAATTACCCCGGGACAATTACCCCCCGAGGACAATTACCCCCGGACAATTACCCCCCGGACAATTACCCCCGAGGACAATTACCCCCGACCAATTACCCGCCCGGACAATTACCCCCGGACAATTACCCCCGGACATTACCCCCGGACAATTACCCCCCGGACAATTACCCGGACAATTACCCCCGGACATTAACCCCGGACAATTACCCCCGGACAGTTACCCCCGGACATTACCCCCGAACAATTCACCCGCAATTACCCCGGACAATTACCCCCGAGGACATTACCCCCGGAGATTATCCCGCGGACCAATTAACCCACAGACAATTAGCGCCCGGATCTTGATCTTATCTCAATGGCTTTCTCTTTCCCTTTCCCCTTTCTCTGTTATATTGTAGCTTTCTCCTTTTCTCTCTCTCTCTCTCTCATTTTCCTTATTTTTCCTTATTTTTTCCTTTTTTTTTCCCTTTTCCCCCTTTCCTATTAACCAATAATAATATACGGTTTTCCGGCCAATTTCATACATTTATCATCCGTTTTCATTTAATGTGTTTCAATTCGTGTGTTTGATGCGACAGACTGACTTTAGTCCATAACAATTTCGTGTTCATGGCTCTAGATTCGTTTTAGGCTCACAAAGTATGGTTGCAAAGTTTCAAATTCGAATATAGGCATTTAATTTCATTATTTTGTGCATTCAAATTTGTGGCGAATTTCAGTATACAGAAATGGAAATGTCCGACAGGATGAAGACGATTCTGAATAGCTATTGCCTGAATGCATATGCTTATTATATTGTGAAGTAGAATGCGAGAATACGTAAATCAATCACATCAATCGTTAATTTGATGAATTGAATACGATTTGACTGGCACATTTCGATGCAGGCAGCGTTTTTTTCCAAACATGAAGACCTTTAATATGCAATTGATTTAGCAAAAGAATGAAATTGGCCGGGAAAACCTATATTAAGGCATTTATAATGTTGCCGACTATCTAATAACTATTCAGTGGCGCAGCTTAATATTTATTACCGAGCAATAGCCATAGCTGCCCTATATAAAGGGCGCTTCAGGCATTCGAGGATTTCTTCCTACCAGCTACCCCATTTACCTTATTTGGGTCAAGTCATGGCCAATTGTAGATTGATATCTAACCAAGAGGACATTAAGTGTAATGGAGGGGATTCGAACCGCGTACCTTTGTCCGTTCAGTCCACCGCACTTATCATTCGACCACACAACCTCCACCCCAGCTCCTTTTCCCCCTTTTTTGTTTGTTTAGCGGCGCACTTCTGCGGCCATGAAAAAATGGGGGGGGGCTTGCGCCCGAAGCCCGTTTGGATAACAAAATGCATCAAGAAATATGTAACTGGCCCTCATATTCCCGACGGTGGATTCGACAAAATCCGTGGGCGGTCAGTCAAGGGCCATAATTAATGACTCCATAAATGAATCAAATAAAGTGAAAATAACTTATGTATGATATTTAATTTTGACGATTAACCTTATTATTCATAAATTGATATTGGGCTTTAGTTTATATTTGCACTTTATTTGTTAAATTAATGGGAGTTTTGAATTAATGGCCTTTATTGTCCGCCACTTAGATGCCATGGGCTCAGACCACGGTTTTATCTATTTGCCTGATGGTTCGCGAAACAACGAGTCTCGCCCGATTTCGCTATCAACAAAACACGCAATATGACCTTTTGACCTTTAAGTTGACTCTTTTACCCTATATGACCTTTGACCTCATCATTCTTATCAACACATATGTTGTATTAACCAAGGATAATTTATACAGGGGTGAACAAACTGATGTTATAAAAGAATGAGTGAAAGTTAACAAAAGTTTAAGAAAAGCGGCCTTAAATTGACATTTTGACCCCTATTGTAACCTTTGATCTCATCATCCTCATCAAGGCACATGTGGTATTACCCAAGAATATTTGTACCAAGTGTGGAACACAATTGATGGAGAAATAAAGAAATGAGAGCACTTAACAAAAACTTAAAAACTTTGACATTTTGTAATAGACTAAACAGACCAACAGACTGAACAGGAAAATTTATAGGTCGTCTGCCGACTTCGTTCAGGCGAAAAAAAATAAATAGAAATAAGATCAGTTGGAAATCAGAGATGATCAGAGATATTCAGCATTTGTGATTATTTTGTTGTAATCGTGTACCTTTCATGAATGTTCAATTTGATTTTTTCTATGAAAATAAAAGGATATATGGGGGCCAACATATTTTCTGATGCATAGGCGCAGAAATCGAAAAGGTAAAAAAGGGAAAAGCAAAGTAAAAAGAGAGTTGAAAGAGTGAAAGAGAAAAGGAAAAAGATAGATATAACAGAGGAAGAGAAAGAGAAAGTCATTAAGAGAAGATCAAGTAGAAAATAATTCCAAAAACCTGCGACACACCGGGCGAGACTCAAATAGGCGCCGCTTGATACCACATCAATGCCTGTGGAGGGGGTAATTGTCCTCGGGGGGATTTTGTCCGGGGGTAATTGTCCGGGAAAGTAATTGTCCGCGGGGGTAATTGTCGGGGGTAATTGGTGCCGGGGGGGGTAATTGTCTGGGGGTAATTGGTCCCGGGGGTAATTGTCTGGGGTAATTGTTCCGGGGGTAATTGTCTCGGGGGGTAATTGTGGCCGGGGTAATTGTCCGGGGGGTATGGGATTTGGTCCGGGTCCTGGGTGGGGTAATTGTGCAAGCCCCCCCCCCCATTTTTTCATGGCGCAGAAGGCGCCGCTAAACAAACAAAAAAGGGGGGAAAGGAGCTGGGGGTGGAGGTTGTGTGGTCGAATGGATAAGTCGGTGGACTGACGACATAAGGTACGCGGTTCGAATCCCCTCCATTACACTAATGTCCTTTGGTTAGATATCAATCTACAATTGGCCAGACTTGACCCAAATAAGGTAAATGGGTACTGGTAGGAAGAAAATCCTCGAATGCCTGAAGCGCCCTTTATTAGGGCAGCTATGGCTATTGCTGGGTAATAATATTAGCTGCGCCACTGAATAGTTTATTAGATAGTCGGCACATTATAAATGCTTAATATAGGTTTTCCCGGCCAATTTCATCGTTTTGTCAATCAATTGCATATTAAAGGCATTCATGTTTGGAAAAAACGCTGCTGCATCGAATGTTCCAGTCAAAAATCGTATTCACAGAATCATCAAAATTAACGGATTGATGTAATTGATTTCGTATTTGCGCATTCTACCTTCACAATAATAAGCAATGCATCTCGCAATAGCTATTCAATTCGTCCTTCATCCTGTCGACATTCATTCTGTATATGAAATTCGCGCACAAAATTTTGAATGCCAACAAATAATGAAAAATTAATGCCTATATTCGAATTTGAACTTTGCAAGCCAATGATACATACTTTGACAATGCTGCGCTAAAAATCTATCATCTGGGTAGGAGATGCATTCACCGCACACAAAAATATGTTAGCACTAAAGATCAAAGTCATGTGCGCAATCAGTCAAAAGTCAAGCCAACTGGATATGTTGAATATACATTAAATGAAAAACGGATGATAATAGTATAAATTGGCCGTCGAATAACCCTATATTTTATGTATATTGGGTTAATTGGAGAAGGGGGGAACAACGAGCGAGAAAAAAAAGGAAAAATAAGGAAAAATAAGAAAATGACGAGAAGAGAAGAGACGAGAAAGGAGAAAGATCATATAACAGCAGAAGAGGGAAAGGGAAAGAGAAGCCATTAAAGATACAGAATCAAGATCCGGGCTAATGTCTGTGGGTTAACTGTCCGTGGGAGTAATTCTCCCGGGGGGTAAAATTTGGGGGTTTTTTTTTTTTTTCTGCGGGTAATCCGGGGGGTAATGTTTCGGGGTAACTGTTCGGGGGGTATGTCCGGGGGGGTAATGTCGGGGGTAATTGTCCGGGGTAATTGTCCGGGGGGTAATTGTCCGGGGGTAATTGCCGGCCGGGGTTAATTGTCCGGGGGTAATTGTCCGGGGGTAATTGCTCACGGGGGGTAATTGGTCCGGGGGGTTAATTGTCCGGCGGGTAACTCTGTCCGGGGGGGCGTAATTGTCCGGGGGGTAATTGTCCGGGAGTAATTAGTCCCTCGGGGGGTAATGTCCTCGGGGGTAATTTGTCCGGGGGTAATTGGTCCGGGGGTAATGTCCTCGGGGGTAATTGTCCGGGGTAATTGTATCCGGGGGTAATTGTCCGGGGGGTATTTCCTGATACGTTCTACGATAATTCACATCGTATTTATATCTCACGCAACGGCTTATGGTGATATCTCGCCGTCCATGAGACTGGCTTGAGAATAGTTTGTGACTAATTTGTGACTAGTTTTAAACCGTCACATGAAACGTATCATGAGTCGTGGGGAAACCGAACATGTTCTTTTTATTATATATAGATTTTCACATCTTAACTGATTAGGCTCGTTTACATTATTGTCTTTTGATTAATTTGATTTGAAACAGTTAGGGAGAAACAATAGAAGTATACTGCAAATGGTTTATAAACCTTTTTTGGTTCGTTTACATTTTCTTAACAATAGTACACTAGGATAGAGGAAAGAAAAGGGTGCAGAAGAGGAGAAAATACGATAAAAATTTTATAATAAAAAGAAACATACTGATGTTTATAGATACATGTTTCACAAATAATATTAATACCTCAAATCTTACTTTCACTTTCTCCGAAAGGTGTTCGAACTCGACAACGAGAAACTATCAAAGAGAACTATCGTTTCCATCGATATCGTGAACGATCCCATATCGTCATCGGTAAACAAGAGTTATATTTCATTTCAATGGACCAGTTTACTTGCATACTTTATCCTAGCGACATACATGTAGTAACAAGGTATTCAAACAATATGTAATAAAATAATGAACTACAAAACATGGAATCCAGTTTGCATGCATTAGTTGTTGCTATG
>CALNVZ010000674.1:24625100-24635100 GCA_940671915.1 Paracentrotus lividus
ACGTTAAAGTCTGTTCCATTTGTCGTATTATAAAGACATCCCCAGCGAAAGGTTTTTTTTTTTTTTCAAGTCATATTAAAGGGAAGGTCTGGACCCAAAATAAGTTGCTTTTATAAAAAGCAGAAATTTTGAAAAACAGAATAAAAAAATTGAAGAAAATCGGACTAATAATAAGAAAGTTATGAATATCTTTACGATGCACAAAAATTGATCGCACACCAAATTGGCGACAACTGTGATGTACAGGGGCACAACTTTCCATGCATTTTCAATATTGTTTTATGTAAAATTCTCACTTTATTTGTTAAAAACTGTGTTCCTCATAATTCGGCAAGATATATTGATGGCATTATGCTATTGCATCTATACAATATATTGGAAAATTTTAAGTAGCGTCTTTCGGTATAGAAAAAAGATATTCATGAAAAATATCACTTTTCTTTTGAAATGTCATTACAATTCTTATTTTATGAAATGCATAGATGCAATAACATATATATTACCATCAATATATCTTGGCCAAAGTATAGAGGAGAACAGTTTAAGAAATAAAGTGAAATTTATCATAAAACAAATAGACAATTGCATGGCAAGTTGTGCCCCTATGACATCACAGGTGTTGCGATTGTGTGTAGCGATAAATTTTTTTGCATCATAAAATATTCATAACGTTCTTATTATAGTCCGATTTTCTTCCAACCTTTTTTAAATCTTTTTTTCCAATTTTTCTGCTTTTTATAGAAGCAACTTATTTTGGGTCCAGAGCTTCCTTTAATAATTGATTTGGTTCCAGATAAAATGGCGTTAGTGAAGAAGAGTTTTGATTCAGCAATTAGGCAATTATTTATTCCCTCATTAGACGATTCCTTAAAGGAGAATGATGACCCTTCAGTAGTTGGCTGCCCTTTGGTTGGGGATGGCAGAAAAATCAAAATAAGTTACATTAGTGAAGATTTGGTTAAAATCGGATAAATTATAAGAAAGTAGGAGTATTTGAATGTTGAGATGATGTATGCAAAACTTCTCAAAATGTCACCTTTTCTATTCCATAATATAAACTTTTGTGGTCATGATATCATGGGTGTCGATTGTGGGGGGGGCATGGGGGGATGCATCCCCCCCCAATAATTTCGGTGGGGGGATGGTGTGTAACAATCATCCCCCCCCCCCCAATATTTTGATATGAAGAAAATTAAAATATCATATTTATGTGCATATAAATCTATCTTTTACAAATTCGTTATCATATAAAACACTTTTATGGACATTATTATAATATTTTGCAGTCTAAAATGCATATTTCTGACATTCAAAAATCCAAAATTTTCTCACTCTTTTGTTAATCTTCCTCGTGTGTGCCTGATATACTTTAGTAATCATGTAATCATAATACGCCGTGTAGATAATATGGGATAATGGAAGCGCAGATATCATTATTCACAATTAAAACAACAAACAAACATTCTAATCGATGATAATCGGGGGCACCGATCCCAGGGTGCAACGGGAACAGGTGCCTCGATAAGGAAAACTGAAGGCACAAGTATTCCCCTCAAATATCCACGATGGTTTGATAAAATTTATGAATATTGAAGAGTCTTTAACACTTATCTCGGCTCTTCATCGACAAGGTAACTTTTTGGACTTGGACCATTGATATATAATACACTTCCACTATTGATCTCCGGGGGCCCGGCTAAATGCCCTCTTTTCAAATTAGTCGCTACTTTGCTCTCAATTTAAGTGTAAAATTGCCTGAAAAATTTCAGCTCCCGCTTCGCGCTCGCATAATATAAGATTAGTGCAAACTGCACTTGTTCTTGTTCATTTTATCATGTTTAACGTCACGATGGTACGTTTAAAGAGGGAATCTTCAGCTTCCATGGGGAGTGGATAAAATTTGCTGACCCCAGACTTGGTTGAAAACACATAGGATACCTGTCTTGAAGTTGAATTCTTGATGTTCCAATAATTTGGCCACCACTGTATATATGGTCAAAAAAAGGATAAAGGTGAAAACAAATCGCCATGTTGATTTGTTTCTCAATTAACAGTTCGTGGGAACGTTTTGGGAACTCTAAGGAACGACTTGGAAAAAAGAGGGCTTTGTCATAATTTCTATAATTAAGTCAAAAGGAGCCTGAGGGGCGAATCCACCCTCCTTATTTGACCAGATTTTCTGAAACTTAGCATGTATTTGAGTAATTAGAATAAATAAGCCGCTAAGTTTCATACTTTTACCTCAAAATTTTTTTGAGCAATCGGCATATGTAATTGGCATTTACCTTTTGCATTTGACTACATGTTTAACACACAAGTCTATGGGAAACCAAAAGCGCATAGCGCAACTATATTTAATGCTGCGCATTACCAGATGGTCGAAACTATTAAATTTGGTATCAACATATACGTAAGACCCTATGCTAAAAGTCATGAAAGCTCGTGGCCCACAAAAGATATCTTAAATTTGATTTCGGGCAAATGAACTAGGCATTGATAATCCCGTAGACTTTGTGTATGTTCAGGTGTTCTAATAATTTTGGCCACCACTGTTATATATATATGATAATCACTTTAGGGGTTCCGTACATATACACAAAACAACTCAAGGTTTCATCTTTTTCAAGTCTATAATATCAACTAAACTAAAGGTTCATTATTTGCGCCAGACTGAACACACTGAATATAAATCACAGACACCATTCAATATCGTCACTGGACCTAAGACCTAATGTACGGAAAACCCACCCGATGGACTTAACTACAATACTCCGTCACTGAGTTAGGCGCCTTCTCCAATCTAAGGGGGCCGTCACACTGAGGTCTTCTATAACGTTCCATAACGTTCTTGCCCGTTCTTTAAAAAAATGCTGAACGGGCTTTGTCGGGTTGGAACTTATAACTTGAAAATAATTTCTCGAATACGACACTAGGCAGTTCATAAATAGTTCTCGTTACGTCCGTTCCGTCTTTATCGCGTCCGCAATACGTTGTTATCCAGTTCGGACGCGAGTAAACGGTCGTTCACTCTATACCGTTCGTAGCACGTCCAAACCGTCACTAAAAGTGCCTATGCGCAGCATGTTAAAAGTTAGGTACCATGTTCGAGTACGTCCTTCTCGTTCAGAGTATAGTCCTACCCGTTTAAGGAACGTTGTCACTACCGTTTAATTTTAGAACTTTGAAGCCAGTACGGTTTTTTTTAACATGTTAAAAAAAATCGGAATGCCTTTCCGTTCTCTCCGTTCGGGCCGTTCGCCAAGTTTCGTAAACAGATTGTAAACGGTCTGTACTAGATTCTAAAAGGTCTGTACTACTTCAGTCCGGTTAAACAGATTGAGCCCGTTCACCAAGAACTATTTAGAAACGCAGTGAGAACTAGTTCAGTGTGACGGGAATTATGACATGCCGTTCTGTTTAAAAATTGAAACGTATGTTCAAAATACGTCCTTCTCGTTCAAAGTAAGTCCTACCCGTTTAAGGAACGTTGTCACTACGTTTAATTTTAGAACCTGAATAATTAATATACAATGCTCGTTTGTAAGACGTCCTAGCACATCTTTAGAACGATTTAAGTACGGCAATTTCGTTTGTAGTATAGGCCTACGTCCATCTCGTTTCAGGTACGTTGCCACCCCGTTAAATTTTAGGACGAGATGGGCGCCCGATTTTTTTGAACACTTTTTTGAAAATCCGACCGAGCTAGTCCATGAAGTTCGTAAACAGATCGTAAAAAGTATTTACTACGTCCACTCAGTTTACACACAGACTATGCCCGTTCGACAAAATTTGCAAGGACGTAGTAGGAACGAGCTCAGTGTGACGGGGGTATAATGCTGCAGTCACACAGACACTTATATATACGTTCAGTTACGTCCGATTGCGTCCAAAAATTCTTTTCTTTTCTGCAGATCCCCAAGGATGCCTTCCCGTAATAGTCAGCAGTGGAAATAGTGATAATTTCGTTTATCCGATAAAACAAAGAAATACATAAGAAATGATAATATAGAATATGAAAAAAAAGGATAAAACAACCATTACGTAACTAAACGTAAGTGTCTGTGTAACTGCAGCGTAAAGTTGTCAGTTTCCCGCGTCTTCTGTTCCAAAAACCGATTTATCGTCTTTTGAATAGAATCCCAAAATCTTAATACGGCTTAAACACGAATAAACATGTTAAAAGCTGAAAGCCGGATGTTTCCCAGGAAGCCGCGGGAAACTGACACCTTTAGATTAGAGAAGGCGCCTTATACAAAGAAGATTTAAAGTATGGAGTGACAACGAAATGCAAATTAATTCAAGACGCTTCCAATTATTCTTAAAGAAGTACAAAAGAATACACAAGTGCACTATAGCCTTTGGTGGCGACATGTGATGCCACCAGTTTCATAGGAAAACTGAAAAGTAATTTGTGTTGAAAATAAATTATTGGGAATATTTTATACTTTATTTGATCACAGAACATGGATATTAAACACATGACGGAATATCAAAGCCATATTATGTCCTAAAATTGGGCGAAATAGCTGTAAAATATGAAATACCTCAGAATTCGACAATTTTTAAATCAACATTTTACACATTTCCAAAAATATCCACATTTCAAAAATTAAAGATTAGTTTGTTGGAATATATTCATTTGCGATGTTACGTGTCACACATGTGGCCAGTCGAGTAATTTCAAGTCATATTTAAAGAATTATTGCAACATTTATTTTTGCTTTCCCCTGTGAAAGTGACCGATATGTCTGCTCATACTACCCTACCAGAGGCAGCGAAAAGTAATTTTCATTACAAAAGCATATTTCGTTTTGTAACTGGCTAGTAGGTCAGTGTAGTTAGGCAGAAATCTTTTTGTCATCAATCTGCGAGAAAATTCCAATGAAACTCATGTCTGGCATATTTTATCCCTGCGGCATCTCAGTCCCATCAAAAGAGTTATCTACGTTGTTTCTCCATGTATTTGAAGCTCCTTGGTTATACTAACACAAAATTATTCAAAAGAAGTCCAGCCTGGAATAGGCCATTTTCAAAGAATGCCCAAAATGTGCTGTAAAGTCTTTGTGAAGTGTTTAGATACAAATTATTCCATTCACTAGTGACAAAGAATTGTATCAAATATTGCATTTTAAGTGTTAATATATATACATCATGTTCCCCGTATTCTCTAATAATAATAATAATAATTATAATTAACATTGGTATAGCTATGTTTTTGGCATTTGACTCTTTGTATTTATGTTTTTATTTGATGACTTTATTTGAATTTAATGTGAAAAATGAAAAGTAAAACAAAGAAACTGAACCAGAATCTAACTAAATCGTACAAATTATGTGTGCTATTTCACAATGTAGAGAAAGAATTGAAGGACCTGAATCACACATGGGGAACTATCCAAAAATTGGCCCAGGACCGACAGAAGTGGAGGACATTCGTTGCTGCCCTACATGCCAATGGAGGCATAACGGGCAGTATTTCACAATAGCAAAATCATATCGACTCTTTATATTACTGGCAAACAAAGCCCAAGGACAATATACAACATGGAAAACGGCTTTTGTAATCATTGACATTGATAACGTATAATCAAAACTGCTCATTAATACATTAATTTAAAAGAAAATAAAGTTATACGTACTATTCTGCGAGTAATGACATCTTGGCGATTAGTATGTGCTTCTTTCTTTCTTCGTGGACGAAATGAATTTTCCGTTTGAATACCTTGCTGTGGTGGGCCGACCATGATCCAATTTTAACGTCATGCTGTAGTAAGCAGGAGCAGCTTACTAGGGCAAATTCCATTTTATTTTCTATTGTGACGTTGATTCTCCTCTGCTGGAGATTACCAGAGATGCCAACACTAGGCCTACGGAATAATTATAAAATTTAAATTCTAGAGCGAATAACGCAAATATTTGAAACAGCTGAAACAAATGTCTTGTTAACAAGAAAGAAAAATATTGATTTGAACGCATTCCCAAAATGAGCGACGGAGCAAAATGTTATTATTCATGCTTTCTCTAGTGAGGAGTCATTTGTCTTAGCTTTTCTAACCATTTCAGAGTTGCCAACCGTTACGGAATAATTATAACATTAAATTAGAACGCAAATAACCCAAATAGTTAAAACAGCTGAAACAAATGTCTTGTTAACAACAAAAAGAAAACTATTGATTTGAACGCATTCCCAAATTGAACGACGGAGTAAATGTTATCATTCATGCTTTCTCTAGTGAGAAGCAATAATTTTACTGTTCTAACTATTTGCAGTGGCGTACCTAGCCTGATTAGACACAAACGTACGGCGCACTATTATGCACAAACAATAGTGCGCCCCCGTATATATTGTGTCTAATCAGGCTAGGTACGCCACTGATTTGGGTATTTGCGTTCTCATTTCTAATGTTTAATTATTCCGTAACGTTTGCATCTCTGCTATTTGCGTTATCCGCGTTCTAATTTCAATGTTATCATTATTCCGTAGTGTTGGCATCTCTGGATTACTAGGGGCGTATCTTTTTTTATTATTTCTATTTATTTATTTATTCATTTTTTTAGTTATGATGGTATCTCACTTGCCACGAGACGGGGACATTTCATGAAAGGACTTGTCGGACGTTTTATCCGACAAACTGTTATAACGTGAAATGCTTGCATCTGATTGGCTGAAAGCAATTTTCGGATAAAATGTCCGACAAGTCCTTTGATGAAATGCCCCCCTGGTCTGAGACGAGTTTGGGACTATTTTAAGAGTGGTTTGAGAAGGGTTTTAGACGGTTTGAAACTAGTCATTAGTTGTATTGTTGTTGTCATATACGGCAGGTATGGGGCAACTTTTGGGATGTCAAGAACATGCAACCTTTTGCATAAAATCATAAATAACATAGTCAAACGGTCTATTGTTCATAAACGTAAACTATTGAGAGAGAAATCTTCGGACCGGTTCGTTAATGGTGGTATCTCTGGGTGGTATCTCATGGTGGTATGCCACTTCGCGGAGACGAGTTTGAAACGGACTTGGGACTACTTTGAAACGAATTTGAGGTTTTACGTCTCTAAGACAAGTTTCAAAACCGTCTCAAAACTGTCTCAGAACCGTTTCAAAGTAGTCCCAAACCCGTCCCAAACCCGTCTCCGCGAAGTGAGATACCACCGTAACTTCGCGGAGACGTCTCTCCGACTCGGACACTCAGAGACGTCTTCGATATTTTTTTTTCCGTCGTGGAGATGTCTCGAAGATGTCTCTGAAACGTCTCCGTGACGGAAAGAAATAGTAGATTAAAGCATGTTCGATTTTCCCTCTAATCATTAGACGTCTCCGTCATGATTCATTGATAATATAATGAGGTTTTACAGACGTCTCCTGAGTCTCTGCGACGAATCATGAGTCACGGAGACTTCTCAAAGACGTGTCAGAGACGTCACCTTAGTCCCTGTGACGTCTCATGAGTCGCGGAGACTTAAGAGACGTCTCTAAAACCCCATTATTATTATCAATGAATCATTTAAATGGCAGATGTGGTGTAGATCATGAAAAAAAAAATCCGATTTTGTTGCAGTTTGGGTTTACTTTTATAAGTCCGATTGTAACATTTTACTGAATATGCAAGGTTTTTTAACCAGACATTTTTGCAACAGAATGTTGAATTAATATGACAATATCATGAACATTCGTTTCATTTTATTTCATTTATTTAATTTCATATTCCATACATGAATATCATAATCAATGTTCAACGAATAATTTACTTATAGCATGTTTATACAAGTTTACATACATACATACATACAAAACGAGAAAGAAATATCAACTAAAGAGCAAATTTTGCATGGTTTACGTAAACTTCATAAACATATTTTAGAAAACGACACAAAAAAATTCATCGTTTGATTTTATACAGAAAGTTTAAAAGCCTAGTTTGCTACTAAATTAAAACTCAAATACGTTTTACTCTAATGACCTTTAACCCTAATTGGACTGGGGGCATAAAGCCCCCCCCCCCCCCTCTCGACATTTTTCGCGATAAATTTTTAACGCGAGAAGCTATATGGCCGCGATATTTCATGACTTTTTATTTAAGTCTTGCGCATCTTTTAAGCCCAAATTTGCGAGGCCCGGGGGGCATTTCATCAAAGGGCTTGTCGGATGTCTTATCCTGACAAACTGTTATAAGCTACTGAAATGCTTGCATCTGATTGGCTGAGAGCAAATTTGTCGGATAAAACGTCCGACAAGTCCTTTCATGAAATGCCCCCCCCCCCCGGTCACCCGGTTCGCGAGTTGCGCATAAATTTATATTATTGCGTCAGACCCAATATTGCTCAAAAACGTGATTTCATGTACAAAGTCAATGCAAATTGTATTTCCAGCCAAAATTCATAAATGAGTGATTAATTTTGTTTTCATGGATAAAAATCATTTGATTTGCTGCTAATTATGACTGAAATAATGTTGCCGACAATTTCCATCGGAAAAAACATTAAAGAAAACAAAAAGTTGAAAAACAAAGAAATACATAAGAAATTCCCAAAACAATGAAATACATAAGAAACCATTTTGATACTAAATTTATTTTAATGTGCATTTGATTAGAATCCCACAGAGAGTCTCTGAACAAAAAATGAGCACTCCAGGGGCTTTATTTAATGATTAACAGCCAATTTCTAATTTCATGCATAAATTAGCATAATTAATTAGATAATTAAAAATAAATTTAAATAATTTTAGAACAATCAAATATACAATTCTGTAGATTACGTCATGGGTGAAGTGCGTGTTGATTTTCGTCGCGATCAATGGCCGAGATTTAAGGGGGCCCTTTAGCCCCCCCCCCCCCCAGCCTTTCCAACCTCCAAAATACCCCAGTCCAATTAGGGCCAGTTTATATCCACTTTGGTCCTAAAAAATAGGTCGCAATTCTCTGATTGCTAATACCACATGCATGGGCTAAACCCATAAGGTCTATTAACAGTTTGGTCTAACTTCCCCCTTGGTATGATACATACTTGGTCTAATTCTCACTTAGCCTAAATATCACTTGGTCCAATGACTGATTCGGTTAACTTTCAGATGGTCTAATTATATTTCAATTAATTACAATTCCCAAATGAATATTTGGCCTATTTCTATTTCCTGTCTATTACAGGAATCGACCAATTGGTGTTAGATCATTTGAACATCAGACGAAATGGACATTAGACCAAATGGGAATCAGACGAAATAGTAAATAGGTGAAGTGACAATTAGACCAAAAGGAAATTAGACTAAATTGGTTATAGACGAAATGGAATAAGACCATGTAGGATGAGACCAAACGGGCATTAGTCAAAGTGGGTTTAGACCAACCATCTGAGCCGTCACTTCTCTATCGTACCACTCACGGCTCCTGTCTGTCGACTCTGTCAGAATAAAGCAAAGTATTACAGGAAAACATGAAAAGATTGATGAAAAGAAATTCTTCTAAATCTAATTATTCCCCCCCCCCCCAGACAACTATTTCGTATGATAGTAACCAAAATGTGATTGGATAATTTTCTTGAGTTAATGAATCAACCGTTGAATGATTAGAATTATAATTCTATTCTTGTTTTAATTTCATTATAAAAATATTTAAAGCATAAAATTAATGGGAAAATCTGCCTCAATGAAAGGGTTAAGTTCTTTCCTTTTAATCAAAGAATGTATACAGTGTGTCTCCAATAAAAGTAAACCTAACTTTGAGAGCCTCGTTTTAAATTCCTTACTAAGTAACTTATATTTTTTATATAATCACAAAGAATAACTCATATTCTATCAAGTGATACCACCATCATACCTGTTCTGTCATGGATGACTAAACACTCGAGTTTTTAAAAAAACTTTGGCCAAAAGCAATTTGTACCAAGTTTTCTCAGAAGCAGCCCTGGCTTTCTGATCATTCATTGTTTGTTTGAAGTCAGCCTGCCAGAGTCCATTCATTAGGGGAAAAGGATTACTTGATCTATTAAATACAAGGGCTTC
>CALNVZ010000674.1:24640100-24643260 GCA_940671915.1 Paracentrotus lividus
AAAGACAATAATGTAAACCAGCCTAATCAGTTAAGATGTGAAAATCTATATATAATAAAAAGAACATGTTCGGTTTCCCCACGACTAATGATACGTTTCATGTGACGGTTTAAAACTAGTCACAAATTAGTCACAAACTATTCTCAAACCCGTCTCATCGAAGGCGAGACACCACCATAAGCCGTTGCGTGAGATATAAATACGATGTGAATTATAGACAATTTGGATCGTAGAAATATAGTCTGTGTCAAAAAAAATGGTACAGTCGGGGAAAAAAAATCATTTAGGTGTGAAATCTTTTCATATAATGTGTGTCTCTGGTGCCAAATTAAAGCTAAAAGATTTTTCTTGCTGATGCGCTTTGTCCTGTATAATTTGCTTTCGTAAAACAAAAGTTATGCTAAGTTTTGTTCGACGAGAAACAAATCGAAGTCGGCACTTCTATTGTTCTGAAGCGCTGAATTCACGGTCATTATGCGAAATCATACACAAAGGCATGGGTCAGCGTGCGAAAAAGGGATTTTTCTTGATTTTAGAAAATTAGTCATATCTCAAAAAATACTTCACCAAATGTGATGAAAAAAAATTGAAGAAGAAAGTCTAATTTCCCTGCTTTATGAAAATACCAAACAATATCAGGATGTCATTTATCTTCATAGTATAAAAAAATGTTTTCCACTTGTACCATTTTATTTGACACAGACTGTAGATATGAGTCAATGGAATTAGACCAATCGGTGTAAGACGAAAAGATGGTAAACCAAACGGCAAAAAAAGGAAATTAATAACAAAACTTACGTTATCTTTGGTGGCTTTGTCGTTGTCCACGAATACTGTTTTCATGTCGACGTAAAAGCCGTCTTTCATGTAGTCTGGATTCTGTTTTCAAGAAATATTGAAATTACAATTTTTATTAATATTCATTGTAAAGTGCTATTTCCCGCCCCCCCCCCCCCCCACCAATTCCACCCATCCCCTCCCCCTCGTAAAAATCATCTCAGTTTGGGGGGCAATTAACACCCCTATATGTCACTCTTTCTTCTGGTAGGTATTTATTATTGTGTCTTGGATAGTTTTTGTAAGACCTAGGGGCGTTTCGTGAAAGGTCTTCTTGGACGTTTATCCGACAGATTTGCTCTCAGCCAAATCAGATGCAAGCATTGCAGTAGCTTATATCAGTTGTCAGTGAGAATCAGTGAATATTTTTTTATGAATTGCTCCCATGACCTTGTCATATTTCCATACCAATTGGCTTTTCAGTTATTGAAAGTGGTGAGCAGGCTGCCATGTTATGTTACTACCCGTTTAATAATTACCTACCTACCTACCAGGTCGGCTAAACTGCCGAGACCTAGTACGGATCCTCAATTATCCTGTCATGCATGCAGTTCTTCAACTCGTCTGTTCCAACTACTCCAGCATCATATAATAATACTTATCTATTATTTAATGCAAAACAATATTTAAAGGCTATACTACACATGCTAATAGTGTGGATTTTTGGATATTGTTCCATGACTTGGTATGGATCTCCATGGAGCTTTGGGTGCTAGCATCCTTACCATCCTAAGCAGTTTTCTGAACAAGTGAGGAACACAAAGCGGTTATTGTTGGTTGGCTCTTCTCAAAAAAACAAAAGACACACAAAAGGATTGTTGTAGGCCTATGTTTGGTAGAAATTGGTCAATTTTGATTTGTTGGGTGGTAATGTAAAAAAATCTGGATTTATTTATATTTATCATCATGCATAATTTTTAATCATTTCATACTTTCTATTGCACTGTCCTCCTTTTATATTTAAAGAATTCGAACGGAGTGAATAAGGGAGTTTACAGTTACCGATAGGAGCTCTGTGCGTCATTGGGTCAGGGGTCATATGTACTAGTCTCCTCTATATCAGGAATTCTTATGTTGTGAAGTCTATGACACTTTTGATTTACATATGGTTTTTCTAGCTTTTTATCGCTCATATTGTGAATAAGGATGAAGAATCGCACTTGTCTATTGATGAGATAGCCAGTGTATACTTATTCCTATCTTTATTTGATACCATGTTTATTTAAGTCTCTTTTCTCAACTGAAAGCGAAATTTGTAAGTTAACAACTCGCGTACGGCAAAGCGCATTGAGTTCGCCGAAACTAACGGGGCTTGAAATCTCGATATTCGACCGGGTGTGCATAAGTACAGAGTCGTGTTTTTGCAACTTTCTTAGAGGAAAACGTTAATTAAAGTCATGAAAATGTCTCATCATATTATTATTCAACATGATAACGAGAAGGAAAAAAACTCGACTAAGAATATACAGTTAGATATTTTTGTTCTGTGTTCTGATTAGAATTTGTGGTTGGTTTTTGACATCATGGTTGACTTGTACTGGTCGCCGTCTTTTATTTTATGTATATTTGACCTGACCCCGGAAGTGGATATCGGAGACTCGCGCATGCGCAGATTGTATCTGTAAACTCCCTTATACATCCATACATGGATGGATGGAAAGCTAATTAAACACAAACATGTATATTTCATGTGTTATACACATAAATATAACTCATTTTTTATATTAGTATTCATAATGGTAATTTGCCACCTGGTCTAAATTCACTAATACTAAAGCCCGTTAGGTCTCATCTCACATGGTGTAATTCCTTTTCGTCTACACCCAGTTTGCCTGATTACCCTTCGCCTATATACCAATTTGTCTAATTTCTATTTCATCTCTTTTCTATATATTTCGTCTTATGTCCATTTGGTCTATGATAACTTAGGAGTCAATTCCTGTAACAAAATGGCAATAAACCAAGTATTCATTTGGGGATAAAAATGCAAATAAACCATAAGGCTATTAGACGGGTTCGCAATTTGACCAAGTGAGCATAAGCCCAAGTGAAAATTAGACGAGATATCTTTTAGACCAAGGGGAAATTAGACCAAATTGTTCGTAGACCAAATGGGTTTAGCCAAAGTAGTATTATACAATCTGAGATTTGGATATAAACCTTCATAACAAGAGGATCGGACCTTAAACAGGCTGCCCCTTCCAAAATATTCGAACAAAAAAATGGCTCGAATTTCACGGCTCTTGTGAATGACGCCATGCGATACGCATGTCTGCCATTCAGGCATGATTGAGTTTGCCGTAGAAACATTAGATTCCATAAT